>OY540825.1:30147324-30534824 GCA_961205895.1 Mythimna pallens
TTGAAGCGTAGCCAGCGATATAGCGGCGAAAATAGCCTGCAAGGCCCAAAAACTGACGAACTTCCTTAACGTTCGAAGGTTTTCGTGAATGAACTAAAGCCTCAACCTTTCCCGGGCTCGGCCGCACCTGACCGTGACCAATCAATCGTCCAAGGTACTCAATTTCTGTATCCAAAAAGGTACATTTCTTTAAGTTTACTGAAAACCCGGCAGTTTTTAATATTTCTAAAACTTCTTTCAATGTTTTGAGACCTTCAACGACTGAATTAGACAGGATTAAGACGTCATCTATGTAGGTTAAGACTCTACCAGTATCAATCAGAGACTTTAAAGTTTTTGATATAATTCTCTGATATACAATTGGGGCATTGGCTAGACCGTAGGGCATCTTTAGGTACTCATAATGCCCCTCGGGTGTCACGAATGCAGTCTTGCTTATGGAGTCATCGTCCTTCATAGGCACCTGGTGAAAACCTGTGGCCATATCAAGGCTGGTAAAGATCTTAAACCTACCAAGTTTGTCAATATGGTCGTCGATCAACGGCAGGGGAAATCTCTCTTTGACTGTAATGGTGTTAAGTGCTCTGTAATCGACGCACATCCTATCACTCCCATCCTTTTTTTTGACGAGAATGATAGGACTTGCGTAATCCGATTTTGATTCACGGATTATCCCCTTGTCCAGTAGGTCTCGAACAATATCGCGTACCCTATGCTTTTCGTCTACTGAAAGTTTATAAGGGCGATGACTCACCGGGATATTGGAGGTCAGTTTGATTTCCATACTGCCCGTATTCACTGTGGAAGTTGCAGTGCCAGAAATAAATAAGTCCGAAAACTCACGTATGATCGCCAACAAATTTTCTTTATCGACACCAACTAAAGGAGTTTTAATGCTTAAGTCTTCCACAGTACTTACGTGTTGTACGGTTGACACTGTACTAGATCTAATAAGGCGCTGCTCTGCACCACTCCGCACATACACCAACCCTTTTTGGTTCAGTATGTCAGTCCCAATCAGAATAGGAGCACTAATACACTCAGCAGACACTACGTATAAATCTACCTCAAGCGACACTTCGGGAAATTCAATAACAGTTGTAATCATGGAGGTGGACTCAATTTCTTGACTTCCAATTCCACGCATCAAGCGATAAGTTGGTACACGGTTAAAGTTAAAGTATTTTAGTACACTTTCGGAAATTAAAGAAATATCGGACCCGCTATCGACTAAGACATCAACTGGTACCTTTTGTACAACTGCTGATATCACATTTGTTCGTTTTGGGTCGATTCGGAGCAAAAATTTACTTCATTAGCTTGTTTGTTCTTACCCTCAGAGCGCAACTTTTGAAAACATGAGTCAACTGAATGCCCATTGCGTCTACAAAAAGTACAACGTAGAACTGACTTATCTCCCTTATCGCTTGATGTTGGAGCTGATTTGGAGGAACCGCTATCCTGGGCTGAGGTGGAATCTTTAGGTTTCTTGGGGCAAGACCACTTCTTGTGACCTTTCTTACCACAAATGTGACAAAAAGCATTGCTATTGTCCGATTTGGGTGCCTCTCGTTTACGTTGATTGGAGTTATTTGAAGGAGCACGAACAGCACTGTTATCACTTTTAGGCTTGACATATACTGACAAGAACTCAACTAAATCACTAGAAGCTAATTTGGCGTTAGTTGCCGCAGCCTTGACTTGGGGATCGCTAATGCCTCTGATGACAATGGCGGATTTTAACTCGTCTGATAAACCCTTAACTATGTTAAGGCGTAATAGTGACTTGCGAGCGTATTCAGCATAATTTGAGTATTTATTTGAGTTAGTATTCATTACATCGAACAGTATGGACGCAAAATCAACATTACGGGGACACAAGAATCGGAACTCCAGCTTAAAGTTACTCCACGATCTATCATTCGTCACCCAGTCATTCAGCCAAGACTTGGCATCGCCGCGTAGACAAGTACCTATACGCCCGAGGCATTCGCGACATTCATTCATCCCAATTATTAATCACGCGAGCCCGGTCAACCTCATCGCACCAGACATCAAAATCATGTATGCTCGGGTCAAATGGTGATATGTAAAAGTTATGGGACTTAGTTTTCAAAAGAGCGGACAAAGCTCCAACAATACTGTTCGCAGTATCCTTTTCCTCAGTATTCTTAACTGAAACGTGTGAATTACTCGTTACACTAGCCTCATTAGTAACCGCGGTCACACCAGAACTTCGCTCACACTCACGTGTCGACACGTCCGGGAGTGACGACAGTAACTGGCCCTCGTTAGTTGGATGCAACGGACTATCGCTACTAGGAGTCACGGAAAATCTACGTTCGATCACTTCTAACCTTGTAAGAATTTGATCAAGGGCGGTGTTACGTGAACCGTGACGACGATCACGAGACTCTCCGCGGTATCTACGAGAACGAGAGTTATCGCGTGAGTTACGGGAAACACTACGACGCCTAGGTGATCTATCCCTAATATCCACCGAACGGCGGTGACGCATAGTTGGCGGCGTATAACGGTTACTCGAACTATCGCGACGGGAGACACGAGAGTGTCTACGATCCTTAGATCGGGATCCGTGTTCAGGCATTTTATAAGAAATAAAAACTTACTTACAGATTAAAAGTTCAGTACACACTAATCAACACAAAACTCACTTTTAACACAATTACCTAATCGAATCAGATGGCAAAAACGGCTGGAAACGCGTGACAATCCCACTTCTGATCTTATGGATCAGAGGCGGTATTAATTAAAAAAAAAAAAGAGAGAACTAGTAACACGAGTTTTAATTTCTTACAAAACGATTTAATTTTAATAAAGAAAGTAACAAAGCAACAATCACTTAACTCTATTACACAAACTACTCTTAAACTACTGCTAAAGTACATAAACCGACACAAAATGATACAGCGAAACGTCCGTTGCATCCGAAAGCCAAGCAAAGAATGAAACTCGTCCCACGTGCGCGACGCCTTTTATACACTTCCACTTGTATCGAATGTGTGGGTAGGAGAAATATCTAAGATTAGATTAAAAGAAATTAAATTAAAAATGTGAGTAGATTGTTGTTTGTAGAGTTTTATTTGAACGTGTAGTGCATGTATGTAAGGTGTTATTAGTGTAGAGTGGATTTATGTGGCACTTTCACGCAATACCTGTGAGACTGGCCTGTGATTAGTGGCCCTGACTTCTATGATGGCTGTCGTGGGTTCAAGTCCCTCCCAAGACAAGAGAGATAGAGGACATATTGGACATGCTTGAGTGGATTAATCTACTCACTCAATTTCAACGCGCTATTGACCCAGACTCCAAGGTGTTTTATGAAATCAGTGCGTTTAACTTTGATGCATCCACAACTCGCACTTCTCATTGTACGACACAAATGCCTCCTTACACTAAATGTAATAAATTTAGTTTTATCCAAATTAAGAGTGAGCAAATTCTTTGTGAGTCATCTCATAGTATCTTGTAATTTTGACTCAGCGCGAAGACGAGTTCCGTTTCAATCACTGCCATGAACTAGAATAACGGTGTGTTATACCTCCTCGTCACTAGAGCAGAAGTCGAGCTATTTTTCTCTGCTTCCTAATCCTAAACGGCTTCAATAAGATCCTTCATATTGCAAGGTGTCAAGAACATATCTGAGGAAAGGTAACCCGAAAATACAGTCCAGATCCAATCTACAGTAGTATAATTATGCGCATCTAAATTGGTTAAGGTATAATTTGGTTAGTTCAAGATCTCGGTGTCTCTCTTACGGTGTTTTTTAGATTCATTTCTTTCATATTGTCTCTTTAATTTCTTTAATAAATTGTTGCAAAATGTCTTATAGCGACAATAGGTAACTTTCAAGTTTTCATTGTCAGCATATTTTTTTATTTTACAATACATGCTGTCTCAGTTTTGTAACACTTGAGGAGTCCAGGTGTTGTCCATGGCTTAATAATCCGTTTTCGGTTCGTGACAACAGAAACACGACTATTTTTCTTAACAACTGACAGATTTGGGCAGCAGTTTCAACATTCTGACAGCTCATGACAGCAAATAAATCAGTTTTTCTACGATCCTCAACATAACATGTACTACTCGTATTATTTTATACTGTGTATCTTTCTATTAATGTACCTAATTATTATTTAAAATAAATTAACTAAGTTAAAACAACCTATTATTGATCATCAGTGCCCCGCCCCCAGCGCCACACGCATGCAATCTACTGAAGTGGACACAGGACAAAACATCGACGTGAGGGTACATGCATATCAATATTTCATCTTTTCTAGAATGCTTAAATGGTGGTAAAAATCATACGTAAATTTATTGTGCAGTTTAGAACATCAAATTGTTTATACAGACAGAAACGAAATGCGAAATGCTGTTACTATAATATGTATAAAGGTACGGTTTGTCTGCGTATTAATAACACGATAGAAGTATCGATATCGGCGTCTGAAGCTCTTGTCGAGCGGTAACTACGTTGAGATCTCTCGAGCAAGCTCTGGATGTCTGCAACCGATCTGCTCCATTGTTGTGACTTCACTCGCAGACGTGATATATAAATACATTAATTTGTGATATCTATTCCTACCTATTTGAATGAAATGGAATATGTTGAGTAGCTCTTATCCTATACCAAGCTACATTTCCTAACCAGAATATCAAAAAGTGCTAAGATACGACTAAGGGTGGAATTCACCAATAAAACTAATCTCATTTTAACGTTTGGCTCGCATAATCACATTTAGCCGCTGTCACTAGTGTCATATGTCTGTATTATTCTTTTGTTGTATTTTTACAAGTGATTATGCGAGCAAAACGCTAAATTGCGATTAGGATTATTGGTGAATTCCGCCCTAAGCTAGTTATACAAAACTCAGATCTACATATATGAATTTTAAGCTAGTGAGCTTGTGTGATAGTTAAGTAAAATGTGGTTTTATTTTTAACTTTGTAGGAGCATTTTCAACAGGAAAATACTATTAGATACAGTTTAAAATAACCCGTTAAAAAATACCAGTTACATAGATAAGGATCTACTATTAATAATTTGTCACAGCTTGATCAACACACTCGTATAACCCAAAAATAATTGCGATAACCGACACCCACAAAAATCCTTCAGTGCATTTTATTTTGTGATAGCAGAGCACTGCATGGTGTATCAGACACCTTTTGTAACAGAATCCTGCAAAAATTTAGACTGAATGCAGTGGCGTCAGTGTGCCGCGTGGTGTTTATTTGCGATCGGCGTGTTGCAGGTCTGTTCACGTAATATGAATGTGTTATGTTTCGATGTGTGCGCTATCGGTGCTGGGCGATGTACTGCGTTAACAATTCGCTCACTAGGGGGCGCTCAAAAGGTGACATTTTTCCGAGCAATTAGCTAATGGCGGCACTACATGCGTCACACAGCACGCGGACAGCGATGAGCATACAGGAACGGATTTTATTTTCTACCATATTATAAAGTTCAGTTTTTCCTGTTTCACTTCTAATTAACAAGGTACCAAGAAATCAGAACAGGAAAGGTAATAAGCAAATATCAAGCAAGTTCTTTAGTCTAGGCGCTATCTACAATCAGCTTTTATGAGCTCAGCGACAAAATAGCCAATATTCTCATTTTATCAGATACTTCCTGCGAGTACTAGATAAGCTATAAAAGTAGATTAACCCACAATCTCGTCGCGCACAGAGCCTCGCCAATTTGATTACTGTTTGTGTCTGAGGACGAGGACTATCGACGATGCGGCGGACAGCGTATCACGACTGTGTTTCATACCCAGTGCTTCGTACGTTTATTTTACTTATAATAATGTCTGTTTCGCCCTAGTTGTTAATAATACTAGCTGAAACACTCAGGTTTGCTTACATTACATAATGTTGTAGATTTTCTAAGCAATAGCTGTAGGTAGCAACTGTGTGGGACCGCATAGAACTGGGAACTGTTTTTTACGCACAGGAACTGGTTCAGATTATATTAATGTTTACCAAAGTAAATCATGCGTACCTGCAGAAGCGCTTAGAATAAAACTTTTTCACTCTCTATTATTTCTACTCATTAATTTCCGCATTGATATAAGGTGATTATACCGGCAGTGAAGCGTGGCCTAATGCGTGCATCTTTCATAATTGAAAGCCGGCAGGCGCTCACAAGTCGCCGAGCATTCATTCTTTAATCTTAATAATGCACCGAAGTAACGCGCCTGCTGTACCGCACTTGTGTGTCTGTCCGTATGTCTATCTGTCTGTCTATGTGTCACGTCACAGCGCACGTTTAGAATATCTAATACATTACTGTACTTACACGTCAGAAACAAAAAAAGTTCAGACACCTATACAGACATCCATTGTGATATGAGTTTAGCAAGGAATTATTATCTCTTGATACCTGTTGAGGTCATTTGAGTTTAGTATTTAGTATTCACTAAATTATGGCACTATCTATGTCAAACTATCTTAGGCTGCCTGTCTACCGGAGCGGAGCGAGGCCGCGGAGCGGAGATGCGGGGAAATATTAACCAATCGGGTTGCACAAAATCTTTGCTCCTCTTTAGTGGACAGGGAGTACGAATTAGTTTAAAAATTTATACAAAATTGTGAAGCAGAATGGGGAAAAGGAGTGGAGAAGCGGAGCGAGGAAACGAACGTGGAGGAGAGGAACGAGTGCGGGTGCTATCACAAAACTATAGCTTCATTAAATAGTCTAATATTTCACTCAGCAATAATTTTCTCACTCCGCTCCGCAGCTTCACTCCGCTCTGGTGGACAGACACAGTCCGCAAGTCCGCTCCTTTATAATATTATTATTATTAACACGAGTCTATCAATAATAATAAAAAAATAAAAAATAAATTACTCCTTTGCTCCGCTCCGTTGCCCTGCTCCATTCCGGTGGACAGGCAGTCTTATTCTCTGATACCTACGTCCCGTGATTAGAATCATATATCAAATCATTACAGTATAATCCTAATATATTCGTAGAACATCTAATCCGCCTGCATGATTTGCAATCAGTCGCGCGGAGTAAATCAACGGGCCGGGCCGGGTAATAGGCAGCGTGTATTATGTGGCGAGCAAGCGATTATGAGCCGAACGTCACAATATAGCTATACTTGCCTAGCTAGTATTAAAGGCGGGGTATACAGGTGTGATATCAACCAGAAATGTATGCAATATCAACATGCGATTACTAGATTATATCACGCACTAATCAAATAAGACTTTTGTTTAAATATTCATTCTGACATTAATAAACGTGTGATGTTGTAACTAAAGCTTGGTACCGTTAGCTAAGTGGAATCTCGCCTTTTTTTAGAAATTATTGTGGAGAAGTTTATAAATACATTTATATCCACTGGTTAGTAAATTAATAACTGCAATCAATATGTACACGCATATAATTAATCAATAACACGTTCCCAGAACTCAATTAATGGATGGTAAATCATTACACGCGATAAAAAAAAACCGAGTATGCTAATAAATTGTACTCACATTGTACAAAAAAATAAATTTAAAACACCCGCTTCAGCTCATGGCGTGCACTGCTTCGCCACGAGATAGAGGGCAACCCGCAGAGTTGCCAAACACGATAAGTAATTTTGAAACTGCTCCGTAAACATATTGCATAATACCATCGAGCCACAGCTCCCGCCACGACCCACCCAGCCAGCCACACAGGCACGCACACTCGCGCACAATATTAAACCGCACTTCATAGTCAATAGTCTCAATGATTTCATCAAGTACGCTGTTCGTGAGATGTGAATGGAGCCACCGATGTATGCGAACATTGTTTGAAGTTTTTGTGTTATTTAATGACATTGATGACTACTCAGTCTACTAACTTATTCACACTCGCGAATAAATCAATTTAGCCACCTGCATAGTGATTATACCTGTCGCCAAACCCGTGGATAAAACAGTCTCCCAGCTGTCGCGTCGCTTCATACGCGCACTTTCATGCAATCGAGCAGACTTGATGTGAGAAACAAATTTGCATGAATCAATTGCGTCCACTAATGCTACACGGCTACGACGTAGCAACTGCTACGGGGCTACGAATATTTGCTACGAAATTAATATTTCACTTAGGAAAACTTCAACTTCAAATTTATTAGTTTTATCTTGTGTAATTTATTATAAAATACTGTTTGTCTGTTTTAATAACTTTAAATTAAATCAACAATTCTACCAATATTCTTCTGATCTGAAGTAACCCTAAGTTCAACTTGCCATATCGATTAACGTTCCATAAAGTCTACAGTGTCAATTTTTGTTAACCACAGTTGCTTACATTGGAACACAGCGACTGGCAACTTAATAACTATGTCTCTGGAGGAGCGATGTGATACAGATCACGACCAATTAACGCGTTGTCGTCCGTCGGGATTGTGAAGCGATGCCGTGTATGTTTACGTACGGCTCGAGCACAAACATCACTGTATAGAGCAAACAGAACATAAACCGATTGACACACAGAACACGTTACGAAATCATAACGCAAACAAAGCCTACAGACTTCAATACTGCTGCAATCGGTACTGACTGACTCTGTCACGGGCCTCCACTCCAAACCATTGCAGTCGTTGATGGAGGCGACAACTACTGACGCGTTATTATATGATAAAAATGTTGACACCACTACCTCTATAAGTAGTGGCCGAGGCATCGACATCAGACATACTCCAGACACAAGCGTGCAGAGCGCCCCGCGGTGGGCATCGATTCTGTGCGTCTCGGGAGAATCGTACCAGTGATTGCAGGTGATGTGATAGCGATGGTTCGTCGTGGAATGGTTTCGACATTGTTCGTTGGAGCTATATGAATGATGGTAATATTTACTTAACTCAATTTTTTTTTTAATTTGTGCTAATTCAAAAGTTCACCATAAGGCAATACACAAAAAAAAATACAAGCCACAATCGCGGCAGTAAATCCCCTCCTCGAGGAACAGTAATAGAAATCGTTTGAAACAAATTAAAGAATCATCTTTAATGTGTTTCAAACAAGACAATAACTATCTGGTAAAATAGTAGCATAAATAGCATAGTCAGCCTTATTATGTTCCCACTGCTGGGACTCAGGCCCCCTTTCTAGGAGAATTAATGGGCCGTAATCCACCACGCGGACCCAGTGCGGGTTGATGGATGTCATATGTCTTCAAATTTTTGGTTTTAGGACATGCCGGTTTCCTCCCGATGATTTTTTTTTTTCACCATTTTAAGAGCAGTGGTGATGAAAGAAATAACACAAAGTAATGCGCCTGGCTGGGTATGAACTCGCGACCTACAACAACTCGTAAGTCGGGGCCGTTACCACTCGGCTACCACTGCTTAAGGGTTATATATTATTAAATTATATCTCCGGTGGTATACTGGTGATAGTGCAATATGTTGAGTAGGTCAGCAACAGCCAAAAAATATACAAAAAAGTTAAATAAAAAATCTCTCTCTCTTCTCTATCTTGAATCTTAGAGTTTCAAAATAATTATAGCTATTTTTTTGAGTCTAACTTATGCTCTTTGTATGTACGAGAATAAGCTGTAGGTATCTGTAGTTTTAGTATCATTATGCAGACTTTATATTGCTACCAGACCATAATAAGTACTAATTAAACATTACAGCGACACTATTTCAAACAAAAGGCGCTATAAATCGCCCCTCTCGACGTTTACGAGAGGAGGGATGCTGCTCCGCTGACACAGCCAGTTTATTTTGCATTATATATATAAAGTATTTTAACAGTTTATAAAGAATTTACTCAAGAATAATCTTCACACACTTCGAGCATTAACCGGATAAGTGTTTTACTCGATGTGAAATATATTAAATACTAGAAGATAGGATACATCTAATTGTTGTCGAGATAACTCTTAGAAGAACTATATTTAATCGTATTATTTATATAAAACATTCGATTCACCTATCGGCTTCATAGCTGTCCTAACTGTTCTGACTTAGAAAAAGAATTTTAATCTATATTTGCATAATCGTTAGAAGTATAATTCTTTAGCCCGTTGACTATTTAATAAGAGCAATAGTCATGCGATCTCCTTCATATCCTATTCAAGCTTTTGAACTCAACGAAACGAAATGCGATGCGGTTTCGAGTAAACTCATTTCAATCATTTGTATAATAATGTTCCTGGTTAATATCGGACGGTGTTGACACGTGATTGTGTGTCAGCGGCCGCGTCTGATATTATTGACGCGCAATCACTCTCGACCAGCCACACTCACACGTAGCTACGGCGCACATAGCTCACGTACCTGCTAGCGCTCTCATTCCGGACATGGCACGTAATTACAGTCGCGCTGTGATTGCTGGCGATCATTACTGACCCACATACACATGTACCTATCTCTCATAAACAGCTTCATAAGGATATTAAGTAATATAATCTTATATATAAAATTCTCGTGTCACAGAATTTGTTGCCAGACTCCTCCGAAACGGCTTGCCCGATTCTCATGAAAATTTGTGTATATATTCAGCAGGTCTGAAAAAAGGACGTTAATTATTTTTTACCCTCCTACTCGTACCCCCCATTTTTTTCCAAAACGACTTGACCGATTCTTATGACATTTTGTGTGTATATTCAGCAAGTCTGAGAATAGGACATAGACTATTTTTTACCCTCCTATTTCATTTACTATCCCATTTTTTTCTTTAATAATGACAGCAACTGTTATTATTTTGCCAGTCATTTGTCTTTTGACAGTCATTTGTAATTTGACAGTTGCTGTCATTACATAATTCCATCATTCGGTCAATCATTCAGTCATGAGAAATCTCGGATCAATCCAATGTCATTGGCTGTATTTCATATGTACCAATTTAGAAGAAAAGCATGTGTAATTAATAAAATAAAAAGGTTTATACTTTAACCATTTTTATTCTGTAAGTCGTGGGGACTTGCAGAACAAAAAATGGTTAAAGTACACGTAACCATTTTCATGTATAATATTGTCGACACGTTAAGTCGCGTTAAATTGCTCTCAGTATTTATAATCGCAGTAACGTTGATAGATGCGCACGACCACGTAAATTGTGCGAATGCTTGATGAAGAATAACGAACAACATGAAAATTATAGCCTACATTCAAGTCATAAATATGACAAATCTCGCTCTTGGGTAGAGCGAGAGATAGTGTCTGACTTTTACTGACTAAAAACCTCCTGTTCCTTCTTTGCCTTCGTTCCTGGGCCCCGGGTATAATTTTCACATTACCTGTGGCCCCAGTAGGTTTTGACCCTGCTGGGCCCCTACGATTTGCTGTCATCTCCTTGAGGCGCGCGTGGAACAGTACGCGCCGTCTATGACTTGGGCTCAGTCCGGACGGTTACCAGACGGTTGGAAGGCGAACCACCCATTGCTCGCCGTCCGCAAGCCTACGCCTGGACCCCCCAGGTTGGGTAGGAGCCGCCCGAGGGCAGCCCAAGTCCGAATTAGTTTGGGAGTCAGACACCGGAAGTGCTCCTCGAAATCCAATCGACTGTCGAGAACGAATCCCAGGTACCGTATATATATATGGATACTACCGTTAGTTGGAAACCCGGTGGTGGCGCGTTCCTAATGCCATGGCCTCGGACTTGTGCAATGCCACCTCGAGTCCCAACTCCTGGATCCTGCCCGCGACTGTCGCAACCCTGCCTGTCGGTAGTTCGACCGCCGCCTGGTAAAACTCTCCCCGCGCCAGGACCAGCGTGTTGTCTGCGTAGCAGACCACGCTGACCCCGTCAGGGAGGTCGCCGCGCAGCACGTAGTCGTATCCGATGTTCCACAAGGGCGGCCCTAATACCAATCCCTAAGAAACACCGCACGGCATCTCGCGACGTTCACACTCTCCCTGGTGACCAGGGTAGATGATGTACCGGTCCGACAGGTACGCCTCGACCACACGACAGAGGTAGTCAGGCGTCCGGTGATACCGGATTCCAGAGACACTGCCACGAAATACCTGCCCTGGGCCACCGCATCCCCCGTTGTGAGAGCTTGCACGCGCATGTGTCGTCCACCGTGGAGCGCCTCCTGCGAAAACCGAACTGGCCGTCCGCCAGATCCGGCCCCTCCTGTGTTAGGTGCGTGACGAGGTGGTCTACAATTACTCTTTCAAAGTGCTTGCCCACCTCATCGAGCAGCACAATGGGCCGGTACGCGGACGGAGAGTCCGCAGGGCACCCCGACTTCGCGATGAGGACCAGTTTCGAAGTAGGAACTGGCCCCTCTCCATGCATGCGCTGAAGAGCCCTCTTAGTCGAGGCCCGAGAGCCTCCATGGCCAGAACCCAGGCCTTCCCAGGCAAGCTGTCGGGCCCTGGAAATATGATATGTGTTGTTTTTTCTACCTCTACCTACCGGATCTACCCGCGAAGCGACGCGAGTGACAGTAAATCAATAAGCTCTGTGTTTATTTTAAAATTTAAAATTATGTCTACGACTTTTTTATAAAGATAAACATTATAAATCAGTGCATTATGCCCTGTTAAGGGTGTGTGATTGTAAACAATACATATTATAGAAAAAATAAAAAATAAAAATAAGTGCAGAAAAATAAATATCCTACACAGAAGAACAAACACTATTACTATAAAAAAAGATAGTTTAAATTGTCAATCAGAGACAAAACAGTGATAAAAAGTGACAAAACTTAAAAAAAGTGAATAACTTCTCTTCAAACTAAGTTTGGAATGTGGAAACAACTAACAACTAACGACTATCTTGCTTTTAAATCTGCATTGTTCATAAACGGAACACAAATTTCACCGATTCTCGTATAATTAACTTGGCCTAGCGTGTTAACGCGCTGTCTAATCAATACCGTACACGATAAGGCGCAGGTTCGATACTCATAGATCGCATATTCTTTTTGAGTATTCTAATATTGTGTTTAATAAAATTCAAATAAGTAAACTACGAGTTAAAAATGAACTTCCTTGAGAACATCACTTTTCGAAATCGTAACCGTACAAAATCGGAATCAAACACCGTCGTAAATGAATCTAAGAATGACACACTAGATGATACAACAAACAGTCTACCCGATATATCTAGCGATGAGATAGACGACTCACAACAAAATATTATTACAAAGTTGAAGGAACAAATAAATAAACTTGAGATGGAATTAAGTAGCGCGCACCAGGAAATCGAAACATTGTCACTCGAAAATAATAATATCAAGCAAATAAATGAAGAATTACAAAAAAAAAACAGCCTTTACAAAAAAATCGCCCACAGCCCCGCTAAGAAATCCAAAATAAATACACCGTCTAAAAAACACGAAACAAAGACCAAATACACTCAAACAAGCAATTTACCTACATCTGTCGAGATGCGGCAGATAGAAGATACCGCATCACCTGTGACACAAAACATAACTTCTACCAGACCGATAACATCAGGACAAAACAAAGAAAACTGTAAAATATGCATAATGAGTACAAACAAAAGAAACAAAATCAGAAGCATCGCAGAAACTACCCTACACAAACACTCAAAGGACATATGCCATTATTTATTGCCGAACTGTGACACTGAGCAGTTAATGAGTAACTTAGAAACCAAATTAGCAACTTTTACCATGAGCGACTTTTGCATCATTATGATAGGTGAGCAGGATTTCTACACAACCCAAGACTACTTCCAGTTAATACACAGAATAAGGACCACTCTACAAAAAATTAACAGTACAAATATTGTCTTATGCGCTCCGACATATAAATATGACTACTCTAAAAACATGTACAACTGGAGAGTTGAAAACTTCACAAACTTGCTGTATCTTGACATAACGACACATGAGCATGCATACTTCCTGGACTCTAATAAAAACCTTGACTACGAAATGTTTAACAAACGTACAGGGCTAGTGAATAACTTTGGTATGAACACCATCTTCAGAGACATTGACGAATTTATCTATGGCATCAAAAAATATGACCTACAACCAAATAATGATTATATGCTTGAAAATAATAGTTTAAATAATGAGTTTTTTCTTCAATAATAATATTAGTGGAAAACGGAAAGCATTAGATTTCAAAGATCAAGAACAACATTTTAGTATTTTATTTCAAAACATTCAAAGTCTATATAATAAACAACACATAATGGAAGTATTTGTTAGCGAAGATCAGTCTTACCAAGCCATATGTATTACTGAAACATGGCTTTCACAAGACAAATTAAGCATTATTAACTTCAGTGGCTACAACGTCGCAGCATCCTACTGCCGTGAAAACCGGGGAGGAGGTGGAGTTTGCATCCTGTTAGAAGAACATAAGGATTATATAGAAAGATGTGACATAGCCGAAATGTCACTTGAGTATATTTTAGAAGTTTGTGCAATTGAAATACCTAGCGAGAATCTACTATTAGTTACTATGTATTGGAACAAAAGAGAGGAAAATATATTCTTTAGTCAACTGCACAAAATACTAGCCTACATAAACAATAAATACAAAAAACTAAACACAGTAATTGGTGGCGACTTCAATATAAATATTTTGAGAGAAAACTATAAAGTTAAAACCTTTATGGACCTAATGTCCGAATACAATTACACACAACATATAAAACACCCCACACGAATTACACAAATAGCATCAACGTGTCTGGACCTAATATTTTCAAACTTTAAAAATACAGATTTACATACATATGTAGAGGACTTAGGTTTTTCAGATCACTGTGGTACAAGCATTAAATTTAAAATACCGCGACGTCCTACGCAATCCACTTGGTATACTGAAAAAAAACGTATATATAGCATGAATAACATCCAAAGCTTTAAATCCGAATTGAAATCAATTAATTGGAGAGATATACTTAAAGAAAGTAATGACACAAATCAAAATTATACTGCTTTTAATAACCTACTAACTAATTTACTCAATAAAACTATACCCAAAATAAAAACTAAATTAAAAACAAAGCATAAAAAATACTGGCTAACAAAAGGCATAAAAATCTCATGCAAGAACAAAAGACTGTTAAAAATTTTAAGCATTAAGTCTAACAACCCAATTATCAAGAAATACTATAGAAAATATGAAAAAATAGTAAAGCAATCGGTGAGGACCTCAAAGAGACAGCATTACATTAAAAAGATTAAAACGTCCCAAAATAAAGTTAAAGCTATGTGGAATATAGTAAATGAACTTACTAACAAAAAAACTTTAAAAGATAAATACAACATTCAACTTCAAATCAACAATAATTTAGTATCTGATCCAAAACAAATAGTGAACCATTTCAATAATTTCTTCGCATCAATTGGCAAAGAGACCACCCGTCCGGTTGGTGGTGAGGCAAAAGGCCAACCTGTACTAAACCCCTCGGAAAATACTCTTTTCCTCAGACCCTTAGACTGTCGTGAAACTCTTAGGATCATAAAAGATCTAAAAAATAAAAAAAGTCACGGAATAGATGAATTACCGCCTTCCTTAATTAGACAATGTGCAGAAGAGCTTGCCGTACCGTTTTGTGTTCTTATTAACCAGTCGTTTGAAGAAGGTATTTTTCCTGACCTACTTAAAAAAGCTATTGTAAAACCATTGCACAAGAAAAACGCTAAAACTGATCCCAATAATTATCGGCCCATAGCTCTTCTACCCACGGCTTCAAAAATTTTTGAAAAGGCCATGTGTGACCGGGTATACAGTTTTTGCGAAAGATATGAAATCTTTGACGAAAGCCAAAACGGATTCCGAAAAAATCGTTCAACAACTCTAGCTGTTTATAAATATATGCAAGAAGTAATAAATATATTAAATGACAAAAAATATGCAGTAGGACTACTTTTGGATATGACCAAGGCATACGACAAAGTAAAGTTTAATATTCTACTGGACAAACTCTACGGAATAGGAATTCGGGGAACTACCCATAAGTGGTTTGCGTCATATTTAAAGGATAGAGAACAATACGTGGAAATAGAACACTTTGATAACGACTTAAAACGCATTATACAAGTTAGATCAGACAAACTCATTATAAATTCATCAATTCCCCAGGGTAGTGTTATTGGATGTCTCCTATTTATAATATACATCAATGACCTTCCCAAAATCATGGAAGAACCCTGCGTGCTATTCGCAGACGACATATCTTTGCTTACCACATGCCAACCAAATAGCAATATTACCGACAAACTTAAATTAATATTAGATAAAATAACAAATTGGATGGAGGAACATAATCTGGAAATTAATTACAGAAAGACCAAGCTGTTGACTTTCCACCCCCGGCAAAAATCCCCACTACCAATCAACTTCTCATTTAACGACACGGAAATCGAACAAGTAAATGACTTTACATTATTAGGACTCACTATAGACACACACATTACTTGGAAACCACATATAGCGAAAGTAAGATCTAAATTATCAAAATTTACTTATGCACTTCGAGAAGTAAAGAAAACCACCGACCTACAAACTGCACTTACGACCTACTATGCCTACGCTCACTCATGGCTCAGTTATGGCATAATAATGTGGGGAAATAGCACTGACGTGCCTACGCTTTTTATTCTCCAAAAAAAATTAATTAGAATCATTGTTAACATAGACCAAACAGAAACTTGTAAACCTTTTTTCATAAAACATAAAATACTTACCTTAACATCTATCTATATCTTTGAAATATGTAAGTTTGTTAGGAAATATATGACTTTTTTTACAACTCGTGCAGATAAACATCCCGACCGATCAGTTAGATTTAAGAATATGTTAATATTACCCTCTCTCTCGCGCATGAAACTGCATTCAAACAGTCCTTATGTAATGTCAGTAAAAATATATAATAAACTCCCTGATGTCCTAAAGAATGAAATCAGTGAAATATCATTTTTATGCCAACTCAAGCAAATATTAACAAATAAAGCATATTATACACTACATGAATATTTGAATGACAGTAATATTAATTGACATGGATAATTAAATAATAAGTAGTATGTTTGGACAATGATCTCAATAATATATATAATGACATAGCCTGAAAGATTTGTAATATTTAGTGTGATTAATTTAACAGAGCTATTTTATAAAATGATTATATGACATTATTATTATTATTATTATTATTTTTATTTAAGCTAATGACATTATTGTAAATATTTTAATTTAATTCAATTTTAACATTTAAATTTAATTTTTTGCTGCGCCCTACAGGGCCCATAATTGTAACTTAGCTTTAAGCAATTAATGTAACATCTCTAATGACATTATGGTATGCAAATAAAGATATGAATATGAATATGAATACCTTATTGATATAGTTCCTTCAGTTATTGCGACCGCAACCCATAAAAACCGAATTTAAGTTTCTTTTAATCAGAACTAAAGCACTCAAACTACACTTTCTACACTCTGCTTCATGACGTGGGACTTCAGAGGCAATAGTTGTTTTAAGTGATACAGACCATACGTACAAATAGAAAGATATAACCAATCATTGTCCAACCAAACAATTTCCATTTACTTTTTTCGGCCATGAATGTTTGGAACAGGAGAACACGAAGTGTCCCGAGGCCAAACAAGAAAACTGTGCTTGTCTGCAATGAATAGAAGCCGCCACCGCCGTGAGCACCGCATTCCTACAAAACAAATTTTAATCTCAATCTAAACGGTGGCGAGATAACAGCCGCGGCCGTTTAACTGTGATATTCAGTAAATTAGTGCTGTTTATTTATGCGGTGCCTAATGTAAGCTTACAAGGGTTGCCTAAGTGCTTCATGTGTTTACACGCGTCGTAAATTATAATGTGTTATTGTAATTGCTAGTTCCCACGGATACGAGTCGTAGCCATTTTCTTCTTTGAATCCGAATGGGTCGTAACTTTATGACTCTTTCTGAATCAAAGAAGAAAATGGTCTCTTTTGTTAAACCAGCGAGCTTTCGTTAACCACACTCTCACCATGGGATGATTGATAGTGCTAGAGTTAACAACGTACTGAAACATATACCTATAAAATTGTTTTTAATTCTGTACAAACAAAATTGAGTGCTATCAACGAATTCTAAGACTGGAAAGTTTTGTGCGAAAGTCGTCAAACATGCTGATATTTATTAGATGTCCCAGTCCCCCCTCCGTCCTGCGTGCCTCCCTCGGGACCCTTCGGCACGCGCGGTCTACCGTGAATCGCCTCAAAGGATCAGTGGACTTACCGACAGATCACACACTATCATACTACAGACGAGCTAGCCACACACACCTGTGTGATAAGGAATTTGTCTCAGGACAATACGCACACATAGATCGCGTGCGTGGGAAAGTTGAGGTGTCCGACAGTACAAGTAAATCCTATCATTCACCGGGGTGGAAATACTATTAGTGAGGGAAATACTCGATGTTGGTCAATACCGTATCAGAATCATGATAGACATTTTGAATAAACTAACAGACAAAGCACATGTTTTAGAGTCCAGGCCGTCTGTGTGGGCCTATGACTCTAAAAACATGAAATTTTGTATTAGACTGTCTTTTTAGTTTGCGCAAAAAAAAGTTCCTTATTCATTCGTCCTGTTCACAGAAAAAGTTCATAATTCCATTGGCCACACGGCTTGTTAAAAAAGGAAAGGGATTAAAAAGACATATCGCACACTCGGGTACAATGAAGTGCAGGAAGTACACACATTGATGGAGCGGCTTCAAGTCAACGGCTAATTGATGGCGTGACGTCATCGCACAGAGCATCGCAAGAGGAGGCGTGTCAGAACACTAGTCTGTAGGCGACACTGAGTGGATGCGGGCTGAATATGTTTTACTGAATGTATGTGTGCGTGTATCAGAGCAGTGTGTGCGAGGATACTATTTACCGAGAGTGTGGCTCTCAATTGAATCTGTCAAAGGGTGCGGCAACCCAATCAGATACGTGTAGCGCCTGATCCAACATTATTTATTTACGGGCGAACTCCGAGCGCCGCCGGACCGGACGCCGGACCCTCTTAGTTCACACTCGCCGGCACCTCTTTACACTCTATTTCATTTGTCCTAAGATAACGCTTCAAATGTAATTACATGTTACGAGTGCCCACATGACATTTACGTTATTTACACTAAATATTTAAACCCGTTTGTTTTGTTTATGTTTTGTGAGACGTATAATGCTGTTGAGGTTTTATCTTTATATGTTTTTACTTTGTCCTCCATGGATTTAGAGCGAGGAAAATATTTTCCTTTAGATTAAATTAAAGCAATCATATATAGTTTTACATAAAATTTTAAAAATTAAAGCAATCAATGCAGCATTTACCTAATACCTACATAAATAAGTTACGATTAAACTCTAAGCAGGTATCGCAACATACAAAACATCCGCATGCTGTGCTCACTAGCGGCGGTACGCGGATGACGTCATTACCTGCTAGCAACACTATTGTACCTGCAACAGAATTCCTGTAAGATACATAATTATATTAGAATAGAATATAATAGAATAAAACTTTATTGTACACCAAAATAGTAACAAAAACTTATAAACTAACTTACTAACTTACTTTAGAAAGTACAATATAGTAGTTAGTTAGTTTATAAGTAAATAATAATCTATATATTAATAGTAATAATATATATATATATATATTATATGCACTTTACCAGATAGATACCAATTCATATGTAATCGTTGGTATTGAACTGTGCGGCATAGGTTTGGTATAGCTTAGGTATTGAGTACCTACTTTTGTGGAGAATTATGTTTAATTACAACATTTACAAAAGAGTTTTAAGGTAACCCAACGATTTAATTAACTCATTCATGCACCTGCAGGTTAAGAGTCGTCGACTGATTTCATGCATTCAAAGGACTCCAATAGTCTTTGTTGTAGTTGCTAATTGATTCCACTACAATTATTTTGTTAAGTTAAATAATAAAAAAGATCGAGAGTTACGTAAAATTATTTGTGACCACAGGCGCCTTCAAGAGCATAAAACGAATCGTGTTGACTTACATTATCATTAAATAACAAAATCAATAACTTGGTATTCGCAAGGAGTTACCTCTCCGGTGCGTTTAATTAAATTATGCTTTTTAATAAGAAATGAACGAGCAATAATACTTGTGAAGGTGTGGACTTTACTGAGACAATTATATTGAAATCGCGCGCCGCGCGCCGCCGGCCGGCTGGTGCTCGATACGTAGGCTACGTAGAGCGGGCTCGCCTCAGTTTGCCAATAATCGATTGAGATGTACCGCGGCGTAGGTAGCTAGCTGGAAACAGGACACTCGCTTACTACATATAGCAATGAGCCACCTCTGAGGTTTCACTAACATCTCACAAACAGCTTCGTATACGAAATCGATATTATTTCTCTCTAGAGCTGTACCTGCATTTTGTAGGAAACGCAGATTGTTAGTCAATATTCTATTCGTAAACAAAAATTACGTTACTTCGCAGTTATTTCTATTAGTCAGTATAATGCTTTATAAAAAGAACTGGTCAAGAGCGAAGTGTGCCACGCGCCGTGTACGGTTGCGTACTGGCCCGTTATGACACTTAGACTTAGAAGAAAGTTAATGGTTTAAGGGTCAATAACAACCAGATGGTAACTCGAAATAAAAACGCGACTTTTTAATATCTATATTTAGTTTTTATTTTTACTGTATTTACATTGTTCTCGCATGATAACGACAAGAAACATGTAACAGAGATATTTGTAATTACAAAACATGATTGAAAAGAGTGTCCATGGATTTTGTTGCACATTCTTCTCCATAGAGATCTACGCTTTGGAATGTGCAATTAGCACCATTTTTTTTTTCTGACTGACTGACTTCTTGCATTTCAAAAGTGCCTGTAAATGGTTTATTTGAAATAAATGCTTTTGAATCTTTGAATCTTTGAATCTTTGAATCTTTGACTTGAAAAGGGAAGATAAGGAAAATGTTATCTACCAGCTACTGCGAGTAGCAACATACACGTATACACACACTCACAAACTTTCTTTTTTATAATATTAGTGTGATTAGAGTAGCATCGCGTGTAGAGACAAGCGGTTGAAACTGGACGAACTGGTGCTCTGAGTACGTCCCCACACCCGACATGACGCGCCAGTCGACGACACGCCAGCCGGTGACAGAGCAGGGCTGGCGAACGATATGTCCACCACACACTCGCCATGCATCCACACACACGTGCGGATAGAACCCAGGATTAGGACGACCGTGCCTGTCTCCAGAGCCCAGTCATCCATCATCCGACCCCGCCAAGTTATTTTCATTGAAGTTCCCGCAAACGACCACGGGAACCCAAACCCAGCGATGACGGCGTTCAGCTCCATAAGGGAGTTGTCGAATTCGGCAAGAGTTTGAGGTTTGACACTGGGCACGCCACAATTATGGCGGTAAGTCCCCTCTTTGAGGCGTGGTTTGAAAGACCTCACGGCGTCCTCACCTTCCGCATGACGCAGGTTCGGACGCCCGGGTGTCACCACAGTGTAGATCGCCCGTAGGACACGGTGGAGCACTCGGTGGAGGTGTGCCTCACTTGGGCAGAGCAACGCCGTGTTCTCATGGGGGCGATCGGTGGCGACGATCTCTAGCGCCGGGCCTTGATACAGGCCATGGTCCAGAGCGAGGAGGAATGGCAGGCGGTCGCCTCCTTTGCGAAGCAGTAATGCTAGCAAAGGAGGCGGCCGATCGCGTGAGGCAACGGTCCTCACGCCCCAACCACCGCCAGGATTCCGATCCCGATTTCCGGCCATCGTAGGTGCGGGCGAGCTCAAGTCGTCGACGGCACGTACTGTTCCACGTGTGTCTCGAGGAGATGTCAACAAACCGTAGGGTCCCAGCAGCGCCGAAGCCTAATGGGGCTTCACACTAACACTTGCAACCACTCTTACCCTTCTCACATGCACTCACACACCCTCACCTACAAGACATTAACTACACTCTACCCAAAATACTGAAATTTTGTTAAACATAGTTTAGTTACCTAAAACTCTTGTCTTTGTTACTGTACCTTCTGAATATGGATTGAAAGAGACTGGATCCCACAACACAGGGAATCCTAGTGTGGTCAGGGCTTCATCTACGTTTGTAAAAAAATTAATGAAATAAATAATTTGTATTTATTTATTATTTATTTAATATTTCAGAAACCTTAATGTTTTTGTTAGGCCTGTTCAATGAAGTCTCACACAGAGGGACAGAGGAGATATGTAAAATAAATCATATCCATTTTACGTGTAGGAACTACAGAACGCTTAAAAGCAACGTTTTTTATTAAATAGAAAATCTCTTGAATTAAAACGACATGGAGTTGTCATTTCCGTAGCACTGAGGAAATGTTCCAACACCGTCTGTCACCGCTGTTTAATCCGCTGTTATTGAAGTTGGTTCAAAATTACTCTTAATTTGCTGATAATTTTGTTATTGTATTCGAAAGAGACCTTTTTGTCCAGTACCTAGTTGGAGTTTGTGAAATACTCTCAGCGTTATCGATAAGGAATCAACTAAAACGCAACCTCATTTGAGGCAATTTTGTCTTGGGGATAAGTTTTGACTAAACCTCTATCTCCGTGTATCAATTTTACACCATGTTGCCTATACAAAACAATGAGACGTGATTTTGTCATGGGTCGTAGTGTGTGTGTGTGTGTGATTTTTTTTGTGTTTTTTGTGCATTAATGACGATTTGCTGTTTATTTATTTTCAAAACTTTCACGCAACGCCATCTAGACCCAAACTAAGCAGAGACAAGCTCTAAGCAAGCTAATAGTACTAAGCAACTAATAAAAATACTTAAAATGTATTTCTAAACACATAGATATTATGGATAAATTACACCCAGACACACAACAAATCATCGTGCTCATCACACAAACATTTGTCCTGAGTGGAAATCCAACCCACTACCACTGGCATAGCAGTCAGGGCCACTAGTAGACAAACAGGCCTGTCGAAGAATTTAAATCTTGTATTTATTTTTTTAATCTATTTCTTGTATTTCACCATTTGACCAGAAGGCCTGTGAAGAAAGAGATTCAGATTTTAAGATTCGTAATCCATCAAACCAACAATTATATTAAAGTTTATTTTGATTTTACACCAAAAGGTATTTAAATGGCTTGGGTATTTAAAATGTTAAAATATAACATGTTTATTAAAACAATTGTCTACGTATGTTCCATTTTGTATTTATATTAAAAACGTAACAATTTTAACTACAACTCCATTAATTTAAGTCATTCATAATATAAAAGAAATTTGGATTTTCTAAACCACTATAGAAATATATTATCATAATTATCCTTAATGTATCAGGTCAGAATAACCCTCCCTAACAATTGAATACATACACCCCAATAACGCCGGGTTAAAAAGTGAACCCTTTCATTTACCTTTGCAAGCAATTCATTTAATGTTCGTACTTATTAAACTATTCTATTTTTTGTGTTTCAATCCGACGCAATAGAAATGACTTGCTTTCATATTGTGACATTACTGTAAGTATGGAGTGCAAGTGGTCTCACGTAAACAGCACGTCGTCTGTGACTCAGAGACTCACCGGTGCTCTGCTGACGAGGGCAAGCTAGAGGTACTCGACTTCGACAGCGAACCGCCGCCGTGTACCGCCCAGTTAATCAACGCGCTGCTAATTAGTGGCCTGATCGCACACTGTCAAACGCTCAACTGAGCAGACTTGATCAGAGTTATTGACCGAACACTGGGCTCTTCTTCCTGACTGACTCCATTGTAGAAGATCGCTCATAGTCTCCAATTAAAAGTATCTGAATTGGCAATTTTTGTATAGGTAATTTTGGAATGGTTGTGTTTGTAAAGTTTGTGTCCTCCGGGCGATTCACATAGTGGTGACACCCAAGTGTCACCTCTGCTCGAATCCGGTGCAGGAACTTCCCGAACAGACCATGTTCGGCTAGAACTTGCGTCCTGCAGAAGGTGAGTACGCCGTGAGGTCTTTGCAACCACTCCTCGAAGAGGGGACTTACCGCCATTATTATGGCATGCCCAGCACTGGGTTGTGACAGTCGCTGTCGCCATTTCACCATGAGATCCCGCCGGAACTCTGTCCGCCATACCGCGAAGCAGCGCAACGGTGTTTCGCAGTGGAGTTTCGACCCGGAGATACGTTCTTACTTGCGGCCTTATTCAGATATAAAGCCAGACATTATATTTTTACTTGAAAAATTGTTTTAAATTTTACTATTTTTGAGTGACAGCAGTTAGGATATTGCCCAAGTAGCGTTATCGCTGACTAATGCAACGGATGTGCCCGTGCGTCATAAATAAACTGCACTATTGCAGATTTGCAGATTTTAGTAATAAGTTTTAGTTAATAGAAATATCATAATTGTAAATTAGTCTTGTAGAACATTTCAAGTAATAAACATTGTTTTTATTCAAATAAATATTTTTTTAATAATAATTTCGTTCGTCATAACTTAACTGGCGCAGTCGGTAGGATCGCGACACTCTTCTTCGAATACAACTCTTCGGTAAGAGTGAATGGTATCTATCGTTATCTTCGCGATCACAAATTCGAATTTACGACGACGAACAACCTGCGGGAGTTCCGGAGAATTGGGAGTCCTGCTGTCCTACAAGGCCCGGCTAGAGATGCAGAAGATACTGTGGTGAGTGCTTGTTGTATACCCAGTTTCCATGCTATATTTCCTGCCGTATTCTATAAATGTTATTTGTGTTTTGTTTATAAGCTAGAATCGCTATAGGCAAACTACATTAGTTATAAGATACATTCATGTTAATTTAGGTACTATGTACGCGTGCTAACATCGCGATAGGTATACATTTTACAACTCACAGCAATTTATCCTGTAACGCGATACATCTACTCGTTTACGTACGTGCTATAATCGCGATTCGTATAACATAATTAAAGTAACTGCAACCTAATTGCTTAGAGAGTAGGTAAGGTCAGTTATTATACATAATCGTAATAATATCTTAAAGTGAATTAATTTATTTACTAATTTGTTTTATATTCCTATTTTTACGATTAAATCACGATGGCTATGGCAAGCATCGATCTAGCGACTTTCAGGTTTGTTTCAGAGCTGTTGCCAAAATACGATGGCAATCCTAAAACATTAAATTATTTTATTAGAGAAGTTGAAAACGTAATGCTATTACTAGATCCACAAGTTAGGGTAAATCCTGCTATTGTTAGTTTAATTAAAAGCAAATTAAGTGATTCGGCGATCAGTGCAATAGCCTCCGAAGAAACAGTTGATAGCTGGCAAACAATTAAGGCCGCGTTGACGCGTCGACTAGGCGAACCGCGTAACGAAATACAGTTGATGCAAGAATTAACGCGTTTGCGCCGTAATAAAAACGAAGACGCCGAGACGTTTGGTAAACGACTAAGGGAAATTCTAGACACACTAAACGTAGTAGGTAGGCACACGGATAAGTCATACTATGAGAGCATGGTCATAGATCAATACGTTAATAATTTGGACTTTCACGTCTCTATTGGCGTGAGAATTGCACAACCTACGACTCTTGAAGCAGCCATAGTAACGGCTAGGCAGGAAGAGGCACGTTTGGCATTTAATAGACTCAATAATAACTTTAATGCACTTTCCATACAAAACAAATCAAAAGAAATACCCAAGCCAAACCAAACGGTACCCCAAAATAATAACTTTGCCCCGCGTAATAGCTGGAACATAGATCAGAGACCACAGAGGGGTCAAGGCATGCCCCCGGGAAGACCCGCTTCAAGTAACGTAAGACCTAGTGGTTCTGGTGCTTTCAGAAACTCAGGTAATTTCAGACCTCAGCCGAATATACCTCGCCAGCAGCTGAACTCGCCGCAAAAGGTGTCTGACGTCACCATGAGATCAGTAAGCAAGCCCGAAACACCACGTTTTGCTTCCGAAGAAATGTTTTATACACAGCACAACCAAGACCAGTGTTACCCTGATTACAATGCCTACTATGAAGGTGAGTATAATAATAATGTACAACCTAATGGTGAAGAGTACAGCTACACACAGGAGACGCCTGTAGAGGAGCCAAACCACCAGGATTTTCCCCAGAACGAGGACCCATTGAACCACGGCTAGTAAAGACTGTTCACCTCAACAACCAAGGTAAAGACCATCTCCCTTATATAATATTGCCGGAATTTCAAGGTAAGTTTTTATTAGATACTGGAGCTTCACGTTGTATGATATCACCTGACGTAATAGCCGGTACTAATCTTGAACACTGCGTTGAGCGTGAGCCATTCCAAGTAAAAACCGCGCATGCTGTTACTCGCCATGAACATGTAGCTATTTTACCTTTACCCCCACAGTTTAAGACAGACATATATCATAAATTCTTACTTTTCGATTTTGACCCAAAGTATAAAGGATTAATAGGGATGGACTTGTTAAAAGAATTAGGGTGTAACATAGATTTTAAAAATAAATTATTGCGAACTTATAACACCGAAATACCAATTTATTTTGATTATCCAGTAAAAAGACTTAAAATTGACCCCAATTGTGAAAAGTTTATAACAGTAAAAACGAATTGTATGGACGGTAACTATATCTGCGACGATTTTAATTGGTTTAAAGGACTCAAGTCACCCGCCGCTGTAGTAACGGTAAAAAATGGAATTTTTAAGACGTCCGTAATTAATTTAACGGATAAAGAACAAATAATCAGTAACAATTGCCACCTACCCCTTGAGCCTTTACCACCACAACTGATAAATCAAAATAAAACACACAAAATTAACACCCTTCAAACTAAAACTGACATTGACAAAGAACTTTGCGAAAACTTAAAGAAAATTAGGAACAGCCATATGAATGACGAAGAAAGACGTGAAATTACTAAAATTTGCTACCAATATCGTGACGTATTTCACTCTGAAAACATACCGTTATCTTTCACACATACTGTAAAACACGAATTAAGACTAACCGACGACACACCCATTTTCGTTAGAAACTATAGACAAGCCCCGCAACAACGTACAGAAATTAAAAACCAAATAGACAATTTATTAAAACAAGGAATTATCCGGGAAAGTATTTCACCTTGGTCCTGCCCTGTACATATCGTCCCCAAAAAACCCGACGCTTCAGGAAAAGTTAAATGGAGACTTGTTATAGACTATAGACGACTAAACGATAGAATTGTGGAGGACAAGTACCCCCTACCAAACATCAACGACATACTCGATAGATTAGGGCGCGCACAGTACTTTACAACCCTCGATTTAGCCAGTGGCTACCACCAATTGGAAATGCACCCTAACGACATAGAAAAAACCGCGTTTACTACAGAAAGAGGTCACTATGAGTTCCTAAGAATGCCGTTTGGGTTAAAAAATGCTCCGAGCACTTTTCAGCGACTCATGGACCATATTCTTAGAGGGATAGATAACGTATTCACTTATTTAGATGACGTCATAATTGCAGCTACCTCACTGCAGAATCATAACGAAAAACTCAAGTTAGTACTTCAGCGATTCAGAACGCACAATCTCAAAGTGCAATTGGACAAGTCAGAATTCCTACAAAAACATGTGAATTTTTTAGGACATGAATTGACCGACCAAGGACTACAACCTAACAAAGACAAGATAAAAGCTGTTTTCAATTTCCCCGTACCACGAACACAAAAGGACATAAAGTCTTTCCTAGGGTTAGTAGGTTACTACCGAAAATTCATCAAAGACTTCGCAAAGCTTACAAAACCATTAACAGCCTGTCTTAAAAAGAACGCAAAAATTGTTCATACTGATGAATTCTTAGACGCAGTAAACAAATGCAAACAAATTCTGACTAATGCCCCAATATTACAATACCCTGACTTTGACAAACCATTTATCTTGACAACAGATGCATCTGACTTTGCGTTAGGCGCAGTTTTATCGCAAGGCAATGTTGGTGCTGACAAACCAGTAGCGTTTGCTTCAAGAACGTTATCAGAAACCGAGACTCGTTACTCAACGATAGAGAAGGAACTATTAGGAATAGTTTGGGCTATCAAATATTTTAGGCCTTATTTGTACGGCCGAAAATTCACCATATATACAGACCATAGACCTCTGACATGGCTGATGTCCCTAAAAGACCCCAACTCAAAGTTAACACGTTGGAAACTAAAGCTAGCAGAGTATGACTATAAAGTAGTCTATAAAAAGGGCAAACAAAACACTAACGCTGATGCATTATCTAGAGCTAAAATCTTTCACAATAGCATAGACTCTCTAGCAGTCAATTTTGACGATAACAACGACGACGAGATCATAAACAGAATATTTGAGAACGCTCGTAGACAAGCAGAGACAGATAACGATCGACACAACAACAACGACGGACTTAGCAATAATAATAATGACGTAGAAGCAAGGAGTACCAACCATCCCCATACTGACAACGGAACAGACTCAATGAGCATTGTTACAGGTGACCCTGACCAATTAGTTTCGACAAATCATACCCAACCCGACAATGAAAACAACGGCATCCCGATTTTATCTGATGCAATAGACAGACAACTTAAACAGTTTTATATACGGTCTACCCCGGGTTTAACATATAGAGTGGAAAATAGATCAACTAACTCTAGAACGGTTATTAAAGATGTTTTTATCCCGGTCAACAATACAGAATCCGAAATCATCAGGTTCTTAAAGGAGCACACGATAGCAGACCGTATCTTCTACTGCTATTTCTACGATGAAAACCTGTACTTGGCCTTTTCTAGAGTTTATACTACAATTTTCAATGACAGGGGCCCTAAACTTATAAGATGTACGTCACGAGTTACCCTTGTTGAAAACAAAACTGAGCAACAAGAACTCATTAAGCGATATCACGAAGGCAAATCGTCACATAGAGGTATTCAGGAGACATATAAACAACTCCACAGGAACTATCACTGGCCTAATATGCTATTGACAATTCAAAGATACATTAATCAATGCGACTTGTGTTTAAGAGCCAAATACGAGAGAAACCCTTTGAAACCTCCACTAATGTTAACAGAGACACCAACAAAACCGCTTCAACATCTGTTTATGGACCTCTATTCCACTGAAGGTGTAACATTCCTGACAATAATAGATAACTTTTCAAAATTTGCTCAAGCTGTACCGCTAAATGCTTCAAGCAGCGTTCATATCGCGGAAGCTTTATTACAAATATTTTCCATACTAGGATTACCTAAGAAAATTACCACCGACTCAGACACGAAATTTGACAATGACGTCATAAAGGAAGTATGCGCTTCTCATGACATTAACATACACTTCACGACCCCGTATAACCCCAACTCCAACTCACCCATTGAACGTTTTCATTCTACTATTGCTGAAATAATAAGAATTCAGAGAATGACAAACAAAGATGACCCTATACAATTACTGATGAAGTACGCTATTATCGCCTACAATAATGCCATTCATTCTACGACAGGCTATACACCACGTGAGCTTTTACTTGGTCACACAGCATCAAGAAATCCACTAGAACTTTACTACCCTAAAGAGTTTTATCAGGACTATGTCCTTAACCATCGTAAAAATGCAGAAGCAGTACAGGAGTGTATAGCAGCCCACGTATCCAAAAATAAAGAGCAGGTAATAGAAAAGCGAAATCAGGATGCTGAGGCGATCACGTTTAAGGTAGGTGAAACGGTATATAAACAGGTTGCAAAGACTACGAGGAGCGACAAAACGAAGCCAGTATTTAAAGGTCCGTATAAAATCATTCACCTTCATCCCAACAATGTTGCTGAAATCATAGGAAGCCACCCCAATTCTAAATCCATCAGAGTTCATTTCAAACTTTTACGAAGACAACATCTTGTTCCAGGACCCTCGTCACAGGAACCTTCCTGTTCTATGCAACCGCCAACCTGACCCTTAACCCTGTAGAGAACGTCAATGGCATTCTCTTATTAAAACAAGGTCAAATCTTGAAGCAAGTAGATACGTTTAGTTTGGCCTGCGTGTATAACATATCCTATTTACACGAAACGACACTAAAACTTATGTCCTTATATGCCAATACTAAGGCTGCTGAAAATAATGAGCAATCAAATAGGGCATATAAAGATCAAATAGATAATAGTTTAAATTTAATAGGTAAGAAAATAGTATTTATTGCACCGCACCATAGGTTTAGACGTGGTTTTATTAACGGACTAGGTTCAATTGTTAAAACTATAACAGGCAATTTAGATTACGAAGATGCTATTAAATTCGAAAACGAAATATCAAAATTACAAAATTCAGTAAATAAAATTAATATGTCTCAAAAACAATCATTATTCATAGCAAAACACGCAGTCGAAGAGTACAGTAAACAGATTAAACTTTTAGACGAAAATCAGAAAAAACTAAATTCAATGTTAAGAAATACCACTTTTAATAATAATATTTTAGTAAATAGGTTGCATTTTCTAGATTTATATATACAAATAGATTTTAGCTTGCAATTGCTGTTAGATAAGCTAGTAATTCTAGAAGACGCCATGACCTTCGCTCAGCTAGAAGTTATGCACCCGAGCATTGTATCCCCACACATTCTTATAAACGAAATGTTAACTATTCAGAAATCATACAACTTTAGACCAGTAGATAGTATTACTATTAACAATATACATAGTTTAGAGAAGTCTATTAGCGTAAAAGCTTATAGTACAGATCACACGTTAACATTTATATTGGATATTCCTTCCATTGATACAAACCAATACGACCTAATTCATCTATACTCCATTCCCGACAAACAAAACCTAGCAATCATTCCTAAATCCAAATACCTTGTACTGGGCACCAACGAGTACTCGTACCTGGAAGAAGACTGCAAACAGATCATACAGAATACACAACTCAGCACGTCGTTGAACACTCAGCCTGTCGATAAATCAGAAGACTGCATAATTTCACTCGTGAAACACCAAAACACAAACTGCACACGTGCCAAGATAGACCTCAAACAGGGAAGAATCCAGAAACTCCAAGACAATAAGTGGCTTATCATCCTGAAGGAAGAAGAAGTCCTAAGAACCAAATGTGGAACTAAATCTGAATACAAAAGGATATCAGGAGTAAACATCGCCAGTATTACAAGTGATTGCCAAATGCAAGTACTTAACCGGACACTAACGACAAACAGCAATACTGTCGCTGCAGACGAAATCATACCACTTCCCAGTAATGTCGTGATCCCAGAAGAAAACACCCATTTCAACCTACAACTGGAAGATATATCACTGGACAGCATCCACGAGCTGATAGAACGAGCCGACAACTTACAAGCACCCACAATTGATTGGCAGACCATGATGGCTACACCCAGTTGGTCAACATTGGGACTCTACCTCATCCTGACGACAATTCTTCTATGGAAGCTCTGGCAATGGAAACAGCGACGACCAATACAGGATCAACCTCGCACCGAGGACGCTGCGGGAAGCTGCGGGACGCGCTTCCATCTTAAGGAGGGAGGAGTTAGGATATTGCCCAAGTAGCGTTATCGCTGACTAATGCAACGGATGTGCCCGTGCGTCATAAATAAACTGCACTATTGCAGATTTGCAGATTTTAGTAATAAGTTTTAGTTAATAGAAATATCATAATTGTAAATTAGTCTTGTAGAACATTTCAAGTAATAAACATTGTTTTTATTCAAATAAATATTTTTTTAATAATAATTTCGTTCGTCATAACTTAACTCAGCTCTTACATAATTTTCTTGTACTAACACACATTTTATCAAATATATATTTCTTAACATTCCTGCTTAAAATACATTTTGCTTTCACATTTCAAAATGTATTTCAGAGCGATGTTTTTTTTAATTCAAAGAACTTCAGGCTATGTGTATTCGTAGCACGCTCGTGTACCCTCGCTATAAGCGTTGCTTTGTAGGGGACTCTTTATTTTTATTAACATTTGGTTGGCTTTAGTGAATAATATCGGCCTTAAGAGGGTCCTTTTTCACTCGCCTATCGTCAACATCGAACATGGTTTAAATGCTTTTTACTTCATCTAACGCAATCCAACGCGATGTTCGACGAAAAGGCAACGTGAAAAAAGAGAGACAACGCCTGAAATTCCTAAAAATTTTCGTCATTTAGTATCTTGATTTTGCAAGGCTTCTATTTTTATACTTATTGACTTTCTAAGTTTTTGAGTAAATTATGATGTGTTAAAATTCATGCAAAATAGCTGATTTTCAGAGGTCTATACTGGATTAGTTTTACAGAAATTTATAAATTGATTTCAATAGAAGCCTAAATAATATCCACAAGATACTGTGTTTCCAAAATATCTAATGAAAAATGTGCAATAACGTCATAATCGCGTAAGAGTGGTTGTATGAAAAACAATGAAAATGTATGTCGAGTTGCATCCCCTTAAGGCGCTGTGCGTGTGTTATTTATTCTGAATACGCTGCCGTCGCTCGGCGCCGCGCGTTGTATAACCTACAATAATTTTCAGTTTCAGCGTTCACTGCCTTTTTAGTAGGTATTCGTAATTACGACTTTTTGGATTATTTTATAATATTACTGGCCTTCGCACGCATGACAGCTGGAAAGTATTCCAAAGGGACGTACTTCGGAAGTACTCTGTACGATGAAAAGTATCCTATCCTTATTCAAGGTTCGATCTATCTTTATACCAAAATACAGCGATTTAGGTGTGAACGTAATGGACAGTCAATTAATTTCGTTTTCTTGATTCTTTTTATTTATTAAAACTTCATGCAACACAAAAGTACAAAGGTGGACTTAATGCTTTAGACGTTCTCTACCAGTCAACCTAGGGTGGTGAAGAGAAAATGTGGAATGTGCATAAAAATACAAAAAAATATTAAGAAAATAAGAGTTCAAAAGTATATATATATACAAAATAAATATAAATGTATACTTTAATATAATATATATATATATATTTATATAAAATAAAAGAAAGGGGTTATTGAGACGACATCACTATTTGCGCAGAAAGTTATTTCGCAACATCCGCTTAAATGCTGCATATAGACTGGTGGCCGTCCTGATCTCGAGAGGAAGTGCATTCCACAGAAGTATGGACTGTACAAGAAAGGAAGAATGAACAAAATCAGAAGTATGAGAAAGACAAAGCAGCAGAACATTGTTAGAAGAACGCGCGAAGATTCTTAGCGTGAGAAGAACATAGTTATTTAAAGTGTGATATAAGATAAGAAGGAGGGGTGGGAGAGTTGAGCAGAGAGTAAAGAGTAGTCAGAGCGCGCAGACTCCTTATTTATTTATTTATTACATACCTCATGCGCATAAAGGTACAGAGGCGGACTGAATGCCTTAGGCATTTTCTACCAGTCAACCATTGGGTGATGCAGAGAAGAATAGTGGTAGGTGCGATAAAAGAGAGAAAGAAAAAAAAGGTTAACATAAAAAAGATGTACAAATGAATCACAGATACAACACAATATAGGTAAATATAATATATACATAATTTAATGAACCCCACCATACACATACCACCACACCACCACCACCACCATAAACTTCATTGAATGACTTCTTCTCTGGCGAATCTGAAGCTCGAAATATGATCACATTTTCTCAAATTATATGTAAACCGGATGCAGTTGTTGAGGAGCCTGTCAATATTATCTAGTAACACCGCATTCAGGTTAAAGCAGCAGCACACGTCGCCAAAGTCAATTATAGGGAAAATTAAAGTTTGCACAAGTATAGTCTTTATCTTCGCAGGCAGAAAGTTCCTCAGACGATACAGACACCCCAAAGCCCCGTTGACTCTTTGGCAGACACTGGAAACCTGACTTTGCCAGCCAAGGGTCGAGTCAAGATACAATCCGAGATCCTTTACGCTAGAAATGATGAAAATGACGGCACCATTAAAAATAATTGGAGGAAGAGAATAAACCACCACTTTACTATATACCAGACCAATCCCTGAAAGCGTCCAAATCTCGGAAATTGGAAAAACCAATAAATCAAAAAACGAAAACCAAAAAAAAAACCGATATCAGAATTAGGAATCGGAATCTTTTTCTTTATTTCGAATCGATTATACTCTTTGTCCGACCAAGGTGTAGCCACCTGACTAGATCTGTCGTTGGATTAGTTTAAAGTGTAAAGGGTACAGAAAAGTAGGTGACACATGTCTGGTGAAGGAGCTCCACACTGGCATTTAGTATGGGATGGGTCGTAGATACTCCATTTGTCTAAATTATGGCTACAGTAACTAACTTAAGCTGGCAAACGGTTAAGAGATTTCCAGATAAGCTACAGCAGTTTCTGACCAGTTGGCAAGTGATTTGTTGGAGTAATGAAGTGTGGAGGGGTGAGGAGATTATACAATTATTACAAATTTTAATAATTAGTACGTTTGGTACAGATAACACATCATTAAGAGAGCATTAAGTCGACCTTTGTACCAAAAGTTGCATGAACATCAAATAAATTAATAATAGTAATTACTAGATACTAATATTGATAAATAAACCTAAGCATTATAAAGTACTAAACTAATTTATATAATAACGAGCTAAATCCTAACCTAACCTAACAGAATACCAGCGCTGCGTTATTTATCATTTTAAATATCGCAGCATATGCTGAGTTAGGCGCCTTTTTGACCTTGCACAGATCAGACAATAATTTTTATTTTATATTTTTTTTTTTTTTTTTTATTTTACTCCCAATGTATTCTACTGTTTTTTAATTTTACTGTATGTGTGAGGTACGAATAAACGTTTTTTCTTTCTTTCTTTCTAAATCCAAATAAAATAATGCCTGTATTTAAAGTAGGTACCTACCTACAAAAAGTAGTGCAGTATTTATATGAAATAAAATTCTATAAAAATATAAAATATCTGCATACAACAGGTCTCAGTTGTGATTTCAGTTCACGTGTGATGTTGAATGTGATTTAAAAGCATTTTCCTACGTACGAGAGAAAATCGTTTTGGGAGAAAATTTCACTATATTGACGGGGAGACGATTTTCCCTTATGACGGTCAAAAAGCTCTGGCTTAAATAGGAGACTTCACAAATATGTTTCTCGAGTGTTTAGTTATATCCTGAAATCCGAAAATAAATATGAGAAAAACCCTCGTTGCTTTCTCATTGTTTGCATTTGAGTTCATTAATCTGATCTACATAAATATTATATTAATAGTCTGTTCTGGCTGTAGTCAAGAATCTGAATCATTTATTTATTTAGTTCAACTCTATGTACAATAGTGGTACATAGGCGGACTTATGCCAAAGGGCATTCTCTATTAATCAACCTTTGGCTAAAAAGATAACACTTGAGTCAAGTTGTAGTCAAGAATCTCAGCCGTGCCTCATTAATCTCAATCTATGACTTTCTTATCATTCCAAATACTGATTAATCATAGCCGATATGCAAGTAACGTCTACGCCTTCAGAAGCCGATATTAGAGGAAAGTAACGAATGTCGCAGGTAACGGTGAGTACTAACATTTTACGGGGCAGTATAACATAAAGGTCAGCGCGGGGCGACAGGGGTGTGGGACTCCGGGACGAGGTGAGGTGTAACCCTCGCGAAGCCGAGATATCACCTCTCCAATAAAACCAAGTGTATTGACGTTGCATAATAACTCATAGAAGAACGACACTAACACACTATGTTGCTACGTTCAGAAGTTCCAGACGTCAAGGATTTTGAATAGTCCTTTTGTGAAAATCAGTTATCTTGCTCTTCTGTATCATATTCAGATGATAAGCCTACAGAGTTTCAACCAATGAAGACGTACATGCTCAATTAATTTGACGGCTAAAAATAATGCTATAGATACAGAAGGAACCTTCTATTTATAAATACTTTGTGACCAAACGCTCTCCCTTATATAACGTTGCTGCAAATCTCGCACCAGCAGATCCTGGCTGCTTGCCAATGTCGACCCTATGACTTATGTCGTAAAGACGACATCGCTCTAATTGATGGTGGTCTAGGCTAACCATCTCTTAGCGTTCCTGATTTCAAAGACAGTATAGTTGGAGTTATCTTTGATCCTGTACGCCGTCGAGTGTTTATTATGGGTGTTGAAGCTTTGCACAAAAGGAGCTTAGCGTGAAACGGAACCCTGATTAATATCTCGATCATCTCGTATGAACACCTGGCGCCGGGCAGCGGGGTCGCCTGCTTTCTACTGAACTTGAAACATACGTTCAGAATTTTAGCTAAAATTTTTATTATTTTCTGATCTTTGGAACAGCCACTACATGCTTTCATTGCAAGAAAAATGCAATCGACTGCAAGTCGGTGTTTCTACCTTACGTTGAGATTGGCATGAAACGTACAATATCACTATTAATTTCCTGTTAATAGTTTTAATTTTGAGGAACACAGTGTATCTTTGAAGTTCAAGGTTTAATGCAAACATGAATAAGTAAGGGTAGGCCCCTTACTACGGAGTTATAATTAAAGATAAATACAGAAATCATCATCTTAATAGATCGATACATCTACATCTACACTAATAATAATATTATAAAGACTTAAAGACTGTCTTTTTGTTTGTAATAATCGAAGTAATCGCTGAAAGTACTGATCCGATTGCTAATATTTTTTTCTTCCATAGAAAGCTATTCCTGAATGGCACATGTTATATTTTATGTACGCGGGTGAAATTTAGTATACAATAAAGTTATGTCTGAATATATCCAACCATATTACAAATAACAATTAATATAAACATTACTAGTGAAATAAAGGTGTGTCAGGGTAAATTTTATAGATCTGCATACTCTTTCAGAACATACTGGCGTGATGTTTTGTTACGAAATTGTGTAAGCCCGAGTAAACCATGAACATGACATGCGACTGCAGCTCTCCCGTGAGATTTGCGGTCATTTATTGAGAAATTCTGTTGTCTATTTCCCAAGTTGTTCATCAAAGCTCCTGGACTTTTGAAAAAAAAAATATTTTTGAATTTGCAATATCCAACATAAAACGGGACCACGTTGGGAACATCTATAATTGAGAACAAAAAAAGTATAATTAAAATTGGATTCAAATTGGCCAAGTTATCGCTAATAAATAATTGCCAATATTTGCTGTATCACCCAAAGGTTGACTGAAAGAAAATGCCTGAGGCATTAAGTCCGCCCCTGTATATTATGTGCTTGAAGTGTTAAATAAATAATTATTGACAAAAAAAAAAAAAAAAAAACTTTTAATAGTCTTCTGAACATTACCGTCCAAAGTCTGCTAATTTATGTCGCAAGCTACAAATAGTATTACATCTCCTTACATATAGATCTATTTTTCGGCATAGCGATCACATTATCAGCACATTCTGTGTATCTAATCGCATGCGACTAATTCAATTGCAAGCATTGTGCTCTGATCGACTGCGGGCAGTCAGGCGTGTGAGCGGATAGGGCCGGCGCTCGCGGAGCCGCGCTCACTGCTCGCTGCTCAATACTGCGGACTGTGCTCGACGCTTGGAGCACGCGACCGTCCTGTGACTCTGCGACGCTGGAATATTGCTGCCCCACGATTTATGAGTGTATCAGGCGTGCCGATGCATTCAACATGCTTCTGATACTCGCCCTTGTATAGGTGGAAAAGGAATTATAATATTCATGTTTTTTTTATATAAGTTCAAGTGTGAATATTGGTTTTCGTTCTGTTGTGAATTTTACGATTTGTTATCATATAGAAATTCTAACTTGCTACTGTAATCATACTCGTACTATAGAGTTTAAATAGAAAATATATGTAAAACAGATTAGACCCGCTAGTACACTAAATATTGTGGGACCAATATGATAAAAACATGGTGAGATACACCTCTTTAGGTTAATTAATTAGTCATCGTTAGTTCATGGAAACGTTGAAAGTGAATCTTAATTACAAAACAATTCCAAGTCATACTCATACCTCTTATATTATTATCTAATGAATCCCTTGTCAAAATGCAGTCCTAGCTCCCGCACCATTCAGACTTTGTGAGAATCAGCTAATTGGCATTCTAGTGAACCCTATGGGAGAGAAGTCGACGTTGTCTAGTGCTGTACATTAATCTCAAGAATCCACCGCAAACTCAATCAAAGGATCAATTAGAGAGCCACAGTGAAGTACGAGGGAGGGGGAGGGGAGTCGAGCCGTGAGTTATGAATAAATAGCTTATTGTGCGCCGATACGTGCCCACTCAACTATTCGCTCCGCAGCATCACCGGCTCCACGGTACCTGATTGATTAAGAGCCAATAAATAACGCTCCGGATGGACCGGTTCTTAGCTACGAGATTCCGATTTCAAGGTATAACATGAATTATGTTTAAGAACTTGAGAAGTTTTGTAATGAATTAGAATTGTACTCGATAAAATGAGTATCGATTGTCCTCTGAAATATTGAAACCTTATATCCAAACTGTCACAGTATACCGTCACAGCTATAGGTAAGACATTTCTCTGGTTTCTCAGTACAGATAAAGATCCTTTAGCTTCGAATTTGTCAGTAATTGGGTTCACGCCATGCTAAGTTTTATGCGCGCCATGTTGATTAGGCTTCTAATTTCACGGGGCGCGCTCACTGGCACCCAACACGGGGCCACCTCGTCCCTCATAGCGAATTGTGCTGTTTGTGACGATAGAGCGAACTGCATTATATCGGTACATAAAATCGGCTAGCAGAAGAACGTCAATTCTCGTTCAGGATTCTAGTTTCAGAAGCCATGTTCGAAAAATATATGTAAAAAAAAACTTACCACAGCTTTAATGAAAAATACTTTATTATTCTTAGTTATGAACACGACTAAAGTATCCTCTGTCCATCTTAATATCCTCTGTAAGTAACACAACGCCGGGAAGCTGACGCGACCGGACAGTCGTTGGGCGCGGCACGGACCAGTAATATTATCTCCTAACTAACAAGTTGGCACACAAGGGGAGCTTAATACTGCTAGACAAGTAGGCAGGTACTGATGTGGTATCTCACGTTTCGTTTCTTTTAAGCATCGTAAGTAGGTGGTATTTTGTACAATTACTGACATCCGTAGCAAGTGCATACACGTGCATTTACATATGTTCCGACACCAATATCCAGATCGTCATACATGATTGCAATATTCGGCTTTAGGAACACGGAGTCGACTGCTGATGATAAACCAGTTTTATCCTTCAAGATCCTACACTGTTGATTAAACCCAAGAAACACTTTAAGTCATATAAGATTGACATTTTAATAGACATGTTTCCCTAAAGATTGGCCCATTAACGCCTATATCCAACTCTGGATACTATCATAAGTATAATGACGTGCGTGTCAGATTACGAGTATTTCTTAATGTTGATAAATCTAATTGTAATAAAACGAATACACTTTTGGTCCATTATCAAAACGTCTGCACCTAGAGTCCTGCTAATTTTCTGTATGGAGAGTGAGGTGATCGGAAGTGGAATAAGATCTTGTCGCAATCACTGAATCGTTTAATATTAGACGATTTATTTGAAGATTCAGAAATAGTTCTCAATAATGACTACAGTAAAGCTGTCTGAAGGGTCTCGGTCGTATCTACTTGTTCGGTAGCCCAGTATTCGTGTGTATCGGTTAAATTATGTCTTATTAATAGTTTTAAGGGTATTGTTATTAAGTGACTTCTATTTAAATAGTGCTTTTGTAAATGTGAACCACTTTTATAACCATAATGGTACATTTGCCAAATCTTTCAAATGGACAAACCGTTTAAAAATAGTTTAGTTTAACTAGTCTGCCTTCATTAATATTGTATTCACCCCGACGCAGGTCCTCACTGGATATGGTAAGTTCGGGAGGTTCCTGCACCGGATTCGTGCGGAAAAAACGCTTGGGTGCCACCATTGTGTGGACCGCCCGGAGGACACGGTGGAACATACGGTAGAGGTGTGCCCCACCTGGGCAGAGCACCGCCGTGTCCGTATGGGGGCGATCGGTGGCAGTGATCTCTCGCGCTGGGTATTGGTGCAGGTCCGGAGCGAGGAGAAGTGGCAGGCGGTCGCCTCCTTCTGCGAAGCAGTAAAGCTAGCAAAGGTGGCGGCCGATCGCGTGTGGCAACGGTCTTCACGCCCCAACCACCGCCGGGATTCCGATCTCGATTTCAGGCCACAGTAGGCGCGGGCTTGCTGACGGCGAGTAATGGGTGGCTCGATGTCCGGTAACCGTCCGGACTAAGCCCAAGTCGTCAACGGCGCGCACTATTCCACGCGCGCCTCAGGGAGATGTCAACAAATCGTAGGGGTCCTGGGGCCACGGGTAGTGTAAAAGCGAAACCCGGGACCCCGGGATACAGGCAATGAAGGAGCAGGAGTAGGTTTTACTCAGTAAAAGTCTGACACTATCTCCCGGCCCGCCCATGAGCGAGATTTGTCATTAGATGATTTTCCCACCTAAAAAAAAACTTCTGGATCTTATTGTAAAGATACCAGTAATAAAGTCGTCGTTCAGATTACCGCTAATGAAGTTCTGTGTCGCACTTCGTCTTTCTTTTCGTCGCCAGAAAGACGAAGTCACATTATATATCTACAATTCATACACTTGTTATGTTACATAAAGGTGAAAGAAAATATATCCTTCAGTAAATTATTACCATGCAATACGAACATGGGTAGTTATTTAATAATGAATGTGAATATAATCTCTCTCTTCTGTATGCCAAGATGTCATTCCAATTTGAGGCAATACTGTCCACTCTCTAGAATGTGCGCTGCATACAATGAGCTTGATTTGGACATTGACCTCTTTGCTTCATCGGTTCCAGCTCTGAAAAAAGTCTACTTGCTACTAATAACTAAGTCCTAGTCAAAAACCTAATGTTTACCTAATCTTATATAATAATATTAAAATCGAATATATTAAAATCGAATTTATTGTGATCAAATTTAATTTAATTTATTTTAATTTAAATCATTTTAATTTAATTTGGATTATGTCATTTTAACTGTCTTTTTATGTCATTTTAATTAGCTAGGTTATTAACTGCGTACAGTGTAGTGCATGCTGTGCTTTTCTGTAAGTGATGAGGCGCTTAGACGTAAGTTGGTATTGTGCGAATTGTAATGTATTAGCGTGCTTATTGTTGAAAAGCCAAATAATAAATAAATAAATAAATAAATAAATAAATAAATAAATAAATAAATAAATAAATAAATAAATAAATAAATAAATAAATAAATAAATAAATAAATAAATAAATAAATAAATAAATAAATAAATAAATAAATAAATAAATAAATAAATAAATAAATAAATAAATAAATAAATAAATAAATAAATAAATAAATAAATAAATAAATAAATAAATAAATAAATAAATAAATAAATAAATAAATAAATAAATAAATAAATAAATAAATAAATAAATAAATAAATAAATAAATAAATAAATAAATAAATAAATAAATAAATAAATAAATAAATAAATAAATAAATAAATAAATAAATAAATAAATAAATAAATAAATAAATAAATAAATAAATAAATAAATAAATAAATAAATAAATAAATAAATAAATAAATAAATAATCACATAATCCTTAAAATACCTGAAACACCAAATGGTATCATTATCGGTTCAGTTCATCGTAAAGTTGAAGCATCCCAGCAGTCCGTGCACTCCGCACTTCACTCCGACTTATGAACTAATCCGATTACTCAGTATACAGTCAATGCTTTTATTAGAACTAGCAAACAACGCGGTGAGTACATTGCGTAAGAATGCACACTGGTATAAACCGCACAGTGCGCACGGGACGCGCTGCCGCACTTCAATGTCGATTTGCATTGCGCTCGGAGATGGCATTAAATACTGCCAGCTTTTCGTTTATTAGCCTGTTAAACCTTGATGCTTTCCATTTCATTACGCTGACAGTAAGCCGACAATCTCTGAATAAAATGCAAATCTCTGCAGAACAGATGCATGAAATGAAACAACGAATCTGCTACTTGCATGCCGTAATTTTATTCTACTTATCTTCTGAAATGATACTATATAACCAAAATTGGTTGTTGTTTTGACATCTCATAAATCTCAAAGCGACCTAACAAAAGCTTTTTATGCCCGTGACTTTCGCCTTTTTACCTAGTTGGGTAAAAACGCAGTAGTCGTATATAGCATGTGAGTCGGGTGTCGCTAGGCTGCGGGCACATTAGGTGTCGGCAGGTAAATAAAGAAGGCGTCGCGGCTCGATCCGATGAGATTACAGAAAGCCTCTGATTCCTAATAACAACGCGCGCGTTTACACGTCTTGAGGGTGTAATACTGGCATGGCTTACTTAGTATTTACTTACTTAGTTTTTTGTGTCTTTCAGTTGCCCGTATCGTTCTAGAACCACGGTTTTCTTTTCAGGAATTCCCCGTGGCGCTAGTGGGCATCGAACCCTAGCCCCACTAGTTTGCTGATGTTTCTTTTTATTTCCACAACTATCACTCAACGCCGTCTAGTCCCAAGCTAAGCAGAGCTTGTGTTATGAGTACTACAACTGATAAACATACTTATATATTTCTAAATACATACAAATTATAGATAAATTACAGCCAGACACAGAGCAAATGATCAGGCTAAACCATCGAACCCACAACCTCCGGCATAGCAGCCAGGGCCACTAACCACTATACCAACAGGCCAGTCAAATGTTGTTTCGTGCCTACGTCCTGCAGCTCCAAGGCGTCCCTGTCAAGGTGGTTGGGGCATGACAAAGTACCTAAGTTCCCTCACGGTTGCGGCAATCTTACTCGGATATAGGGTGACTGGTAATTAGTGAGCGATACTTAAACACGTGATTGTACTCATGATTACAAACAACTTTTCCTAAGAAGCTTTTTTTATATACTTATTAGTTTGTAGGTACATTCACTGATTAGGTACGTACACCTATGGGTTTGCAAGCTGCGCGGGTGTTCTATCACTATTGTAGATACGGCGGCGTCACACGGCTAACAGCTGAGCGGTTGCCGGACGCAGTCGCGCGCGCGTATTTAAACAGCTGTTTTATTATTCTGATAAAACTAATGAGAATATGAAAAAAGTTTCTTTGGGAAAGTTGTTTGTAATCAGGAGTACAATCATGTGTTTAAGTATCGGTGACTAATTACCAGTCACCCTATATCATGCGATAGATTTCAATAAGTTTACAAAGACGCGTTTTATCACTCACGGAGTCGCAGCTTGTCTCAAACTGTTCTCTACGTAGACACTGCGAGAATTGAATGATATTGTTTAATTTTATGAGTACAGCATATGAATCACACTCACATCACATAAATTGAATGTTCTTTTTCCTAAAAATACCCACGGTACATTCATTTAGCATGAGCGAGTATTACAGGAGGCATGGCAGTATGTATTGTACAAGAGGGCTGCATTAGATTCAATATATCGAAAATAGGGAGCTTTTCAAAGCTGCAAGAAATCGGTGTAATAAGTTGATACGTAACGTTTAGAGTAACGTCGCGATATTCTCAAAAACATATCTTCTTCTTCTCCTGTTCATATCTAGAAATTCCTCGGAACTCCCGCTATCGATAGGAATCGTCATGTGGATTTCCCTAAGACGATATCAAACGTTACTTCACAACCTCCTGTCATTTGTAATCCCAAATGTAGTCTCAGACGGTTGATTTCATTTCTAGCCTAGCAGCTCCTATCATTGAACCGTTTCACTTTTCTCCAACTACCTTGGACGAAATCAAAAATATCATCCTGTCCATAAAATCCAAGGCTGGGGGTCATGAAGACATCAGTAGTTATATGATTACCTTGATCCTTGACTTTCTTCTTCCATCAATTACCCACATTATTAATTTTTTCCTTGATTCCGGACAATTCCCATCCCTGTGGCGTATGGATTACGTAAGTCCACTTCCTAAAATCTCTAATCACTCCCTACATAACCATTTTCGTAAAATTTCTATTCTTCCTTTCCTGTTCAAAGTACTCGAGGCCTGCGTCAACAAGCAGTTTTCAGGATTTGTTGCTATTCTCCATTTCACATGTGCGGATAGAGAGTTTGTCGGGCGCTATAGAGGACGTGAACCGAGATTTGGACGCTGTTAGGGATTGGTCTGATAGATTTAAGATGTCCGTAAACCTCTCAAAATGTCAGGCCATTATTATTGGAACTCTTTGCGGTGTCTATATAGTCTGAGGGACTTTTTGCCTGCGAAGACAAAGACTACGCTTGTGCAAACTTTAAATTTCCCTATAATCGACTATAGTGACGTGTGTTACTTTGGCCTGAACGCGTGTTACTAGATAAACTTGATATGCTCCTCAATAACTGCATCCGATTCGTATTCAATTTGAGAAAATATGACCATATTTCGAGCTCAAATGGATGCCCATTCGCCATAGAAGGAGTTTGTGCGCTCTGACTACTCTTTACTCTCTGCTCGACTCTCCCTCCCCTCCTTATTATCTTATATCTCATATCCTCCCCGCCACCGTAATCACCCGTGTACCGACTTGTAAGAAAAGTAAAATAAGATAACAGAAGAAGAAGGATAAAATGCAAATGGAGGATGCAAACGTTCTGTGACTTGGCCGTTCTGCGGGTTCAATTCTCAACAACAAGAATATATTGGTAATAACTGGCACAATAAACGAGTACTATTTTATTCTGTTTTTTATCCTGCATCGCAGCAATCTGTTTAATAAACATTTAGCCGCTTCTTTGGCTGACTTATCGTCTGGGTTTGGCAGATTGCATTGAAGAGAAATATCCAAAGAATTTCTCTTACTACTGGCTGAGGAATCGGTCTGTGAGATTAGATATACTATTTCTCTTCAATCTTGCGAATTCAATACTTTCAGATCCAGACAGCTTAGAGGCCAGGGCATTTACATGCTTGGATAACTTTTTCTGGTAGTTTGAGCCGGTCGCTTCAGCAATTCTCTAGATCTTTGAGAAGGGACTTTAATTATTTGGTACTTTTATTAAATTTGGTTTTATCCGAAGGATATCTTGTTGCCATTCTTTTCTCAATTTACGTCATTCTTGGACTTTGTCTCTTATTAGTTTGGGGTAGTTTTTCAGTTTTGCGCTAGGAATTTTGTGTGTAGGTGTAGTAAGGCTGGCGGCAGTAAGAATGGCAGTATTGAATTTTTCAATGCTTATTTCTAGGTCCTCGGGCGATTTTAGTTTAATTTTTAGATCTAAGGTGTTACTGACCTTTTCTTTAAATTGTTTCCAGTTTGTTTTATCGTTATATACTCTATTGGTGATTTCATGCAGGATAACTTTTTGATACACATTTAAAATTACTGGAGTATGATCCGAAGACAGATCATCACACGCTTCTATTTTTATATATCCTCTGCCAATATTTTTTGTAATATAAAAGTCTAATAAGTCAGGTATCTTGTTTTGATCTGTAGGCCAGTATGTAGGTTGACTATGGGATATGCATTCCAATTTTAAATCTACTGTAGTTTTGTACAGTTGTCTTCCTCTAGGATTGATAAGCCTTGAACCCCAGTTAACTGGGGTCTGTATCATGTTTGCAGTTCCAGTCTCCTCCACAGATGAAACGTGTGCCTAGTTGGCTGAAGAATATCTTGAAATCATCCGAGGATAACACATGTCTTAGTGGGCAGTATATCGCAGACACAGTAGTCATTTCGGATTTATGCTGAGATAGAGGTTGCTTGTATTCTATCTGTTTTATATGGTTCAAGGACATTATGTTTTATATTACTTTTTACTATGATGGCTGTTCCACCGTGCGAGTTTCCAGATGGATGTCAGTCCTATAAATGCTGTAATTCTGTATTTCAATGTGTGATTGACGTGTGAATTTCGTTTCAGATATTAAAGCAATATCAATATTTTCTGTATTCATAAATAGTTCAAGCTCTTGTTTTCTATCAGTCAGTCCGTTTGCATTCCAGGCAATCAACCGGATATTCAGGCCCTCTGTGTTACTATCTGTGTGATAAGTTGAATCATTCAATCCATCATGCTGTCCATCATGTTTTTCATGATTGCTTCAAATTTATTGAACATAGTGTCCAATGTGTATAGAATTGTATGGATTGTTGTTATTACGGTTTTCATTATTACCTTTTAGTGTGTCTGAGTAGCTTCTCTTAGGTGTTGTGTAGATTGTTTTGAGGGTTTCGTTCTTATTTTGTTCGCTTAATTGATCTGGTACTTTTGTTTTCGTGATCTGTAAGTTGTTGTATTTAGGTTTAATTTTAAGTATCTTTTCTTTGTATTCTTTGTATTTGGAGCATCCTTTATAGCTTGCAGGATTTTTACCATTGCTGTTAACACAAGTAGCTTCTGTCTCTGGGGTCTTAGTACATGTTGTAGTTGGGTGATCATTCCCACATTTCACACATCTAAATGATCGGAAGCATTGATTTTTCGAGTGCCCAAATCTCTGGCATCTCTTACATTGTATTACTTCTTTTTTCTTGTAAGGTGCTTCGATTGTAACTTTCACTTGTCCAATATATTTAAGGTTGAAGATGTCTTTATTATTGGGCTTTGGCTCAAGGTCTAAAAAGTACATTGGGAGTTTCTCTTTGGTTGTGCGATGTAATACATTCACTATCTGCCTAACTTCATGTCCATTTGCTCCAAGTTCCTCTTTGACTATGGAGGTATCTTCACTTGCGTGCAGTCCTCTTATAACCACTCTATATGCTCGCTCGCTTTTAAGTTTATAAGTGTAATGATTTATGTTATTTTCCATAAGGTTGTTTCTTATAACTTTGTAGGCTTTAATGTCACCTGGCATTAGTTTAATGATGTGTCCAGATTTGAGGGTAGTTAATGTGTATTTTTCAAATTCAATGACAATGTTTAGAAGATTTCTGAGTGGCACGATGTTGACAATGCCAGTAACAAAGATAGGTTCCGGTTTGGGTATGAACTCTTTAGGTTTTTTGTCTGGCTCATTTTCATCATCACTAAGAATTTCGAACTGATTTTGTGTAGGGATGGAGTAAGTTGTTCGTTTGCTGGCAGGTTTATTTATTTCATTTTATTTCATTACTTGTTGGACTATTTTCATTTCTTTTTCGTTTTCTTATTTCAGGTACTTTGTCTTTTTGCCACTCTTGATTTGGATTTTCAGTTAGTTTCACTGTTAATTCTCCTTGTGTTCCAGACTTAGGTTTAGTGTAGTTTTCTTGTTGGATTAAACGAGTACTTCCATAACATTTGTTCAAATCGGTTTTTCAATTGAAGGAAACAATGGTCTGTTTACATAGGTTATGACGTCAACAACTATGAAAGAAAAAAACATACAGAATTCAAAGTTCAATCGTCATTAATCAAAATTATATAAAAGCATTACAACATAACTTTAACTTTAGAAATCAATATTTTGTTTATTGTATTGTCGATTTTTGATACAAAAACTTATTTATTTTCTACTTTTTAGGTGTACCATACAGCTGAAACTAAATAGTGACGAAGTTTTCTGGTAAGTTACCTATAGGAATGACAAAATACCCGTAATTACTCAATTTACTCAGCGCTTTGGGATTGGTAAATGAAATATAAGTACCTAATCGAATTATCATTTAGAGTTATAACTTAGCTACACAAAAAGAATCATTAAAACCGGTCCATAAAAAAATTAAAATTTAAAATACCCCCGACCAAAATTTTAAAAATAAATTTATCATACAGTTTTGTAATGTACTCGTACCCTTATAATAACTACCTCATTAGGTCATATTTGCAAATATTTGGTTTTTTTATTTTTAATTTGACATCCCGTACCTAATTTGTAAATGTCCGAATTAATTTTGATAATACATGTCTAAAAACCAAAGTTAGCGAAAAAAATCGCATCCAAACACAGATGCAAAATATACTCCCCTTTAAGAGTACGTTATAGAGCAGTGGTGGCCGAGTGGTAACGGCCCCGACTTACGAGTTGTAGGTCGTAGGTTCAAACCCAGCCCAGGAGCATTACTTTGTGTAATTTATCTCATCACCACTGCTCTCAAAACGGTGAAGGAAAACATCGTGAGGAAACCGGCATGTCCTAGAACCAAAAATTCGAAGACATGTAACATCTACCAACCCGCACTGGGCCCGCGTGGTGGATTACGGCCCATTCCCTCTCCTAGGGAGGGGGCCTGAGTACCAAAAGTGGGAATATTAAAAAAGGCCGACTATGCTATGCTATAAGAGCCACGGTACCACAAAGAGACACACATACATAGCAGTCGAATTGATAACACTCCTCTTTTGCGTCAAAGGTAAACAAAAAGGATATGCGTGAATCGATATCCTCTATAACATGAAATTTGAATGTAATTGGTGAAATGAGGGTATACCAGTGTGTTGTCACGCCTGCGGTATTTGCCCCTTTTGAGCATACTGGCGTAATGTTTTGTTGTTGAATGGTGTTAACAATAAATAGTCTTAAATGCGATTGCAGCAATCCTGAAAATATTCCGTAACGTCCTCACTCCCCAGCCGCCGAGATTCTAACCCTGACTACTAGCCACGGTAAACGCAAACTTGTGGACGTCGAGCAATGAGTAGCTCGCCGTCCGGCTGTCCGGCAGTTAACCGGACTGAGCCCAGTCGTCAACAGCGCGACCAGGGGCCTAGCAGGACCAGTGCCCACTATCTAGGAACACGGGGAATTTCTGAAAAGGAAACCCGTAGTCCTAGAAAGCAAAGGGCAACAAAAGGACACAGGTGTGGTTTTAGTCAGTAAAAGTCTGACACGCCCTCCTGCTCTACCCAGAGCGGAAGAAGTCATCTGATGATTTCCACCCTTAAAAAAAGGGGGCGAACGGCAGCGGCAATCTCTCGCGCCGGACCCTGGTACAGGCCATTATTTAATGATTACCCTAAAAAAGGGCTACATGTCCACATGTATATCACAATGTTCTTTGCCTGACTGAAAAATTGACATTACCGCAGTTTTTGTCATATACCTACTTAACTCAATGTTTTTCCCATTGAGGCCCTTGGAACATCATGGAGTAAATACTGTTCAAAATGAAAAAAAAAATCTTCAAAATCAGTTAACTCCTGGCGGAGATATCGCTGAACCAAACTACATTTAGTCAAATTGAAAACCAACCAATTTTTTTTAGGGTTCCGTACCCAAAGCGTAAAGTGGAACCCTATTTCTAAGATTCCGCTGACCGTCTGTCACCAGGCTGTATCTCATGAACCGTGATAGCTAGTCAGTTAAAATTTTCACAGATAATCTATTTCTGTTGCCGCTATAACAACAAATACTAAAAATAGAATAAAATAAATATTTTAGTGGGGCTCCCATACAACTAACGTGATGTTTTGGCCGTTTTTTGCTACGGACACCCGAAACCCTTCGTGTGCGAATCCGATTCACACTTGGCTAGTTTATTCGTAGTTACATCATACCATAACAACCGGAACATCGATACTTTTTCAATCTTGAGTAAAATTCATAATGAGCTTAATGGTCCTCCTGCAAATTTAAGGTGCATAAACCCCTTAGAAGTGCCAATTTTTCTTCTTTATCGTGCGTTGCCAGGAGAAGAGGGAGGGGAAATGACAAAGGATATCGTTAGTCGTAATACCAGTCGCCGCGACCCGGGTCGTCTTTAGCGCGGGTGATCTTCACTGATGTGAATCAGTCAGACCTCCAATGTGTGAACAGCGGAGGTCATTTGTAGATGACGTTGCGTAAACTAATCTGGTTTATGTCACTATATCAACGCATGGGCGGCTAAAAACCTGGCCCCTGACAACATAAACAGTCGTGCGGCAGCAGTATCCGCAGTATATTTGGGCAAGTTGATAGGTGATCTATCTGGCTATAATGTAAAGCCTCGTACATTAGCAGTAATTTGTTGACGCTACGCGCCATCACAGTTACACGCGTCATAAACTGCGCGACCGCTGCAAGCCACCACGTTTTACTATGAACCCTGCAGCCACAGTGTACATGACGTGATGGTCGCACTGCAACGCGGCAAATTACGCGGCTGTGGCGTGGCAGCTGAGCGGCTGTGGGGCGGTCAGATGAAACTGAGCTATCGTGTGCGACCCTTGACGTCCTTTGTGAGCGCGCAATGTCACGCTAGCCTCACTCAAAGGCTTTTAAACATTCTGAAAACTGATATCACAATACAAGTACACACACTAGTTGGATAGATGCGCCATTGTTCGAGTCTACAAGCAGTCGGTTTCAAACTGTTTCAGCTACCTATTTTCCGATAGTTTTTGCTCAAAGAAAATGTGATTTACCACATTTTCTTTGAGCAAAAACTATGGCATTTAATTTTATAGGACAGGACTTTTTGCATTACGATGGTAGCAAGTCAGAGGCCGTGGAGTAGCTTGATATGTATAAAAATTCCCGTCAACGAAGCGCGACTTATAAACAAGGTGAATGCATTGCTTGGCGAGTATTATGTTAGCAGATATCGGCATAAAGAGGAACAGATGAAAACCGCGGCACACAACAGATACTACTACTACTACTTACTTTTACTTACTTTTTGATTATTACAATCCGAAAACTGCTCCGAAAACAACGCTGAAATATTTTTCGTTTTGTCTGTGTTAAATTTTCAATCGATTCGATCGTACGCTAACATTAGTTGTACAGCAAACCTGTGTAAAATACACGCAGCTAACAAGAAAAATCAAAAACGATCGACTTGTGGCACTATGAATGTACCTAAGACTAATAAAATGCCTCAACTTATTGTTCGGTAACAGCCTACACGACGTCAATGCTCCCGAGCAGTTTTATGTCAGCATAAACCGGGATTCTAGTGGGTCTAAGTAAATGTATGGGCCCATTAATCTCGGCAGCGGGCCCGTACAAAAAGTCAGGTGACGCGTGGAAACTCATAAAAGGTAAATAGTAAGGCGCGGCGGGCCCGGCTGGGGACTCCCTAGGGTTGCTAGTGCCGGCAGTATTACTACTGGCCTCATGCGCTACGTTCAACAATTTTTGACACAAAAAAGTTGTCATAGATGCGTACTTTTCGAAAACCTATACATTTTTTTTCTTTCATAATTATTTACAAAATTGAGGACAACATTCTATGAAGAAGCAGTTAATCAGTACTGAAAAAAGAAGTTATAAAGAAAAGTACTGAGGGACCAAGTAAGAGTACTTTACGTAAAAACATAATGGAACAGAGCAAAAAGTTAATCAAGCCGACTCTGAATTTTTAATACTAATCACTGAACTTAGGCTTCCTTCAAATAGTAGCGTGAAAAACAAAATGGTTTATTTTTCAGTTCAAGGTAAAGCTGAGTCGAGATCTAACATAATAAATAAATGCCTGTATTAAAATAAATCATATTTTTTTTGTAAATTGTGCTCGGGACTTTCCTCACAAAAACCGTGCCTTTTGTCGAGAATAAAAGTAATCTACAGCACTGAGTGATATAACAGTAAATCTTTCTAATCATCATCATCTCTCTAGCTTTCTCTCAGCTAGTTTAGGGTCGACTTCGGTCTAACTGGATGCGGCTTTTGCATGGAGCGATTGCGTATCAGACATGTACAACCCAGTTACTGTGTAGCGTTTGCGGGTTAATTCTCTATTACTAAATAAATAATACGCAGCACTATCTACAATAATATTTATTAAATAAGGTCGCAGGAACAAAAGGCCGTTTTTTCTTTATATATTGACGACGACTATGGAGGTAGGCGCGCTAAGTACTATCCTGGTCACTAAGATGTTGGAGAATGAGGACTAGGCGCCAGCAGTAAGACGTCCTGCAGATCGACGTCCCGCAGGTAGACGAAGATCCGGAGGGCTACCGAAAGGTTGGATGAAACTCAGGCCAGGTGCCCGAACATTAACTTTGGACCCTGGAATTTTCCAGTCGTCGAATAAGTTTCTTTGTCTCCCGGCTTATCCTTGTCCGATTGTGACCGCAACAGTGCGTAAGCGCAGGGCAGAGGATGTACTAAGGCGCTTCAAGCGAATGTGTGCATGTCACAATCAGAACCGGAGCGGGAAAAAAAGAAACTACGGTTAAAGCTAGTAAACACTAATGTACAACAAAATAATACGGAACTAAAACACCAACAGAAGATACAAAAATGGGTGATACAATTCTTGTAATGGCTGTATCCAGCATGATTAAGCAAGAAAAGTAATTGTCAACTCTTACCCAACACGAGGTTGACACTGAAGCTGGTCTTTTTTTAAAAAGATCACACTCGTGTCGTTGTGATCAATGCCGTGAATATTTAAAACCACGTAAAATGACAAACGCTAAGTATAATAAATGATACATAAGGAGCGTGTGAACGTATATTACGACTGAAATGTCCGATCGACAATGACCGTGCGTTCTGCAAAAGCCTAGTCGTCTTGGATCTTAATATATTTTTTTTTTATGTGTAACTACCGCCACACGGGATGCGAGTTAGCGATTTGGAACCGTAATATATTTTTATAAGTAGTATAGTATAGTATGTTTATAGTTATAGATTAGGTTTAGTTTATTTTATTAATATTATCACCTACAAACTGTTCTGTTATCTGTTTGTTATTTATTTTAAGTTATTAGGTTGTAAGGTTCCTATTTTTATCCTATTTTATTAATATTTTTGTTGATCAGTGCAAGTCTTTACCGCAGTTTGCTTTGATAATTTTGATAGGAACGTTGAGATTTACTATACCCCCGCGCGCAGATAGGATCCACTTAAGGACTAATGAAAAACTATTTGTTTTCACTTTCAAAAAAAATATCTTCCATACTTCTCACAATACATAAACTAGCAGCAGTCACTGTAGAATGAGTACTAGATTAATTGTCGCACAAAGACATAAAATAGGTAACTAAGTATTATAAACTTGTTACTTTACAAATAGTGGCTCCCAAATAAAGGTGGAAATAAAGGGAGACGGGTTAATAGGTATTGGTAAATGATACTTAATAGGGAAAATTAAAACTACCTAATTGCAAAGAATTATATATTTCGACTTGCAAGTTTTAAATCTTTAATGTGCCATGAGCCTATATTTTTGCCTGACATGTCTTGCAGCACCTAAACTAAAGGAGATTTCTTTTCTATAATTTTAACATTTATAAATTTAAGAGCTAACTTTTTAGAAAACCGGCTCTCTTTGTCACTTTAAAAGTAAGCGTGTTTTATGACTACGTCCCCAACATTAAATTCGGCAAATTTACGCCGCAAATTGTAATGAGTGGTGTTCTTTACATGAGGTTGCCATAAATTACGATATTGAAAATAGAAGTATGATAACCTAAGTTTTAAGCAAGAACAGTACTTTGTCATCAATGAAACGAGAACTGGACGTAACAAGGAGTGTAATGTACATTTGGTACTTTATATTTCTTAAACAGAGCATCTGCTACCTTGTTGGTAAACTGTGTGCCATTATCCATAAGTACAGTTTGAGGTATGCCATGGACTAGAAAAACAGATTCTTCCAATACTTTTGTTATTATTTTAGAAAAACAACAAGTAACGACCAATATATAGTTCAAATGGTCTTGAACAATGTTTTGGATGACCCAATTCTCCAAGAACTTGATGATTTTGGGACTTATGTGTTAAACATTTATCACAAGTACCAACAAATTTAATGACGTCTCGGTACATACCAGGCCAAACGTAATGCCAAACGTCGGTAATTTTTAAAATTGCCCATATGTCCAGCCGCGGGCTCCGAGTGATTTTCTTTTATGATAGTTTCGTGCAATTCGGTAGGAATGACCTCTTTCCATGAAAACTCGGAAGTCAGCTCAGACAAACAGAAACAAAGTCTCACTTTTACTAGAAAATTTGGAAACTTGGAAGGGTCGTTTAAACAGCCATTATGAACTTTTTTGTACCAACAGTCTTTAGTGTCCAAATGCGATTTGGAAGTACTGATGGAACTAACCCGGACAATTCTAGACAGAGCATCAGGTATGACATTGTCAACGCCTCGACGGTGCTTAATGACAAAGTTAAAAGCAGATAAGCGTACACCCCATCGTGCTATTCGGCCTGTAGGGTTACTAAGGGACAAAAACCATTTAAGAGCACTATGATCAGTATAAACTGTCAATGGTTGACCGTTCTCTATATAGCAACGCCAGTATTCAAGCGCGGTAAGGACAGGTAAGGTTTCGCGTTCGGTTGTGCTGTAATTTTTCTCGGCTGCAGTCAGTGACTAGGGAGGTAGGCGCAGGCTAAGTACTATCCTGGTCACTAAGATGTTGGACCACAAGGACTAGGCGCCAGCAGTAAGACGTCCAAGTCGTCGGGCAACATAATACTCATTGCATAGACTGATAGTTAGACTTTCTGATTACCAGCAACGATTTTTTTTTACATGACTGCGATCCCATCCAACCTATTGGTAAGCAGACTATCTGAAAATCAAAGATCTGTGAATGACAACCGAGACCAATGGCTTTACGTGCTTTCTGAGGTACGGGATGTCAGTATATTATACTACTTAAATAAACAAAATCCATACTAAAATAAACTTAGAAAAGTACATATCAATTGAAAAATTCACGTTGCTACTTGTCGGGTTCCGAACCCGCAAACTCATACATAAGAGGCGGGTACCATACTTAAAACACAAAATGTTTCTATACATAAGTAAAATTAATGAGTCTGAGATTAGATTATGTGTCCGTGGCAACCCTACCGGTAGCTCGGCTTTATAAAATAAATAACTTTTATAGGTGTTCATTGTTCTGGATGGCGCGAAGCGGCTCTCTCCTGTAATGAGGTCAAGGAGCTGTCACCTGACTCAGCGAATGATTGGCTCCATTGTGCGCTCTCGTGTTGTTGATGCGCGTCCAGTTGGTGTCAGCAACAGCATTCACTAATGGTACCCATGAAAGGATTTGCCATTTTCACACTTTCATTGTTTTAGACTTGAATATTTTAACTGGCTACGATTAATATGCAGTATACCGATAAATAGATAATATCATTTAGTGTTTTAGGTACTCTACTTAAAAATGCTTTCGTAAGATATTTTATTCGAGTAATATAACATATTCTCCACATGAACTAAAATAAACGGCAAGTAAGTTTTGTAATGTAGAAACTCAGTGTAGAAAGCAGTAACTGTGGATTATGTAAGTATAATGTCGGCGGTGACGGGACAATGGAATCTGCTACAGAGGAAGTAGATACTCGTAGATTCATCTGACAGACATCTCGAGAGCGATGCTCTGTATCTTGCACAGAGTTCATATTCAGTCAGTACCTACTAATACTTTTGCAAGTTGCAGTGAGCATAAGTTTAAGCTGTCACATCCATAATTTGTAACAATCACTTTCACGCTTGGTCTTTAGGATTCCGTATCCAAAGGGTAATAAACAAAATCCTCTCTCAGCGGACTGAAACCCGTAATATGTAATAAGTTTACAGTTGAAATTTAATGAGATTCAAGAAACGTGACTTTTTGTTACGGAATCCTTTGTGTCTGAGTCTAATTCTCACTTGGCCGGTTTTTGTACAAAGTATTGATAAAACGGCCTCAAGCAGCGGCCACTGAGCCGAGCGACGGTGGCGTCTCAGCTCTGTGGTGAGCTTGATAGGCGGGTTGTTTTGTATTGCTAATATTCAGTGTAAGCAACTCAACGAAACATAAATATGTATAGTTACTCAGTTATTTAGAATTAAATAATTAGAAACTCACGTCCGGACTGCATTTTTGAATATTATTGTTGAAGTTAATAGAACTGTCATGAGCACACAGTTATATTACAAATAATTCCTCTTTGTTTGTGTCAAGCAAATGAGGTTGGTTGCAATGCAGCCACCGCGCCGCGCCGCGCTCCACTGGAGCAACAGTTATTATTTGCATCATTTTTCATGTCATTTCCACCGCACAGCATTTACCACATCGTTATTATATTATTTGTAATAATACAATTTTGTTTAAAGTATTGAATACAATTGATTTCTTATAATTATTTCGAGTCACCTGAGCACCAATAAAGTTGTTATCGGGATTACTTCAACTTGTATATTCTACGAGTTTCTAATTGATTTGTAACAGTGGAATTTTCAAGTTAAGTACTTGGTTCTTGGTTGCTCGGTTTGTTCTTGGTTCTTTATTATTTTTTATTCAAGTAGGTGTTCTGTGTAGCGATCTCGTTGTAATGCGTGTTCACACGTCCGCGCGCTTCAGGCAATTATGAACTTATTTATTAGATTACTTTTTACTGTATAATTTAATACACGAGTTTACTCGCTGGCACTTATTGGAAAACGATGTAAATTGGTTTTTTCGTATACTAACATAATAATAGCCATTCACATCAAGCTAAGGTTTAATGTAGTTTGGAATTTAAAATTATTCATTACACTTCTAAAGATAGTGGATTAGCTAAATGTACCAATAACCAATCACAAAGCTGCTTGTGCTTCTTCAGAAGCTATTATCTGAAGAAATACAAGGTGACCTATTTCGTTGGTTTCCGTCAAACATAGATAATCGGACACAGGTCGTGGTCTTACGTGGAAACACTTCTAGATGAAAATCTGTCCCATCAAGAGTGCCTCAAGGCTCAATCTTGGGACTTTTATTGTTTACCATATTTATTTCAGACATTAAAAGCTGTTTTACAAAGGAGATTGTGCAAGTTACTATGACACTTGGTTGCGCAATTTTTGACACAGTATAGTAGTGAAAATTAGAAACAAAAAAGAGGTAGTGTCATGCTTTACAACAAGAGTAAATTCAAAATGATATATTGCGGGGTTTTTGAAAAAAAAAATATGTTGAGTATTGAGGTTATGTTACATCTCAAAACAATTTGTTTTGAAATCCTGCCTCCAAGCCATGGAATCAGTTTCCTCTCTGATTTGGCGGCTAGGCAGTGGGTGTGCTAATATAAAAGAGAACAATTACATAGCACGGCATATTATTTTAAGTCTAGATTAAATCACCATGGACGTAAAAACGTTCTAATAATTCACTTCACAGCACACGTATGTATGTAGTAAATTAACGTGCAAGAATTCTAAAACTCAACTCGAATTTGTATTTGTTAGCAGAGAAAAGCTAAAAACCATATTCTCGGCTTGCCGGCAGTTAACACGGTATTTTTATTTTTATTTTTCTTCTTCCCATTTTGACAGGGAAAGGCAAAGGCAAAGCCATGCAGCCATAGTCTTATTAACACGGTAAAAGAAAATCGTTTGACATTTCATCGAATAGTGTTGTGACACATCAATTGACGTTAAATCATTATCGATTATATCTAATTGTTTTATTTTTGCCTAGAAATTGCTTTTTAACGAAAGAAATATTAACATAATTAAAGAAAAATAGTAATGACAACTCTTAATATTTTTTAGTTGCGAATGTAGATTGTTTTGTTGTTCCACGATTTACGTTAATGTTTAATGGATCGATTATAATTCAGTAAGAATTCGCTTCACTATAATGGAACGAATGACGTATTTATTGTACTAAATACTAATTAAAAAGAATCTAATTTAAAAATGTACTAAATACTAATTTAAAAAGTATCTAAATGTTTTCACCTAGTATTCACTTATCAGAAAACTACTACCGGTTCAGGATACACACTAGATGGTACATACATTTTTTTTCCACGGCTGGTCTTATACGCTGTATAGAAATAGTGATAAACTGTAAATGAAAGCTAAAGCTAATCTGAATAATTTAATATTGCAAGTGTCATATAGTAACTTTTGTAACGAACTCCTAAAAAGTAAAACGCAATTAGGTACAATAACACTGCACTAAAAGAGGCTGGTACAAATAACAAAAAGATCTGGAAAATTATTAAAAATGTAACGTATAATTCAAAACAGAATCAGTCTTCTTTAGGTTTATTATACAAGCACATTCATCACAGTTAACTTATGCGAATATTGCAAATATTTTTTTGCTAACGAGGCCACTTGTCCACGTTAACAAAATTATTAAGCAGTTCATAGACCTTTCAGTACCACCGTTAACTTATATTTTTAATAAAAGTTTAAGAACAGGTTTTTTTTTTTTTTTTCGGTGGGAAAGTCATCTTATGACATCCTCCGCCCTTGGGCGGGGCGGGAGATAGTGTCAGACTTTTACTGACTAAAAACCCACTCCTGTTCCTTCGTTGCCTTTCGTACCAGGGCCGAGTCTTCCTTTCAGAATCAGACCCTTGGCCCCAGTAGGCTTCGACCCTGCTAGGCCCCTACAGTTGCTGACATCTCCTTGAGGCGCGCGTGGAACAGCACGCGCCGTCGACGACTTGGGCTCGGTCCGGACGGTTACCGGACGGTTGGACGGCGAGCCACCCATTGCTCGCCGTCCGCAAGCCTGCGCCTACGATGACCGGAAATCGGGATCGGAATCCCGGCGGCGATTGGGGCGTGAGGACCGTTGCCGTTGCCTCACGCGATCGGCCGCCTCCTTTGCTAGCATTACTGCTTCGCAGAAGGAGGCGACCGCCTGCCACTCCTCTTCGCTCCGGACCATGGCCTGTACCAAAGCCCGGCGCGAGAGATCGCCGCCGCCGATCGCCCCCACGAGGACACGGCGTTGCTCTGCCCAAGCAGGGCACACCTCCACCGTGTGCTCCACCGTGTCCTCCGGGCGGTCCACACAATGGTGGCACCCGGGCGTTTCTTCCGCATGAATTCGGTGCAGGAACCTCCCGAACTTACCATGTCCGGTGAGGACCTGCGTCATGCGGAAGGTAAGGACGCCGTGTTGCCTTTCCAGCCATTCCTCAAAGAGGGGACTTACCGCCATAATTATGACGTGCCCAAGTTTAAGTACAGGTGTGTTCCCAAGTGCTTAAAAAGCTGTTGTTGTCCCGGTTTACAAACCAGGGAGTAAAGATTAAGTGATAATTATAGCCCCATTTCCTTACTGCTTTCTATGTCTAAAATATTAAAAAAGATTTTAAACGACAGGATTTATAAATATTTGGAGGATAAAACTATTCTCTCTAAGTGGCAGTTTAGATTTAGACCTAACATGTCTACAGATGATGCCGTACACCATCTAACCGTCACTATCTAGCATAAGAGCTTGATAAAGGTAACCACACATTATGAATCTTCCAGGATCTCGCCAAAGCTTTTGACACAGTTTATTTTTCCTTTGTTGCGCAAGCTTGAAGCTATAGGCATTGGGGAAACCCAGCTGAAACTATTTAAGAGCTATCTAGAAGAACTTATGCAAAGTTCAAAGATTGGTAATGTTATCAGCGATGATAAAAAAAGCCCAGCTTTCGGAATTCCCCAAGTAAATATTTTAGGACCTTTACTATTTTTAATTTGAATAAACAACCTCTGTAACCTAAATTTAGATCACGGCCATATTTCACGTTTGATATGCTGACGACAAACACGTTTATTAATAACATTGAATTCGTGTTGCGCAAACTTGAAAACATTTTCTTCTGAGTCAGCCGAAAACAAAAGAGCAGTTCTTATGTTTTCGGCTGACTCAGAAGAAAATTTGTTTGCCAATAAGAATTCAATGTTTTTAATAAATGTATTTGTTCCAATATTAAAATGGCAAATTTCGTTTAAACATCATAATTATAGAAGGTGTTAATAATAGAATTCGTAAATTGTAATTGTTTATAAAAAGTTATGCTACATTGCAAACCCAAAAATAGTTAAACAAATCTACTTTGATACCTAACATACTGTATTATCACAGGTGGTGGAGCGGATACAGAATCGTTACTAACTATCGAGAGATCCTAGAGAGAAATTCTCAAAGTGTCTAATTTCCGCCAATTCCTCTTTCCACTAAACTCTTATACAAAAAAAAAATGAACTACTAACAGTCTGATAGCTATTTCTAATGGGTATTGTATTGAAACAGCAGCAGATCTACTATATAGCATGGATTTTAATAACATAAGATGTAAAGATCTAGTCTGTCCTCAAAATCACATCAAACATGTTTACACATCAAAAATTTACCTATTTCTCAGTCCTCTCCTCTACAATACATTGAATGCAAAGGCAAACATTTATAGCTTGAATTAAGTTAACTGTAAGACAATTCTTAAGGAGGCTCTTCAAAGAATGTCCTACGATGATACAGAGAATTTATTGATTGTGCTAAAGTGAAATTTATTTTTTATAAAATTTTTGACCTAGTTTAAGTATCTTGGTAATTAAGAAACTAGAAGTTAAGCTTTGGTAACATTATAATACTAATAAGATAACGTCTATATTACAGATTATTTACAGGTTTGTATACCACTATAGAATCCTTTTGATTATTTGTTAATTTTAAATTATTTAAGTTCTTGTCGCCTGAAACACAGGATTTCCTAGTTCAGGCAGGTAAGACTCAGAATTAAGATTTATATTTAAGACTATTATTTTATCCTGCAAAAAAAATTGAATAAATATTATTAAATTATTACATTTGGGGGTGATACAGGACAGCAAATTACTTTTTGATGATCATGTAGAAACCATTGTCAAGAAAGCTTTCAAAACCTTAGGTTTCATTACTAGAGCGTGTTCTAAATTTCGGTGTCTGAAACCAATTAAAGTTATTTACTATTCCCTCGTGCGCAGCCACCTTGAGTACGTTTTCCAAGTCTTTATAGAACCCTCAAAACGAGACTTACAAATTTCGTATTGAATCTGTACTGCAAAATTTTTTGTGATATTTAGATTTTAAAGCGAAGCAATTCTCAGTCGAGCACCGTTATAAGTGATATCATTTCTTAGCATTACACATAAGGTATAATATTAATGACATATTTTTCTTGGCAAATACAGCAAAAGGCTCGATTGATAGTCCCGATCTACTTAGTAAAACACTATCACTAATTTGAAAAGTATTAATCAGAACAACTTACGTATGCGGCCTCTATTACAGGCACCACGCACATTGACAAAGAACAGGCGTAACGCCTTCTCGATACGTAGTGTTTAGCCTTTAATTATTTACCATCGCACCTAGAAATTCACTCATTTTGCAAGAGTGCACATAATATTAGAAAAATCCTGAATAAAGAGTATTTTGGAGATAGTAGTCACGTTTAACTATTTAATAAATTATTATTTATGATCATTTTTTACAGGTACACTTAGGGCGAAATTCACCAATAAAAGTAATCGCGTTTTAACGTTTAGCTCGCATAATCGCGTTTAGCCGCTGTCACTAGTGTCACTTGTAAAAATAAAAGCTCATGGACATGTGTATTCTCCTCGTCTTGTCGAGAAATGGAGCGCGGTGAAGAAGATGTTAAATTAATGGATCAAGTTCGAAGATACAGTGCTCAAACCGGAATAGCTGATGTAGCTTAAAAGGCTATGCAACTGAAATAGGACTAGACTGAACATAACGTCTGTCGCTTGCCCGACCAACTGTGGGTTGCAACAGCACAAAATTGGTACCCTCAGACTGTGTGCCAGGATCGTGACCGACTACGAAGGAGATTGCGGAACAAACTAGACAAATTTCGCCAAAACTGGAAGGAGGAAGCACAGACCCGCGTAGGATTGAAGAAGTAAAGTAAAGCTTTTGCTCAAAAGTGAGACAGAACCGTCTAATCAAAAAATCCATTACTCTTATGCAATGAAAAATGGCTAAGTAGTTTAGTTTGGCGAACCAAAGCCGAGTAATCTGTAAATTACTCGCTCTCAGTAGTGAGTCAGATGAGCAAATTAATCGCTGATAAACTCGTACTTTACTTGCGAACTAATAAAGTTAGATCAAACATTCGCAAGCGCTTCAAGCGCCGCTCACCACTGGATCCTCGGCCGACACACTGTACACACTCACTACGGAATGTAAATATATTACTTTCACTTCAGTTTCCTACTTAGGTTCACTATTATAACGATGTGATGTCAAGCGTACATCTTGATGTAAGTTCTGATTGACTTAACAGCAACTATAATAGATCGAATGGTTCACCATTACATTCCATTACCAAGACAACGACATGGACATCAAACTGTACCACTACGACCTGAGCAGAGTTATAAATAAAACTGCTGATACTTAATGACAGTCACAACAGAACACACAAACTTAATATCACGGCTCTTTGTTTCGGTTAATGTACAAATTACTCTTATTAACCTTATAATAATATATACTCTCATTTCATTCGGTCGGTCGTCGCGATGCTAACGACACATTAGTGCAGACGAGGGTATAAGACAATAAAGATAGGATGAAATAATACGGGTTACTTGCCAGACAAAATTGTATTAGAGAGTAACGCGCAAAAGCTATCCGGTCACTGAGTATGACCTCAACGACCAGATTAACTGTTTGTCAAAGCCAACCACTACTCGTAACCAGTACTTCTTATTATAAACCTCGTAGTATTGCTTATCGTGTAGAGCACAACTGGGAACTCCCCACTGGATTAGAGCTCCATATCCTCTTGCTATTAGTTCGCAGAGGAGCTTTATATTGTGGTGGTCAAACCACGCATCCTGCTGATGTAAAATAACAACGTACGCTCTTGTCTCATAATAATGTTACTACTTACACTTATGGTGCTTTTACCAAATAAAACAAAGACGCACACACAAAAATATATGACAAGCAATATATAGCTCGCCGTCCAACTGTCCGGTAACCGTCCTGATCGAGCCTAAATCGTCCACGTGCGCCTCAAGGAGACCTCAGTAAAACCGTAGGGGCCAGCAGGGTCGTGCCTACTGGGGCCATGAGGTGTGTGAAAGAGAACCCCGGGGCCCGGGAGAAGGCAAAAAAGGAACATAGGAGTGGGTTTTAGCCTGACACGCCCTAGCGCTTCACCTAAGAGCGCGAGACGTCATTGGATAATCTCCCACCTAAAAAAAACACAATATTCCGTGTGCTCACCCACTCCGAGCAAGTAGCCATAATGTACAGGACTGCAAACTGCTGCAGTCTCTAACTTTTCCGGACTATTGTACTTGTGTAAGATTAAAAAAATCACATACACTTTATGTTGTTCTTTCTCTGAAATTATTCCATTCAGCTCAAGTCAGTCGGTTGCATTTTGGAAGTGAATCGCATAACTTTGTGCCAACGGTACATGGTGAATGACGCTCAAAACGTTTTGGGAACACATTCACTGTGTATAAAACTGAGGAGTGGAATTGCCCTGCCGGAGTTTGTTTTCTGCCAACTATAACCTGGGCATCTTTAAGCCAAGAATCGATAAGTTGCTACTAAGTGAGTATGGTAACATGGGCGACCACATTATCGTTTACGATGAGGTGAGATACTTAGCGGTCTAGCGCGATCCGATAATAAAAAAACAGTCAATGATCCCCGCGACAATTGAAATCTAATAATTGCATTTAGAATGGACTAATGCCAAACTTAAGTGGCAGTGGGCAGGGCACATTGCTCGCTGAACAGATGGTGACGAAAGGTTCTGGAATGGCGACCACGTACCGGAAGACGCAGCGATAGAAGGCCTCCCACAAGGTGGATCGATGACCTGGTGAGAGTCGCGGGAATCCGATGGATTCGAGATGCACAGGACCGGTCATGATGTCCAACAGTGGACGTCTTTCGGCTGAAATGATGATGATGATGATCTCCCTTATCTCTTCATCTTCCCTATGTATACCTTTATACATTCTATTCAACTTGAACAAAGAATAAGATAACAAAACAATAATTTTGAAATAATCTGAAAGATAGCTGTGAGCTGCGTAGTCAGAAGGGAAGGGGGCAGCGCTCATCTAACGTCTTGTATCATATATGGCGGAATTATGCATTTCTATAATTTTTAGGGTCAAAATTTATTAGTGTGGAAGCATTAATTATATTTTGCAACTTTAGTTGAAATGAAATAGTTTGAGAAAAACATTATGTTAGGTACGCCATGTGGTTTTGTTAGAGTCTATATAAGCGTGACAGACTGTCCGCTGTGAGTACAAAGGGCCAACGATATCTATAATGAGTTTTTTATGCAAATCAATTTAAGCGCCAGTAGGCGATGAGAACTCAAAACAATTTGGGTGGTTAATTTGTGTACCTACGTGATAGGCTAGCTTGATATACGTATATCAACACTTTAATAAAAAGATTCAAATCATTTTATTTCAAATAAACCACTTACAGGTACTTTTGAAATTTGATGAAGATGTGGTCCTGTTTTATAAGACCTTACTTTATGTCAAATTTCAAGATTCTAGGTCAACAGGAAGTACCTTATGAATTTTGATTCCCTTGGGAGTGTCGAAACACACGCTTTTTGCGACATAAACATAAATGGACGCATCTTTTTTTTCGTTAACTCAGAAGTTTGATTTTTTTACAACTTCAAGAGATCACTGACTTGAGTTGGTTGTTGGTTTTAATTTCAACTTGATAGCTCTACGCGTTCCCGAGATAAAGGATCTAGACAGACAGACGGACAACAAAGTGATCCTATAAGGTTTCCGTTTTTTTCCTTTTGAGGTACGGAACCCTAAAAATGATGCAAATTGCACATTTCAAAGCGTTGATCTCTATGGAGCAGAATGTGCAAGAAACTCCATGGACACTCTTTTCAATCATGTAATCAATACGTATTACAAATAGCTCAGTTACATGTTAATATATTAAAGAAAATAAAAATGAAATTAAAACCAGTACCAAACTACAATCGAGCATGATGTCCACTTCATGCCGTTGTCGAGCCGCTCACAGCTCATTCCTCACTACGATCGCCGCTTCACATTATCTATCAGTTGGTGCTGTAAACATTCCGCGGTTGACTCAACTCTCATGCATACTGAGCATTTGTCACAGTTCAAGACATATAAAAGGCCCACTCTGTGCAGTACGAGGAACAAGCCGTGATACTATATAGCATGGCCTCTGGAAGGTGTACACTAACGCGGCAACCATTGTCCCATCGCTGACGTAAAGAGTTACTGGTAAATGGTAGGTATTATAATACGTTCCCATTTCAGCCACTGTATATCCTAAGCCATTTTTACGATACGGCCCATCCCCTCTCCTAGAGAGGAGGCCTGAATCCCAACAGTGGGAACATTATAAGGCCGACTATGCTATGCTATGCTATATCCTAAGCACATAGATACCAAATGATTGCCAAACATATCAATCGAACTCATTGTTTTAAGACGCATTTTTTGATGTAAACTTGTCAAACTCACTGTCTTGTGAAATTTGTAACTCTGAAGCGTTAACCCATACACTTGAATGCAACAAATTGTCAGTATATCAGCCGGCGATTGCTCGCCGGAACGACGCAGTGTTAAACATTTCCTCTTTTATTGAGCGTGACTCGTTCAACTGCCTGAACAGCATAATACATAGATTCATAATCAGTTGCAGCCATTTCCATTAAAGTTTTTGAAAATCATTTTTCTTTTATGAACCCTAGTCATGGGTTAGGTAGATACATGTTCTCAATAAATTAAATCAAGTAATTGCTTACTTTAGCAGACTTTAATCCGGCTAATCGCATTTGGAGATAGTTTGTGGTCTTTGTATCCTTTATATCAACGGTGTAACAGTGCCGGGCAGCTTGGAGCCCGTGCCCACATGCTGCAGACACAATATCGATACAAGATTTAAAACTAATTTCTCTCGATGTGCTATAAGAACGAACCTCATCTAAAATTGCTCAAAAATACATATACAATTAATGATTAAAAAACCCGCGAGGCAGACCCGCGCACCAAGGGTTTCGTACAAACTTACTTTTGTGATTACTTCAAATCGCAAAAATCTAATTATCTTATGCAGTGATGATACACTAAATTTTTTTCAGATTTTTCTCTTCATCTGTGCTCTAATACCTTGCTTCTTGCCAAATTTTCGGATTACCATGTCAACGGGAAGTACCCTATAAATTTGAGGAGTGGCTGGAAAGGCAACACGGCGTCCTTACCTTCTGCATGACGCAGTCCTCTCCGGACATGGTAAGTTCAGGAGGTTCCTGCACCGGATTCGTGCGGAAGAAACGCCCGGGTGGCACCATTGTGTGGACCACCCGGAGGATACGGTGGAGCACACGGTGGAGGTGTGCCCCACCGCAGAGCAACGCCGTGTCCTCGTGGGGGCGATCGGCGGCGGTGATCTCTCGCACCGGGCCTTGGTACAGGCCATAGTCCGGAGCGAGGAGGAGTGGCAGGCGGTCGCCTCCTTCTGCAAAACAGTAATGCTAGCAAAGGAGGCAGCCGATTGCGTGAGGCAACGGTCCTCACGCCCCAACCACCGCCGGAATTCCGATCCCGATTTCCGGCCACCATAGGTGCGGGTTTGCGGACGGTGAGCAATGGGTACCACGCCGTCCGACTGTCCGGACCGAGCCAAAGTCGTCGATGGCGCGTGCTGCTCCACGCGCGCCTCAAGGGTCTGATTCTGAAAGGAAGACTCGGCCCTGGTACGAAAGGCAACGAAGGAACAGGAGTAGGTTTTTAGTCAGTAACAGTCTGATACTATCTTTCGCTACACCCAAGAGTGGGTGATGTCATAAGATGATTTTCCCACCGGAAAAAAAATCCTATAAGTTTTGATTTCCGTAACAGTGTCGAAATATGCTCCTAAACGGATCATAAACGGCAAAACGTTTGAATTGCTTTGATTTGATGTTTGATTTTTCACTGCTTCGAGGGTTTACAGACCTGAGTGTTTGATATTAATTTTAGCTTAATACCTCCAGATATTCCTGAGAAAAACGGTCTTGACAGAGCAACTGCAAGACAGACAGACGGACAGACAGACACAAAGTTAAGGGTTCCGTTTTTACCGACTAAGGTACGAAACCCTCGGAGAGTGTGCGCTGGAATTGCAAGACTTCATTCCGCCATCTCCTTTCTACCATCGGACAATCCGACGTAAAGCGAGTATTGTTAACCACCCTTACATTGTTAAGCTTCAACGGTCCGGACTAAATGTTTTGCTTCGTCGTTTATACCGTGTACATCGAAGAACTAGAATAATTTGCCTGCTGCGGTCTTCCCATCCAACTATAATTTACGTGTCTTCAAGGCTAGAGTGAATGGGCTCTTAGTAAACTAGTGCGCCTCACCATCAATGATTGCATCAGTGCTTACCATCAGGTGGGATCGTAGTCAAGCAATGCTTTATATCAATTAAAAAAAAACCTTTCAGTCGTAGCTGCTCCTGACTTGCTACGCCGTAGTGGTTGTAGCACTATTGTAGCCACTTCGTAGCACGTCTACGAATGAAACAAAACTTGCAGTTTTAAAGCAATTACGTATAGCAGGATAATGTGATGTATGATTATGCACAATTATATGATGCTTGCATACCATTTGCATACCTCACAGGATTCCAATATAAACTGCTGTTCACATCAGTGGGTATAATACTATGTACTTCCCATAGGTGTAAAGGTTCCCATAGTTAGAGGGATAACCACGGATATCGGAAAGCATCAACTTCTCCAGGTCTGGAAAGATCCACCGTTTTCCTTCAGTTGTCCATCATCCTTGGCAGGCATAAGTCTGAGCCCATCCGGTCAATTTGAAGACAGTTCTTTAAAGACAGGTCTTTTCAGGAAATATCGGCATCCACTACGTGTACAATAAATGAATAGCGGTCGGCGATCAGATTATTGGCTACATTTGAATGTTAAATACTGCAAATACCTTTGTATTATATATTTCTGAAGCAGTTGCACAACAACCCAGCAGCATCCCCGCGCGCCTCTTGTACGTTCACCAGTGAACAATAGAATAGTTTTAGAAACAATATCGGCATCACCTGCATCTGCAGCGCCTCCATATTAATGTCGCGCCTCACAACCGCGTCGAACCCCCCATCCCACCTCTCCTGCTTACCGTCAAACAAATCAAGTATTGTCCATATAGTGTTACTAGTTGTGCTCCGAGGTTTTGAGAACTGAGTCAGGCATGTACTTGTAATACGGTATCATAGAATCTACTAGTTTGTCATTTAAAACAAGGTGCTGGTGGATAATCCTGACTACTTGATTTATAAATATGCAAGTACGCCAGGTTGTCCCGGCGAGAATATCCAGAGACAATTAGTTTAATGGACTCACTCGGCAACAAGACGTCATCACCGTCCGGGTTATTGTCTTCAGAACTTGTTCAAAATGTTTATTTCATTCATAATTGCATAGACAAAGTCTTCAGTTCTTACAAAGGAATCACCAAAACGTTGGCTACGTGATATACATTAGGCCCATGAAGCAGCCGACAGAAGCGCCCGTGAAGCTAAGGAGTTGAAGGAAATGTGGAAAGGCAAGGATTCCTTGCAGTCATCAGTTTAAGCACCACAGGTTTGCACTACTTCTTTTCAGCCACGGACGACGACAGGGTGTTCCTTGACCACCACGACTACATTTAGACGCACAACCACATTGATTTTTAAAAAGTAATTTCTGAGGCTGCACACCTCGCAGCTGGGAGGGTCTTCGTGTTTAAGAAGCCTTGATCTTCACACTTTGACGAGTTCAAGGACCATTATAAACCACCAGAGTCCATATGAGAATGCCTAAAGAATACGTCAATGGTATACCGGATTGAACCATACGTTGAAGACGCACACATTATTTTCGCCCCACAAAAGGGTATTATTTCATTTAAAGACTTTCCTTAGATTCTTTTAAACACGCCCGAGTTATTATTATTTATTTACATAAAAAACAACAGCAACACCTAGAAGTAAGAAATCAATTAACACTTGGCTAACAAACAATAATGTTTTAATAACATGTTTCACTATAAAGATTTCATCATGCCTATCTGAAATAACTTTCAGGAGAATGTCTTGCAATTCGAAGAGAAGAGACGTATGGTTTTCACACGAGACAGTTAAGAAACTGTGTACTTACTCTGGCTTGAATAAATATGCACTGCAATAAATAAATAAAAAATATTTTCTGTTAAAAAAAGAAAGCAAAAACGTCGAGCGCCGCGATTGTATACGCGAGCTGAATTATCATTAGTATTTATTGGACACGTATTAGCATAGCACAGTCGTTGCTTGCGCTGTCCTGACATGTTTATGCGATTCTGATATGCTAATGTTGTTCCAGATATTACTGGGATCAGAAGTACTACGTGGAATCCATATCAAAGGCAAAATATTGATGGAAATAGAACGCCTGCACAAAGTAAGTGGCTCTTTGCTAATAAAGTAGAAGCTTAAATGCTCGAGAGGGAGTAAAATTCTTGATTCAATTACTCGTTGTTATGTTGCTTATTGAGCAGTGGGCAGTGAGTCATGTCCCAATGACCCGACACGCAAGTGGAATCAGTTGATCCTTAGAACTCAATGTGTTATATTACAACAGTCATAGTCGAATAGTACGCTGGTACTTGTGTTTCAAGAGTCACAAATCCAAGTAATGGATTTAACAGAACATGTTTCTAGGGTTCCGTATCTAAAGGGAAAAACGGGACCCTTTTACTAGACTCCACTGTCCGTCTGTCACCAGGCTGTATCTCATGGACCGTGATACTTAGACACTTGACATTTTTACAAATGATGTATTCCTGTTGCCGCTATAAGTCACAGATGTGCTTAACAAAAACTAGAACTCAGTGCGCTTAATTTAATTTTAGTAGTTCTTTACTTTTATTTTCCTTACCGTTATTTGGGGCCCCAGTGGTAGCGCGTTCCGAGGGCCATGAAAGCACATGGCCTTAAACTTGTGCATGGTCACCTCGAGTCCTATCTGCCGGATTTTCTCCATGAACGTTGCAACCCCGCGTGCCGCTAGTTTGGCCGCCGCCTGGTATGAACCCCCTCTGCACCAGGACAAGCGTATTGTCATCGCCACAGACTACACTGATACCGCCATGAAGATCGATGCTTAGCAGCTAAGCTGTACAGCTGACGCGAAAACTACGCCGACGCATCATTGAGTGATCGAGGACCGAATTACTCGGAGATGATGATGGATGGATTGAGATGCACTCGATTAGCTCGATGTTGTGAATGTGAGGCCATTGGCCACAGAGGTTTAGTACAGTTTGTGAATAATGAATTAAAAGATAACTCGGAAAACCTGCACTAATAGCTGAACCATTTATGACTATTTAGAATTACACTAAAGTGACTGCAAAAAAAAACTTTGATTTATTACACCATCAATTATTCAATTCCACAAAAAGCTGTTTCGTCTTCGGCGCGTGGCGCGGCGCTACTATCCAGGCGCTGATCCTCTCGCTGGCACTTTGACACTATCGCCGCAACTTTCCAAGTCTTACTTAACGGAGTTACTGCCACGCGCCGCCAGCTTATCACTGGATCTTTGTGAATAAATATCGCTTAGCGGATCATTTTACTGAACAGCGACCTTTTGAAACCCACTGATTTTATCTCCGACTAACTTCGTGATTCAACTTAAAACTAATTTATAATTAACTTCAGTAATATAAGGCGTCCCGCGACGCCACGTGGCGGGAAAGTACCTTAAATACTGTAGATAGATAAATTGAGTCTTCATTTTTATTTTGAAAACAATACGAACCACAGTTCGTAATTTCGCGTGTGTTGATGGTAGTGAGATGGTTAGTTATAAGAAATAAATGTATTTTTAATCGCTGCAGTAAAAATACCATTTTTTTCACATTTAGCAGGTTCGATTCCCCGACCAGACAGACGATTATTTAAAATTCTTTGACTGCAGTTCGTATCGTTTTTTTAAATAAAAATAAGCTCCATACATATATTAAGTATCTTTAACACTGTCAACAACATCACTCCTAGAATTAAAATCCAGAAAACATAGCTACAAGCTTACAGACTGCACTAAACCCTCATATCGGTTGTGTATATTGAAGTGGTACCATAATATACATAATTTTAATGATATCGAAATAGAGGGACAGAAAAGAAAGAAGGTAAAATTGAAGCGACACTTAACACAGCTAGAGGTTCTATTCAAGGAGCTCGCTGCACACACACGTGTGCATAGAGGTAATGCTCACGACACGTACACGCCCTCCCTGGTACACATCGATGTGCAGTCATAAATATTTGTGTTTGGCATAAGTTTTTTAATAATATTATTTAAAAAAATATGCCAAACTAAAAAAAAATTAATTGTATTAGGATTTAAAATGATTCAATAAAAAATTGAAATATTAAAATTTTAGGCGTCATAATAATTTTTTGTAATTCGTGAGGTCGAATTACAAAAAATTATTATGACGCCTAAAATTTCACCCTAAAATTCCTAAAATTTCATGCCTAAGTTCAGTCGACATGGAAAAAAAAAAAATATAATGATGCCCATAGCTCAGAGGTCTTGGTGCCCAGGATAGATAAAATACAAAGATCTCATAGAGAGCGATGTTTTGACTATGTACTAAGTTTCGTCCGGTTTCTATGAAGCGCTGTTGGTTTAGGACCTCCCGACAACATCTGCAGGGGACCAGGTTAATTGTACATACCAACATACCGCCGTATCTTGAAAATACTAAGTATTGATGTCAGCAGAAATTTATAACTAGCCGTGATATACAAACTTGCAGGTAAGAAGAGGTCAGTGGAATTTATCTTCTTCCGTTTAAAACCTAGATAGTGTAACCAGCAAGCGAAAACAGATGAATAGTTTTGCTTAATTCCAAGAGGACATTTGGTGCTCCATTCGACACTAAGCTCTGACTAAAAAAAAGAAGAGGTTCTCTATTCGACTCAACGTTTTATTTTTATCATGTTCATCGTAATGTTCCTCGCTAAAAGTAAATCGTATTTGATTTTTTTTTTTATTGGAAGAATGTTTTCTTAGTTTTCTTTTGGGGAGAGAAAAAGAAACCAATTAATAAATGATAGCAAATTTTCCGAGATTGCTGTATATCTGTTTATTGCACACCACTTTATGTCAAAAACGAAGAATCAAAACTGGCTTAGAAATTAAAGTTACTTTAAAATTTTTTGTAAGTCGTTAATATTTTTTTGTAAAAAAAAGTCCAATTTGCAATTTTTTATCCATTAGCAAACACAAAGATCCAGCTAAACACATTACGTACACAACAGGTAGCTGAAGAGGTGCACGAATGAATAGCGGCTACTCGCGGTACGCACTCAGCCACTAAATAACATTAGGAGACCTGACAGCGCCGCCCGGCCCGCTCAACTCCGGCCACTTTGCTCCACTGGCGGCGCTGCTCGTGGACCGTTTCATTAAAAACATGGACATCAATTTATATACGTACCTAAATAGAATTAGTAAGTTTACGGGAGTAGAGCTGCGGTGCGACCTCGGACCGAATTGGTCATTCCTTTTGTTCAAATAGCTTCTTTTAGTTAACGACGCAGACTGGGTGTTGGCCAGAATAAGTGATGGGAATGTGGCGACGAATAGCTTTGTTTGTATGGGAAATCATCAAATAACTTCTTCCCCTCTAGGCGGAACGGAAAACAGTGCCAGACTTTTACTATCTAAAATCCACAGTATTATTTCAGTTGACCTTTCAATGGCTAAAAGGTCCCGTCAATTTTACTATAAAATAATAATAAATTCTTTATTGTCATAATTGTTTATTATTTACTAATACCAAACGTGCCGCTGGCCCGGGCTTTATTCTTACCTGCCGGCCAGATGGCGAGTTACCCACGAGGCCATCCGCAAACCCGCGCCTAGGGTTACCGGAAATCGTCATGCGACTCCGCGGGGCAGGGCGTGAGGCTTATCACCGCCTCACGGTTTCAGCCGCCTCCTTTGTTTGTGTTACTGCTTCGCAGAAGGAGGTGTCGAACTGCTAATATAATACTGTGCCTCACCTTGTACAAGAGCACCAAATTGAACTTTGTAATGTGTATGTTCCATGAGAATAGAGCTTACATTATTTAAGTAACCATACTAATACTAATGTAATGTATGCGTGTATACTTTTGTGATTTGAGCTCGACATACGTTCATGAATCCTTTATATTATTATACAAAAAAGATTCAGAACATAAAAAGGTCCTATCTATATTAAAACTCCGAGAGGGCGAACGAAGATTGATTGGATTAAATTGGATTCTACCAAATCTAATCTAGTCTAATCGACCTGCGTCAACCAGATTGCGTATTACTTTATCATTTTAAGGTCAAAAAATGAAAGCAGTCGTTGTGTAAATTACTAAATATTTCATTGTACTCGAATTGTGTACAGCAATTGACTGCTTAGTCCTAATTCCAGTATTTCTTTGACAGTGCATTCACGAGTCTTCTAAATATCAGGTGATCATGGTGCGCGGGCCGTCCGGCTCATTACGAGATCATTAATTGCGTTAATAAACCAGCGACACCTCTACACAGCACCGCAACACCGAACCGCATCGTGCAGCAAAATCTGCTGAAAAACCTTACACAATATAGCATATTTACGAGACTTATTTGTAATCCAAAAAATTAAGGTAGTTGTAAAATATTACATTCCGCTTTAATCGAAAAGTAGTTGTAAAATAAATGAACTTCAATAGATCCGGAGTATTTTGATAGCGGGCAGTGGCATGACGCGACTGTTCAGCTGCCTGTATTGTCGCACAGATACAGCGATGTTTAGCGCAGAGCTCCTCGTTGATTACTTTCCTTTTGTGTCGGAAGCAATGAACTTTGGCGGTACAATATTGTGGTGTCACTCCGCGGAGAGGAGAGTGGAGACAGCGCTACGTCAACGGAACTCGTCTTGGATAAACCACAACGCTTCATAAAAAAAAATACTATAAAAAAAAAACTTCCTAAAACTAAATCTATTTACAAAATAACTTTAATTTCGGAAGGCGTTGGTTTTGATTGTTCGTTATTCAGACCAACTTTTAAAATACCTTTGTACTTTTGTGTTGCACGAAGTTTTAATAAATAAATAAAATTAAGGATTTTTTTTTTTATTGATATAAACTAATGCTTGACTGCGATTCCACCTGATGGTAAGCATCAGTGATGTAATCGTTGATGGTGAGCCGCACTAGTTTATTAGTTTTTTACTCTTCAAATCTCATTAAATTCCAAATAGATAAGCTTTTGTTAAGCGATTATCAGCAATTAATAGTATTTCGACTTCGATAAAGTTCCACTATCATTGCGACGTGAATTTCTAACTATAAATAGCGTTTTTGTATAATGTAGAGAACTTTTTTTTTAATTTGTGAGTGTGATGTGTGGAGCGTTTTTTTTAGGTTACATCTTGTTTGACATTACGAGCATGAAAGCTTGAGAGTTTGTCATATTCACTTAAATTTCTTGCTGATAGTGGCACGTGTTATTGGGTAGTTCCCTTTAAAATGTTTGAGCTGTGTGGGGTTGATACACGCGGCATACTCGTGAATGGGTGCCGTCAATTGAGACAGTGTGTCATTAGTCATTAGTGGTCATCTCTTACCTGCCAGTGGCTTAATTCAATTTCTATTTTAAATTAGTTTTTTATTATTATTATTACTTATCTACAATGTGCTCACATAATAGAAGCGATACCTACGCTTTGGAACTTGCAATTTAGCTTCACTTTTTTGACTGACCGACATTTTGACAATTCAAAAGTGCCAGTACTTGGAATGGAAAATTTGAAATGGAATTTTCTGATTTCTGTTTGTGGCAGCGCGCGGTCGAAACTCAGACGTGGGCGCATGACTACACGCTGGCGCCGGACAAAGCATTCAAGCGGTTTCACAAGTCCGCTCAAGGCACCAGAGCGAACGTTATAATTTATGAGCGGGCAGCTGTAGTCACACTCAAAGCATTTGTTAAGCGATTCCCAGCAATTATTAGCACTTCATCGATAAAGTTCCACTAACATTGCGACGCGAACTTTCTAACTATAAAGAGCGTAAGTGGCAGCGTGCGGTCGAAGCTCAGACGTGGGCGCGCTACTCCGCGCCGGCACCGGACAAAGCATTCAAGAAGTTTCACAAGTCCGCTCAAGGCACCCCAGCTAACGTTTACAATCTATGAGCGGGCAGCTGTAGTCACACTCAAAGGTCTCTTTGTTCTACAGCTAGTATCAGTGACTTTAGATTTTAAAGACTGATATAAACTATAGTTATGGTGACTAGATTTTTCTTAGACTTTCTTTATAATATTTAGTTTGGTGAAGGTTCGTAAACTTGCAAGGACTTTCAGCAAATAATGAAGTTGTAGCAACGTTTTGTATAGAACCCCCGCAACCCAAACCCTGTCCCCCGCACGTAGTGTTTCATGAAGGCTGCACACCATTCAGGCTGCAAGGATGTCTCGTTAAAATTATAAAATAAAAAGACTATCATAGAACTTTTATAAAAAATAAAAACTTGAAAGTGAATAGAGTCGCGCCGTGAGCCGCCGCCGCGCTCGCGCTTTCTGCGCTGCAAGCTGTATCATCTCGGTTTCATTTTCTTTTCATCAGGTATCTTCACGCTCGAGGGACGACGTCTCCGCATGAAGCACCCCCCACTAGCGCCCCTGACCCCGCGCGTGCCTTCCGCCCTCGTCTACATTTCTCTTCTCATTTTGATTACGTTTCAATTTTTTTTTTAAGTTTGTTAGTGCTACAGTGAAATAAGAGAACACTTGCGCCTGCCCGCTGTGCCCACCGAGCCCGGCTGCCGCCGGCACTCGCTGAAGACGCAGAACGTCTTCCAATTTAAATATTTATAACGCTTATTTACGAGCATCATTTTATTAGAATTTATAATTGAATACATCAAGAACAGTACTTGGTGTTGAGAAGTTGGTGCGACTAGTTAATTAATAACATTCTCTTGATAAAACTGGAAGATATCGAGCGAGTGGGTTTTAATTCACCGTTAAGGCGATCTCATAGTGGTTCGTAAAATAAACTGGCTTCTCTCATAGTGTTCGCTAACGAGCAGGTGGAGCTGGCGGCTCCGCTAACATCAGTAAAACCTCATTCTCTTGCAAAAGCGGTTGTTTCAGCAACAACACTCAACTTGATGTTTTTACTGAGGCAAAGGGCGTCCTTCCCCACTACTGCTGATTTAACTGAAGTGCTCTGATCACTTGATTTAAAGTTATATTTTTCTTGAGACCAATTCCTAAAAATATGAATCTTTATATATTGTAGATGTACCTTAATAAATCAATTATCAAATTCTTTGTCTTGTTACAAAAATGAGAGTTTTAAACTGAGAAACATTCCTAGTTAAGGTGGGCGACACAAATAACGTAACGAATAATCTCCGTTAAAAACAAAAGTATTGTTTTCAATCTATTGTCTTATGCCGTATTGGTTTCACAGCAGAAAGTCAGTGGTATACGTCTCACGCAGCGGTAGCGTCAGCGTCGCAGCGTATCGAGTCGGGCTTTGTTCAGCAGATATCTGCGGGCAGTGATTACGCCTTAATTAAATCATTTAGCAGCCAATATCGAGATACAATTGGTGGGTAATTACCCGCGCGGCAGCAGTATGCAGTCCCACTGTGCGGCGGCGGCGGCGGGCGGCAGTCGGCAACGAGCCCACAAGCGCGCGCCTCGTGTCCGCGCCGCACCGTGTCGCAAGTTCCGCGTCGCGTCGCGCGTCCAGCGGACTGTTGCTTTCGACACCAATTTACAAGTTTCAAGTATGGTGATCCTAGTTCTGTCACTTGTGCTTGCCATGTGAAAGGTTGATCGCTGGATTGGATTGTTTTCGTGGTACGTAAGCTTAGTCCTTTTTTGTAGAAAGTTTTAAAAAGAACTTTAAATTTCGAGTAAAATATAACAATTAATAGTTAACACACAGATACTGTTTGTAAAATACATGCTACCTACATTTCAATACCATTCAAATCAAGAGATTAAGGACCTAATTCATTTTTAAATTCAAAATATGTTTGTTTCACTTACATTGGAACTTAGAAAATATATATATTTTACAATATTTTCATATTACAATATTAATGGCTATGAGAAGAAAGTGTAGACCAGTCAACATTATCCAAAAGTACAAAAAAGTAATAATAAAAAAGTGGATAGAAATATAGAGTAATCTATGAATCCGCGGAGTGTTCTCACATTCACATTATAAAAACAAGCTATATAAAAAATAAAAATAAACCTTAATAAATGAGATGTTTACCAAAACCATTGCAAAAGAAAAATAATATGTAGCTATTCACGGTGCACAAACGAATACCACGAATCCAGTATATGATTCTGGACCCCCCAGTGGTGGAATTTTTTGTCAGCTTATTTCTAATTAAAAAAATAACTGTAATTTTTTTAAATTTCAACTATGTAAAATCGTTATTCCAACCAACCCCGATGATATTTTTAACAAAAAGAAAAAAAATTAAAATTAATTAATTAATTAATTTAAAAGTCATCTGGGTAGATAACATCGTTTTTAAAAAAAATAAAAGAAAAAAAAAGAATTTATTTTAGAATAACGATTATATACAGTTTAAATTAAAAAACGCAAAAATAATACGACGAAAAATTCCACTACTGTCCAGAATTATGTACTGGATCCATGGTATTCGTTAGTACGACAATGTCAAAGACACCCTGAATAATTAAATAACAATGAAGCTGTCAGGGGAGTTAATAGATGTTTACACGACAATGCAGTTAACGAGCTAGCACGAAGTACATGAACAGAAGCAGTCATTGCAAAACAAGCGTGTCTTAAACATAGTCTGTAACCTTGTTGAACGTTTTTTTGCTGAGAATACGCTTGATATGGGCTTTGAATTTTCCTCGGCTTTGTTCTGTAACCGTCTTTGGCAGTTTGTTATAAAAGTGTATATGCAGTTTATGAAGAATGACTTGCTTGTCTTAGTCAATCTCCGTTTGGGACGCCATTTCACTTCTAATTTTGAAAGGTCCTAAGCTTTTTTTTACGAATTTACAAAATACTTTCTAAGATATAAAATGAAGGCAGATTTGTACATATTTTTAAAGGGACTCGCGAGAATCCATTTTTATAGGGCTCGTGTTTGAACGCTTACCTAAATGCACCTATTTTACTACGTAAATTCTAAATACCTGCCAGAATGGCGCGATTTCGTCACGGTAAGTTCAAAAACTGCACAAATGTAACTTATCATTCTGTGCTTGCTTAATAAATCCCTCATAATCACGCCTTCACATAATTGTTAACATAGTACTACAGTACTTGTATTAATCTTAATGATTGTCTGCCACCTGTTGTTAACCCAATAAAAGTATTGACATGTTTTAGAAACGGTTCGGACTTAAAAATTGTACGTCGTGGGCTCAACCTTGAAAGTCACTTTACTTTGTATTTTAATTTTATTTCATTACCACTGCTCTCAAAACGGTGATAGAAAATGATATATGAAAACATGGCATGTTCTAGAACAGAAATAAAGGTGCCAATCACCAACCCTCACCATGCCGGTGTGGCGGATTATAGAACATTCTACTCTCATAGAGAGAGGAGACATGAGTCTCATCTATGGAAACATTTTAAGGGTAATTATGCCATCTATATATGAAAGGTACTGACTGACTGACATATCAACGCACAGCTGGGACTACTGGGACTAAGAGCATTAAAATTTTGCACGAAGTTTTCTTTTATGCCGTAGGCCAGCACTATGAGAAGATTTCCCATAATTCTAAACGAATACAAATGGTTTTTTTTCAATAAGGTCCAAAACATAATTCTAAATTTCGCAGGGGATATTAATTAATTACTTGTATTATTATTAATTAACATAAAGAAATAGAAGAAGTGTTAGGAAACATAGTGTACCCTCTTACAGCCCAGATCTCAACCTAATTAGGCTTTAGTGGGAATAAGAGCTTGATATACATGTGCGCATGGTTGTCCGCAAGAAGACATTTGAAAGGATTTACAAGAAAGACAAATTAATCGTTCCTATGGCGATACTAGTGACAAAGTCATAATAAATAAATAAATTCATTTATTTCAGGCTTGGAATACCCGTAGTTAAAAGCAAGGGAAGGTTTTTTGGTGAAAAGTCTGATGATAAAAAATTAACAACAAATTTAACTTAAATGGTTTATCAACCATTTTAGTATCTTTCTTGATTGATTTTTCTGTTTTCTTGTAATACTTAAACTCATTGTTTACTATTAGGTAGTCCTTAAACGCATACATGATTTGCGCATAGAGAAGAACTTCGCTGCCTGTTGCCGCTCCGCAGCATGGTGGACGGAGTTTCGGCGGGATCTCATGGTAGTATGGCGACAGCGACTGTCGCAACCCAGTACTGGGCACGCTATTATTATGGCGATAAGTCCCCTCTTTGAGGAGTGGCTGGAAAGACGTTACGGCGTCCTCACCTTCAGCATGACGCAGGTCCTCACCGGACATGGTAAGTTCAGGAGGTTCCTGCACCGGAATCGTGCGAATATGGGCACATAAATATGGGCATGCCCCGGGCGGTCACCATTGTGAGACCGGACTCACCGGAGAACACGGTGGAGCATACGGTAGAGGTGTGTCCCGCTTGGGCAAAGTAACGCCTTGTCCTCATAGGGGCGGAAACTTCTGCAATGGCAAAGACCTCTCGCATCGGGAACTGATACGGTCCATGGTCCCGGAGCGAAGAGGAATAGCAGGTGGACGCCTCCTTCTGCGAAGCAGTAATGTCAGCGAAGGAGGCGGCCGCACGCGCAAAGAATCGGCCTTCACGCCCGAACCACAAAGACACCGATTTCCAGCCACCGTAAGCTTGGGCTTGCGGACGGCGAGCAATGAGTAGCTCGCCGTCCGGACATTCGGTAACAGTCCGGACCGAGTCCGAGTTGTCGATGGCGCGTAGTGTTCTACGCATGCCTCAAGGAGATTGGGCACGCCACAATTATGGCAGTAAGTCCCCTCTTTGAGGCGTGGTTGGAAAAACCTCACGGCGTCCTCACCTTCCGCATGACGCAGGTTCTCACCGAACACGGTAAGTTCGGGAAGTTCCTGCACCGGATTCGTTCGGAAGCAACTCCCGGGTGTCGCCACTGTGTGGACCGCCCGAAGGACGCGGTGGAGGTGTGCCCCGCTTGGGCAGAGCAATGCCGTGTTCTCGTTAGGCGATCGGCGGCGGTGATCTCTGGCGCCGGGCCTTGGTACAGGCCATGGTCCGGAGCGAGGATGAGCGGCAGGCCGACGCCTCCTTCTGCGAAGCAGTAATGCTGGCAAAGGAGGAGGCCGATCGCATGAGGCAACGGTCTTCACGCCCTAACCGCCGCCAGGACTCTGATCCCGATTTCCGGCCACCGTAGGAGCGGGCGTACGACCGTCCGGTAACCGTCCAGACTGAGCCCAAGTCGTTGACGGCGCGTACTGTTCCACGCGCGCCTCAAGGAGTTCTGATATCTCTTTTATGCACAATAAAAATAGACTCTATGTCTGCAACTCTATGTCGGTGCGGCGCCGCTCCGGCTCCCTATAAAAATGGCTGTCTGTGAGAGGACCGCTGCGGTCCCCTCAATCTGTCATTAATTTTTTGACGTAATAAGCTTATTAAACCTGTGTTAATCCCATTCAAACTTGCACAGAGTAAACTAGACAGATATATTTACTCTATTCCGTCTTTCAATAAATAAATGAGCTAAGTGAACAGAATATATCACGTCTTAAACCAGTCGCCAAAACGCACACGCGCGGGACGGTCAACAAACGGTTGTAAAAAAAATGTATGGCGAGGTCTGTTCTTTTGTTTTTTATATGTTAACTACATTTTTTTATGTGTATTTGTAAAAATAAAACAGTAACTTCATGAATTAGTGATCTTTTTTTTTTATTAAAATTACTTTAACATAAGAAACTGGTAAAAATTCCCTCACACTGAACTTACATGACAATTACTAATACATTACAAGGCAAAATTATACTAAACCATATATATTCTGTTAGGCAATTTAATAACAATTCTAATGATATAGCTCGTAGCCAGCTAACTAACGGAGGTTTAAAGATATCATCGTTTTAATCAGACGCGCCAATTGAAGCGAAATTTGTGCGCGAAAAATTTCGCGAACTGCAACCATCGTTGCACATGAACAATTACGCCGCAACAGAGAAGGGGTGCTTGTGAGGACTCACATAGTGTGAAAGTCTCGCCAAGAGCTTACTATAGAAATGATCCTATGAATTAAACTAAATACCGTAAGACATGATACAATGAAAGTTACTAAAATAGACTCCCCCCTAATTATAATAATGGAATCAATCCAATGATTTCATATTATGTTTATGTATTAAGTATATGATTTAAGTTATTTTTTTATATCATGTTTTAAAATTTACATTCTTGATTGCATTCATACTTAAAAAGGCGTCTATAGTCTGCAAAAGTATTGGTATTTGAAGACTGAATTGTGACTTAGTGTGTAAGTTTTACAATTATGTGTTTATTTTTTAGCAATAAAGAATTTTATAAAACAAACAAAACTAAAATAGACAACCCTGCACTATCTACATTAGTATATTGACGGTTTTTCCTGGTAGCATTATGCTGCTGGACTAAGCTGCCCTGCCAGAGATGTTAAATGAAGACCCCATTGTAGCCTCGAGTCAAGCGTGATCCCCAGAAAAACCGTATTTTCGACAAATTCTAGTTACATTTGGTTCAATGCTATTAATTTAGGGTTATTATTTTTAATATTCAGTAACGCACGACGGTTACGTCATCAAGATTTGCGTCTATTGATCTTAAAATTAAGAGGGTCCATTTTCACTCGCCTATTGTCAATATCGAGCAAGATTAAAAAGCTTGTTACTTCATCTAACGCAATCCAACGCGATGTTTGACGAAAAGACAACGCGAACAAAGAGAGATAACGCCTGAAAACTGTTGTTAGCATTCGGTAATTCTATGATTTATTCGAATATTTTACATTGTTAATTTTATTCAAAATTTGTTCCAGAAAATACGTGTTTTTATATTTAAAAATACGTGGTCTAACTTTTAAGGGTTAGCCTTAAAAGTTTTTGAAAATAATTGTCGCCATTAGAATCTTGATTGAATTTGCAAGGCTTCTATTGGTGTATATTCACTTGTTTATCAAAAACATGTCTTTTTGTGAATAATATAATGTCTAATCTGCCCACTGGTACAAAGGTAGCATAATCATTAGTCTTTTAATTGACGTCTTGTATGAAAGATTGGATGAAACTTTTTTGACTTTATTATTTTTGAGTAAATTATAAAGTGTCAAAGTTCATGCAAAATAGCAGATTTTCAGAGGTCTTTACTGGATTAGTTTTACACAAATTTAAAAATTGATTTCATTAAAAGCCAAGATAATATCCACAAAATAATGTGTTTCCAAAATATTCTATGGGAAATGTGTAATAACGTAATAATCACGTAAGAGCGGTTGTATGTAAAAAAAGTGTAAAAACAGTGAAAATATATGTCGAGTTGCATCCTCTTAAGGACGTATCGTCAGAAAACAGAAGTATATAAAGAAAGAAAACAATTTTTTCATTATTTGAGACTCGCACAGGACAAACAATAATAAAACAAAGTATTTAATCTATTAATACGTAACTTTAAATTAAATAAAACAATATTATAGAAGAAGATAAAAATAATAGACCTGTGCGAGGCCAAAAAGGCTCTTATTTCAACATATGCTGCGATATTTATAAAAAAAAGTAAAAAGCCGCAGCGCTGGTATTCTGATAGGGCCAGGTTATGCCACGGACATACTCACGGAACACAGAGATGGATAAGATACTAATTATATAGATAATAAAAGAATAAAGTAAAATATACTAAACATGTAAACAATTCTATTAAACTTCAAAAAGTGTAAAATAAAAGTACTATAAATGTGGTTGTGTTTTTCAATAGATGTGGTGGATCATTAATATATACCAAAAAGAGGACAGGACACCATATTAAACCTTGAGGCACACCCATCTTGACTTTTAAACTCCGTGAACTGACACCATTTATTTGGATTTCCTTCTGCTTGTCATTTAAATAAGATTTTACCAAGCAGAGTGCTTTAAAAACAAGGTTTCGTGATTAACGCAATCGAAAGACTTTGAGAGGTCACAGAAAATTCCTATCACATCTTGGGCGTCTTCTCATGCAGCAAATGTGTCTTAATAAGGTGAAACCAGCTGCGTTAGTCGTACAACGTCCTTTGGTGAAACCGTACAGCTGATCGTGTTAAATTTTATTGGTGTTAAAATGGGTTAGCACTTGATTGAGCATAACTTTTTCAAACACCTTTTAGCCCCAAAAGTATGCGCGCATGACATTTTCATTCATTGATTGTGTCCAACGCATGCGCTGCACACTTTCAACGGTAGCGGGAACCCTATCAGACGTCGGTGGGCCTCGAGGTCCCAAGCTGGCCGGAGGTCGATCGGTCTTCCCCGTTGACGCACAGATGCTATACTATTCGTCGCTCGAGCTCGACGCAACTGCAGCAACCGGAATCACTGAACTCACGGCTGGCGCAGGTCCCGGCGCCTCCCGGGGCAGGGTGATGGTGGCGGTATCCTTGGACATCTCCAACACCTTTAACGCACTGCCCTGGAGCTGTATCTGGGAGGCGCTAAGGTACCATAGGGTGCCCCTCTACCTCCGCCACATCATTGGGGCTTATTTGTCGGAAAAGTGTGTCACCTACAGGGGACGCGACGACGAGGGCTGTCGTGATATGTCGTGCGGTGTTCCACAGGGCTCGGTCCTGGGGCCACCCTTGTGGAACATCGGTCACGATTGGGTGCTGAGGGGCAAGCTCCAACCGGGTGTGGACCTAACTTGTTACGCAGACGACACGTTGGTCACTGCCCGGGGGAGCTCGTACAGGGAGGCAGCGTCGCTGGCGACGGCAGCAGTTTCACGGGTGGTAGCCACATACGATGCCTGGGTCTGGAGGGGGCTCTCAACAAGTTGGAGGCTATGGTCTTTCATGGCCCCCGACGGGCGCCGCCGCCGTGGTCGGGGGCCATGAAACCCGGGGCCCGAGCACTGCCTGTAGGCGGCTGTACTTGGGGATCGTGCGATCCATGGCCCTGTATGGGGCCCCGGTATGGGCTTCTGAACTGACGGCCGGCAGCATCACAATCCTGCAAAGACCGCAGAGGGCGATGGCCGTCAGGGCTATCAGGGGGTATCGCACGCTCTCCTACGAGGCGGGCTGTGCACTGGCCGGTTCTCCGCCCTGGGAACTCTGGGAACTGCAGGCGAGAGTCCTCGCCTCAATGTACCGGTGGGGCGAGGAGATGAGGACGCGGGGTGGTGAACCAATGCAGCGCGAGATCGAGCTACGTCGGTCTCAGCTCCGAGAGGTCATGATGGCGGAATGGCGGGACAGGCTTCTGCACCCTACCTCACGATGTCATCGCATACCCTCGCCACACTACACCGACTGTCGGGAGGACACGGCGCAACACACACTGGCAGAGTGTGCTGCATGGGAGGAGCAGCGCCGTGCCCTTCTATCTGAAGTGGGCCCCGACCTGTCGCTGCCGGCCGTCGTTCGTTCGATGGTCGGGGGCGTCGAGTCGTGGGATGCGGTGATCTCCTTCTGTGAAGCCGTAATTTCGCAGAAGGAGGCTGCGGAGAGGGGAAGGGAGGCCATGGCCACTCTCCCGTGCCGCAGCAGGTGAACCGGGCGTCGGCCGAGGGCAGACAACGCCCTCTTCCAGCCCCTACAAAGAGGTCTGGAAGGACGGCGGACTCGGGGTCGTCCGTCTTCCCCCATCCAGCAAGACGGCGCGCGCGTAGTGTTCCACGCGCGCCCCTATTGGACGTCGCGGGAGAAGGACACCTCACACTCCCCGCGGGCTTGCGGTGGCCCGCGTAGGCGGGCCGGCACTAGCCGGGGATCATGGATGGCGTATCAGCTCCCACGATCCCCGGTCCAAGGTTTTTAGTCAGTAAGAGTCTGACAGACCCCTTCGCCTGCCCCAGGCGAAGGACATCCATGAGGATTTTCCACCCCGGCAACAAAAAGAAAAGGTCCCGGCGCCTGCGAGGCGGAGCTGAGCGACGAACCCGAAGATGTTGGCTGTGTGTTAAGCGGCTGTGTCCGGCTTCTAGTCAGTGTTTTTGTTTTTTCATGTTCCCAAAGTCAATTATCAATTTTAAAGTATTTATGGTTTCCCTATTAGATGAATTGATTTTCCTTGTTCGTATTGTTGATTGTAAAATATACATAAATGTATATGAGTGTGTTTCACTTTCGCAGAACCAAAAACTTCAAAAGATCTAAATGCCTATCTAATTTAATCTAAACATCATCTGCATTAAATACTATTCACTATTATTAAAACTTTTGGGTGAGGTTAGTACAGTGACCGAGCGTAGCAATCATCAATAAAAAAAGATCATCATCATTTCAGCCGAAAGACGTCTGTTGGACATAGGCCTCCCCCAAGCGTCTCCACATAGACCGATCCTGTGCGTCTCGCATCCACCTTATTCCCTCGACTCTCACCGGGTCGTCGGCCCACCTTATAGGAAGCTTTCCAACGCTGCGTTTTCCGGTGCGCGGTCGCCACTAGAACCTTTCGGCTCCATCGAACATCCGTTCTACGAGAAATGTGCCCTGCCCACTGCCACTTTAGTTTGGCGATTCTTCGGGCTATGTCGGCGACCTTGGTTCTCCTGCGGATATCTTAATTTTTTTTATGTTCACGCAAGGAAACTGCGATCATAGCCCTTTCCATTGCCCATTGGGTGACTGTAAGCCTTCTGATGAGGCCCATTGTAAGCGACCATGTTTCAGTGCCATATGTCATCACTGGCAACACGCACGGTCATAGACTTTCGTCTTGAGGCGTGGTATGTTGGACGAGAAGATATCGCGCAGCTTCCCGAACGCTGCCCAGCCGAGTCGGATTCGACGATTGGCCTCTTTCTCAAAGTTAGATCTACCCAATTGGATTGTCTGTCTCAGGTAAACGTAATCGTCTACACTCTACAACTTCGAGTGCAGAATCTCCGATCTTGATTGGAATGGGTTCTACATGGTTATTAACCATGACTTTGGTTTTGTCCATGTTAATATAAAAGATTCACTTTTGTAATTCAGATTTATCATGCGTTTTTATTTCGGAATTCTAATTAATCTGTACTTCAATAATCGAGAATGTATTGGTTTCAAATTATCATTTAGGCAGACTTTTTGCTATTCGATCTATTGAAAGTTTGAAACTCAGCATTTTAGGAATAGTAATTTTAAAACTTAGGAATAATGAAATTTAAACTAATTGAGTTGTAATGTTGTATACTAGTTTAGTTTGGATGACAATGTATGGTTAGTTGTATGACGTCATTTTAAATCCAACATGGCGGAACACCTAAGGTGGTTTAATAATTTTTAATGCACTTCTACAATATGGGTATCAAATGAAAGAACTTGCTGAGAATAACACGAAAAATAAAGTGACGTCACTCTAAATCCAATATGGCGGACTTCTAAAGATTCTGGACTAAGTTTTTTATGCTTTCAAATAAAAGGATTTCTGAGAATACGATTGCGAGTTAAAAACGACATAAAGCCAGGGTCTGATGATGGAGCTGGAAGGTGATCATAGAAACTCCGCAATAAAATGACAGAACCCCATCTAGCTTGGGCTCATTAGACTCGTATTAAGGAATATTTTGATCCTATATAGTAACCAGGGTATGATGAAGGAGTTAAATGGTGCCCAGAGAAACTGCAATAGAACGACACAATTCCATCGATATAGGGCTCGTTTGATTGCTATTGACGAGTGCTTTGATCATATATATGGTAACCATGGCCTGATGATGGAGTTGGAAGATGAACTCCGCAATAAAACGACACATCCCCGTCGAATTTGAGCTCGATATAAATGCTTGTCGCGAGTTTCACCTGTGTAGATAAACAATTAAATTAAATAACTTGATCTCGCGACAAGCTTTTATATCATTTAAATTGTATATATGAAGTCAGTGAGTTGTGTGTGAAGTGTTGTGTAGTGAAGTGTGTGTGTGATGTGTGGGATGAAGTTATAAGTTTATAGAATTTTTTTTTAAAGGAAAGCTTTATATTGTAATTTTTAGCGCATTTAATTAAAAGCCTGTTTTTAATTTTAATTTTTGTCTAAACTGACTGATTTCTGCGATTTTTTCTCAGAATAATCAGCTAGGAAACACCAGTCTCGTCTAGTATAAAGTGACGAAAAAATGGACGCGTAAAAGTGTTTTCTTTTTTAAACCTATTTAGGTTTAAAGAAACTTTATTCTCAATAAAAATATAACATGTCGCTTACTTGAGAACAATAATTATAACTTAATTAAATACTAATTTAGGTTCGACAACATCCGTCACAAAACAATCTAAACTACCCGAAACTTGACCCACCCAACGCATTCATTTTTCGAGTAGTGTCTGGTTGGCGATTAGTTAATGACTAAGCTGGGTTTTGAATGCGTTGAATAAGAGAAGTCTTCTTATGTGCGAGGGTATTTTATTATATAACTGTGCTCCTTCAAATGTAAGCATTTTTTTGCCATAGTTGGTCCTGGTTTTTGGTAGAACTAATAAACTTGCTCGTCGTATGCTTCATTGACTAACTTGTTTGTGTTGGGTAAGTGTGATATCAGTATGTATGTTTTTGTTTAAAACTTTTCTGATAAAGCTGTATGTGTTATAATGTTAAGTTGTTTTATATTCATTATTTATTTTTATTTGAAAAATAAATATCATTTATGAAACGTCCTGAACGATTTCGGAAATTCTTTTTTTATGGAAATGTATATTTTTCAGAGGATTCTATAATCATCAGAGTAGATAGATCCTGAAAAAATCGAAAGAACTTGAAATTTTTCAATAAAAATTATTATAGGCACACTCACTAGAGAACTTTATATTGATATAGCTCTGGAATATAACAACTAAGAAGTGGAAAAACAAAAATTAAAAATGAAATTGTAGTCGATTTCCCTATACATAAAAAAAAACGATTGTGGCGTGCCTATTTGGTCTGTTGCGAGTTTTTAGAGTTTTTATATTAAAACCGGTATATTTATTATTTTTTTAAGTTTATTCATACCAATGTCTTCTGAGTCAAATGCAATCAAACGAATAAATGGAAATATTGTTGAGCATTTACCATCTATATTTTGCGTAATAAATTGTGATACGCATCGACTTCATTTGTGTTGTCGAATGTAAGTTAAGCAACAAAATTGTAATTGCAGCTGATACATGTACGCATCTTGACATGATTTCACATCATGAGCTCATGATGTGGATTCATTGGCCTTTACTGTACGACATCTATAGCTCTCATGTGTAAATACCTCTGCGATAAGTTACGACAGTATGATCCGAGAGTGTTTCTTAAGAAATTAAATTTACTGCAGGAGTAAATCGCATTTTGTGTCGCAAAAAACTCATGCAACAGTTCCGGAAATCTTCTCGCTGGTGAGGACGCAGCCTTACGGTACACACTTCAGTTGCAGCATCATAATGCTACGTTTTCTCCATCACTATGTTTCATCACTCTCATGTATGAAAGACTTTCATCTTCTGATGGTACTACTTTATATTCAGTAGGATTTTCGTTTCAACATTATTGAATTGGTGCCATTTAAAACGTATCAAATATTCACATTGAAATCAAATTAATAGTCCGTTGTTTCCGCTCGATCAGGCGAATAGTAATTTACCACAACGAATGAAATTACCACAGCTAATTGTGCGATTTACTATAGTTACTCGTTATACTCGAAATGCGTCTGATTTTCAATTTCATTTTTTTTTATTGGGTTTATGATTGATGGATATTGAATAACGTTAAGCACAAGAAAGGCACCGATATAGCGTATCTACAGTACACACAAAATTATGATACGAACACCTGGCGTTGTTTGTGTTCCGAGATTACATTGACACTACAAAGTTTTGTCCCTTTACTATACGTTATAATTATAATATACGTTATATAGTATGTATAAAATACGTTTAGATGCTGTCTTATGTTTACATAGACGATATACCTTTAAATCTAAATTGACTGACCACAAGAAATCTTTAGTTTTAAAGATCAAGATACCTAAAACAAATAAATGCCACAGCCACTTCAAATAACTCGATTTGTATCTTGACTGAACGCTTGGCTGGCAAAGTCAGGTATCGAGTGTCTTTCAAAAAGTCAACGCGGCTTTGCCGTATCGTTTGAGGAACTTTTCACCTGCAAAGACGAAGACTATGCTTGTGCAGACTTTAATTTTCCCTATAATCGACTATGGTGACGTTTGCTACTTTGACCTGAACATGGTCTTGCTGGATAAGCTCGATAGACTCCTCAAAAACTATACCCGGTTCATATTTAATCACAGGAATACATAACATGTGACCATGTTTCGAACTTTAGGTCTGAGCTCATATTTTGTTGCTGTTTTTCACTCCTGTTCCTTCTTTGCCTTCATCCCGGGGCCCCGGGCTTTGCTTTCACACTACCCGTGGGGCGCGCTCTGACTACAATTCTCTCTGTGCTCAACTCTCCCACGCCTCCATCCTATCTCAAAACTGACATTCAATATCTTTGTTCTTCACTTGCAAGGAATCTGCGTACCATGAAATATTTTAATTATTTTTTTTAAGTTTGTTATTAATATTCATATTCATTGGTATCGTTGACACTTGTGTCGTGACAGTGATACCAATGAATATGAAATTGGTAGTGATAGTTTTTATGAAGAAGATTAAATTTTGAAGGAAATAAACCAAAGTTCTCTGCACAGCCGTCCGGTAGCAGAACATTTTGGCCCCTTGATAAGCCGGTCGAAGCAAACTTCTGTCGGCCCACATTGCCTCCGCTAGTTAAACTTGATGAAACAATGGCTCATACGGTGAGAGAGAAAGCAGGTCTCTTTGCATCTTTCTTCGCCCATAATTTTTTTTGGCATCGTGCCCTGTTCGAGAGCGGACGTGTGTTAAAATTTTCTAATTTCTATCGTATTAAATTGAATATTGTACGCAGGACTATAATCCTTCCGATCAGTCATTACTCACAGTGTTTGCATAATTTCTCTTTGCACCGGATCGTGCCTCGCAAGGCATCGAGTGTGCGCGCGAGTGACCGCGAGCCCGCCTTCACCTCCGCGTGAACAGTACGGATATCATAATTGCTGTCTTGCTCCCATCCGTGTATCGTGACCTATCGGTATTGTCAACTTACGGATACAACTGTGTCTGCGCATGTGTGCACGCTTCCAAGTGTTCCTGTCACTGTTTCATATAGCCTTCAACGTTCATAACAATTGCTGGGTACTCTTCAGTGTCGCAATGCAACGTACGCCTCCAGCATCGGAAGCAAAAACCAAAATCAATAGCTTGACAAGTGCCTTATCAGCGTCCGATTCGGATATAAACATCCAATCGCGTAATAATAAGCGACATTGTCCAGATTTTTCGCCTAACAAGGAGTCTATGGATAATAATCTGGAGATAATAAATATGCTTACAACCTGGAAGCAGGAACAGGATGAGCAAATACGAATACTGGTTGAGCGGCAAACTTCGGCATTGGACAGACTTGTTGCTGAGATGGCGGTCCTCAAAACACAGAACTCCTCTACACAAACCATAAACCAGGAGATACGGGATTCTGTGAATTTCATGAACAGCAAGTTTGAGGAGATGAGGCAGCAGATGGACAATTTAAAGAAGGAAAATCATACCTACAAAAATTGCATAACCAATCTCGAGAGCAAGATCGCAGACCTACAGTTGGCGACTTGTTCATCAGATAACGACATGAATGGCAGACTATCCGAACTGGAACTAAAAATTGAGTCGCTGGAACAGCAAGCTCGACTCAATAACATTGAGATCTGCAACGTGCCTGAGAAACGTGATGAAGACCTTCTTGGACTTGTGGAAAAGATCAGTGCTGCCATCAATTGTTCAATACCCCGTCAAGATGTACTGGCTGTTCACCGTGTTCCCCACGCACGTACACAGGAAAGTAGCAAACCTAAGAACATAATCGTGAAATTAACTTCACGTACCCTTCGCGATAATGTGTTAAGTGCCTATCGTTTATCCAAAAATGTTACGTCGGACCTAATTGGTATGTCAGGTACACCACATAAAGTGTATATTAATGAGCATCTCACTCTTTATAACAAAAACTTATTTCGTGCATGTCGTGAGATGGCTAGGAAGCATAATATTAAGTATATTTGGATTAGAAACGCTACTGTACTTGTTAAAGCCACCGATAACTCCAAAACATTCGCTATTCGTTGTCATAAAGATGTCAGCAAGATTGCACAGTGTAACGATAAGCGTGAATAACCTTATTTTTTGTCATGTTTACATAGGTTTCGACCGAAAACAAATAATTGCACAGTTTAAATGTACAAAAATCTGTTTGATCTCTTTGTATTATACTGTTTCCTGCCTTTGTTGTTATTATAGTGTTGCCATTAAATACGTTAACTATACTACTTTAGATTATATTATTATGCCATATTTATCATTATTTTGTCTACAAAACTCGTTATTTGAAACTCGCTCATCATCTGTTGTTGTCAATCATAGCCATGTATGTAACTCAACTTTATACCGCTACCTACTACGATCTGAATCCAAGTTTATAAATATACCTGTAATAAAAATATTTACCACACGCTATTTATTTACTCCTTTTTATAACTTAATTAGACACAATGCTTAGCAACAGTAATTTATCTGTCTATTATCAAAACTGTAGAGGGATCCGTACTAAACTCCATACACTTTATACCAACATTCTTTCCACGTCGTTTGACGTGATTATACTATCTGAGACATGGCTAACACCTAATATAATGGACAAAGAATTCATTGATGACCGCTGACCGCTCCGCCCGATCATGACGTATGCATGTGCAATCTTCGCACACGCCAAGCCCCGCTTCCTCCATAGGATGCAGACCCTTCAAAATAGGACCCTCCGTAAAATTCTCGGTGCCCCATATTATGTCCGAAATGAGAATCTACATCTAGATCTCAAAATCCCCACCATCCAGCAGTTCATGAAACGCCTTTGCAAGCGTTTCTTCGATACTGCTGTAAAACACCGCAACCCCCTCATAGTATCGGCAGCCCGATACGAACCCTCCCGCATCTCTAAGGTTCGCCGTCCTAGGCATACTCTCGTCACCCCAGATGACCCCACTACCCTGCTCCAAGAGAGCCGTAAGGAAACAAGTACAGTTCGTAGACAATACAGACCGCCGTCCTTCCGTCCTCGCCGCCGAGGCCCGCCGCGACATTCCCGTAAACGTCCTCCCCGTCCCTTGCTCGAGCCAGCCCGCGTCGCTGAGCCGTAGTTTTAAAATTCCCCGATAATAATAATAAAATCTTTGTTCGATCCAGCCCGTCCCTTGCTGTCCCCCCCCAGCGACGCCCTAAGCCGAGGTCCGTACCCCACAGGGGGTGCCCTTAGCGTGTAGTCGCTTAGTTTTTAAGTTTAGTTAAATAAGCCCTGGCTGGAGGCTTTGATTCTTGAATTGAGGCCGCCACAGGCAAGTCCGGTTAAGCAGCCGACAACCTCCTAGGTTGACCTGCGAGAGGCCACACACAAAAAAAAAAAAAAAAAAAAATTGATGACCGCTACTTAGTTTTTAGAGATGATCGCGACCGCGTCGCTACAAACAAGCGCGAGGGTGGGGGTGTTCTCATAGCCGTGTTGCGCGGGCTTCGGCCAGTGAGGATATTAACGCGTCCCTCTCCCACGGGCATCGAGCATATTATGATCCAAGTGCCCGCGTCGCGTCCCAACACTCACCATATTATTAGCGCTGCCTACATACCGCCTCGCACACTGGATGATGTTTACTTGTCACATTTTTCTGCATTAGAAAATATTCTTACCACGCCACGCGTCGAATCATTTTATATTGCCGGCGATTATAATCTGCCCGGAATTGAATGGTCAGGTAGGGATGGTGATGCATCTATTTTGCCCCAAAAGAGTGTGTGTCGCTCTTTGCTTGATTTGATGGCCATTACAAATGCTTCGCAATATAACACGATTAAAAACAATGGAGGTCGTATTTTAGACTTATTTATTAGCAATACAGAATGCCAACTACAGTCCGACTTTTCCCTGCTCCAGCCAGACGGTCACCATCCCCCATTTTCTGTTCTAACCTCACTGGAAACACAATACATACCTATGAAACGTCAAAATACAATAAAATTTAATTACTTCAAAGCAAATTACAAAGAAATAAACGTAGAATTAAAAAAGACGAACTGGGATGAGTTGTTTCTTAATCTTTCGGGTGAACAAGCCGTAGATACTTTTTATGATCATTTATATGGCATTATCCGTCTATATGTTCCACTTTCACGTCAAAAAACTACTGGTTTTCCTGTTTGGTTTAGTACTGCGCTAATTAAAATATTCAAAAATAAAGAACGCGCGTGGATAAAGTGGAAAAAATTACGCAACTTATCTGATTATGAAAAGTTCTCCAGTCATCGTAAGCAATTCAAACTAGTCTGTGAGCAGTGTCATAGTAAATATATAAAATCGGTAGAAGATAGCATTCCTCTTAATGTCAAGCACTTCTGGTCGTACATTTCTAACCGTAAGAAAGGTTCAGGATTCCCAGCAAACATGCAATACAAAAATGAGTCATCCAACTGCCCCAGTAAGATATGTTCACTGTTTTCTGCTTTCTTTAACTCTGTGTACGAGCCCTCTACATTTGACCCTGATACATGGATACCCCCTGATACGCATGACCATTCTGCATGTATTCCGGATATTTATCTCGAAAAGAATGTCATACTAAAAGCTCTTACCACATTAGATATAACTAAAGGAGCTGGACCGGATGGTCTGCCTCCTTCTTTCTTTAAGAACACGGCACAAAACATATGTTTTCCACTACACATTTTATTTAATAGATGTCTCAGGGAAGGGGTTTTCCCATGTGTTTGGAAGAGGGCATTCATAACTCCCATTTACAAAAGTGGAGACAAAAGTAACGTTGAAAACTATTTACCCATATCTATCTTGTCCACCTTGTCTAAGCTTTTTGAGAGTTTAGTGCACAGCCACTTATTTCCACAGATGAGTCATCTTATTATACCTGAACAGCATGGTTTCGTCAAATCCAGGTCAACCACCACAAATTTAATGATCTTTACCCAATTTCTGTTTGAAAACATGGATATGCGCACGCAAGTTGATGCCGTATACACTGATTTTCAGAAGGCTTTTGACAAGGTGGACCACAAATTGCTACTCGATAAAATTGCCTACAATGGCATAAGAGGCAATTTACTCAGATGGTTTGCATCATACATTTTTTGTAGGACTCAGAAAGTGGTCGTCAATGGGTTCGAGTCTGATTATTTAGTTGTCAAGTCAGGTGTGCCTCAGGGATCTGTCTTAGGCCCATTACTTTTTATATTATTTATAAACGACATAAAATCCTGCATAGTCAATTCTAAATTCCTGATGTACGCCGATGATATTAAAATCTATAAGGCCTGTACAACCTTTCAAGATTGCTTGCTATTGCAAGAGGACTTATGCAGGCTTTCGCAGTATTGTCTTGATAATAAACTTCATCTTAGTCTTCCTAAATGTTATTTTATATCCTTTACTAAAAACAAAAAAACTTTTAATTACCAGTATACTCTGAACGATATAAAATTAAATAAAACTGAGTGCACACGTGATCTTGGCGTATTACTAGACTGCAAATTACATTTGGATACCCATGTCGACAACAGAATTAACAAAGCTTTACAGATGTATGGTTTTGTTATGCGGTCATGCAGGGAATTTAAAAGACCTTCTACTTTTCTCTTTCTATACAAAACTCTAATTCGTGCCCAGTTGGAATATGCGGTGCCCATATGGTGTCCCTTTTATTTGAAATATAAGAATTCCATAGAAATGGTACAGAAGAGGTTTCTTCGTGCTACCCACTACAAGTGTTTCCGTACAAAAATATCCTATACAGATTTGTTAAAACATTACAAAATACTGAGCTTGGATTCTAGACGATCATTAATCATGGTTATGATGCTATATGGTATATGCAACAACAAGTTCAACTGTATTGAACTCTCCAACGATCTATGTTATGTAGTACCTAGAACTATTGTCCGGCGGGAGGTGCGCGCACCTCAATTATTCTATACTGCACGTTGTAGGACGAATGCTGGGGTGCGGGCGCCTCTCCGCCAACTAGTGGCAACCTATAACTCACATTTTATAGATTTAGACATTTTCGCGCTTTCTCAATCTAAATTTAGAAAAATGGCTTGTCATTTGCTGGCTCATCGCCCTTAAACTAGACTCACATGTATTTGCTTCTCTTATAATAATTGTAAGAGTATTTATACCTATATATTATATTACTCTTTTTTAACGCGCGTCCGTTATCCTATTTCACGTGTTAAGTCGTGGACAATGGTGTGGGTTATACTTTTTTTTTACTTTTATGATAAAACTACTGTATATTGATTCTGTATTGTATAACTGTTTTTTGTCCCAAATAAATAAAATAAAAATAAAATAAAATAAATAATTCTCGCCTTAACATTAGTAGTGCTACTCCACTGACTCTGCCTCAAGTCTCTATGCCCTAAGTTAAGATAAGGAACAAAGAAGTTCTAGTCGAGACGTGAATAAAGCTGGTGGACCAAATGGTATACCAGCAACAGTTGTCAAGGCTTGTGCGCCCGAGTGGTCTTCTGAATTGACGCACTTATATCGTCTCTCATTTAGGACTGGTATAGTGCCCAAGTCCTGGAAGCTTGCCGATGTGCAAGCCGTGCCTAAAAAGGGCAGTTGTTCCGATCCTGCCAACTAACGGCCAATTTAAATAACCATATATTCTCCATATGCTCCGTAATCTTTTATGGAGCGTGTATTGAACACGCACCTCATGGCATACCTGCCCCCCTAGCCAAGTTACAATCGTATCGTTCACGCCAAACGCTTCGAGTAGGCCACGCCTCCAATTCCTTTGTTCAAACCACGGCCATCCGTTCTGCGAGCAATGTGCCCTGCCCATTGTCACTTTATTTTGGCGATTCTTCGTGCTATGTCGGCAACCTTGGTTCTCCTGCGGATATCTTCATTTCTGATTCGATCACGCAAGGAAACTCCGAGCATAGCCCTTTCCATTGCCCTTTGGGTGACTTTGAGCCTTCTGATGAGGCCCATTGTGAGCGTCCACGTTTCGGAACCATATGTCATCACTGGCAACACGCACTGGTCATAGACGTTCGTCTTGAGACACTGTGGTATATTGGATGAGAAGATACCGGGCAGCTTCCCGAACGCTGCCCAGCCAAGTCGGATTCGACGGTTGACCTCTTTCTCGAAATTAGATCTACCCAACTGGACTGTCTGTCCAAGGTAGACGTAATCGTCTACAACTTTGAGTGCAGAGTCTCCGATCTTAATCGGAGTGAGTGCTACATGGTTTTTTACCATGACTTTGGTTTTGTCCATATTCATTTTAAGATCCACTCTTTCGGAAGCTCTACTGAGGTCATTGAGCATTGTGCTGAGCTCTTCCGTAGTCTCAGCCATGACTACTATGTCGTCGGCAAACCGAAGATGAGTAATGTACTCGCCATTGACATTAATGCCCAATCCACTCCAGTCCAGAACCTTGAAGACATCCTCCATTGCGGCCGTGAACAGTTTCGGAGAAATGACGTCTCCCTGCCTCACACCCCGCTGCAGGAGGATAGGTTTCGAGGTCTGGTCCTGCAGTCTGACTGACATAGTGGCATTTTCGTACAAACACTTCAGCACCTCGATGTACCGATAGTCAATCTGGCACCATTGGAGAGACCGCAGCACAGCCCAAGTCTCGATCGAATCAAAGGCTTTCTCGTAATCCACAAACTCTAAGCAGAGAGGCAGATTATACTCCTCGGTCTGTATAACCTGCCATAGCGTGTGTATGTGGTCTATGGTGCTATCGCGTTTCAAGGACTTAGAGATCCGTTTATTGAGCTATAAAGCTAGCTTCAGACGATGCGTGCACATATCGGCTGATATGTGCACGCATCGTCTGAAGACTGCAAAATCATCTCACGTCTTTCCTTCATAAGCTGGAGAGTTCGATCTGTGAGCCTCTTGCTCTTATTTGGACGAGTCTTATAGAATTTAGACCCGACCGTATGGACAGTTTCCACGAACCCATCGTTGTATTCGTCCACAGAGCTTCCTAAGCATTCGAAACGATTTTGAAGTTCGAGCTGAAAGCTCTAGGAGTTTTGGATCTGGATCTGTGCAGGACGGAGAGTAGACTTCATCAGTCGAGATCTTTCAAGCTTGACATTGATATTCAATGTGCCTCTTACCATGCGGTGATCATTTCCGGTTGTCACCACATTGATCACAGAGACATCATTGAATATTTGCTTCTTCGTCGACATGATAAAGTCAACCTCATTTTTTGTTACACCATCAGGGCTTTGCCAGGTCCATTTCCACACACTATGCAGGCAAGCATATTATAAGTTGGAGGATTACATTCAAGATAAAAATGCTTGGCTCAATGCTGGTCCAGCTCCTCTACCACCGAGGTATACAAATTGATTAGTTTGGAAATGATTATTATTATTTTTTAATGCTTTTTTTTTTGGGAATTGTAAAATATTATAAGTATTGTATAATGTAGAAGCATTTATTTTCAAAGTTTGTAAATGTGAGTACCATGGAGCTATTTTATGGTTTTTTATGTTACTATTGGACTTGTTTGACATAAATGAGCACGGCAGTTGAGAGTTTGTCATGCTCACTTAAATGTCTCACTGATGGTGGCGCATGTGTTGGATCATTCGGTTCCTTTCAAAATGGTTGAGCTGAGTGGTGCTAATATTGGCGTCATGTTCGTGAACGGGCGCTGTCAGTTGAGACTGGTCATCTCTTAGCTGCCAGTTGCTATTTTAATATCTATATTTAGTTTTTATTTTTACTGTATTTACATTGTTCTCACATGATAACGACAAGAAACATGTAACAGTGATATTTGTAATTACAAAACATGATTGAAAAGAGTGTCCATGGAGTTTCTTGCACATTCTTCTCCATAGAGATCTACGCTTTGGAATGTGCAATTAGCATCATTTTTTTTTTCTGACTAACTGACTTCTTGACATTTCAAAAGTGCCTGTAAATGGTTTATTTGAAATAAATGCTTTTGAATCTTTGAATCTTTGAATCTTTGAATCTTCCTATGCTCACGCTTTCTGAAGAAGGTGTTCATCATATAGAGGCCCTCCCTCTCCATAAAGCTGGCCAGTAGGTGGTTCCTACGTCCAAATCCAAATTGCCCCACTCGCAGCTCGTCACCGTCTCGTTTGCCCAGTTTCGCATTAGAGTCCCCCATGACCACGGTGAAGTGAGTCTTATAACCATGTATGGCTCTGGATACATCCTCATACATGGTCTCTACTTCGTCATCGGGGTGTGTCGAGGTCGGAGCGTAAACCAGTATGACCTTCAGTGAAAATCATGATGATATTCTGAGTATAAGGTACGCCACCCTGGTCGACACGCTCTCGATCTTCACCACATTGTTCACAAGGGACCTGTGGCGATAATCCCGACACCACCTTGGGACTGCTGGTCCCCCTCCCGAAAATAGAGCAGGTTACCAGATTTTAGGATTATCGTGTCCTCCCCCTGTCTTCGGACTTCGGATAATCCCACAATACTCCATCGTAACCCGCTCAACTCCTCCTCAAGCTCGGCAATCTTCTCATCGAACCGGAGTGTACGCGTGTTGTACGTCGCCAGGTCCAGTCCTCGACGGTTGATCGATCCCGCCCGGACATTCTCAGCACCCCAGACCCCAGAGCTGCGCCCACGCCCGTCCACGCTAGCACAACCGCTGGAGTCACCGGGCACTTGGGGCCTGTTTTTTGTTGCATTATGCATTTGAGGGGGTTTGGACCATAACCCGCCACGCTGGTCCAGTGCGTGTTGGCGGGTCGCCATTGCCTCGTTCGTTTATCAGCAGGGTGCACCACGTGCAGGTGAGGTTCACTTGGGTCCCGATAGGTGTTGATTGGGACCCCATCCACCCTTACGTTGTTGATAACGAAGCGAAACGCTTAGTTCGGAGGATAGAAGTTAACTTAAACTTCTATCCTCCGAACTAAGCGTTTCGCTTCGTCTTTTATACCGCGTACCTACATCGAAGGAGTGGAACGATTTGCCTGCCGCGGTCTTCTCGTCCAATTATAATTTAGGTGTCATCAAGGCAAGAGTGAATAGTTCCACTTCCCTTTATAAGATCTTTAGAAAATACCACATCCCGCCAACCTTCTTACACTTTCGCAGAAAACTTTTGTTGCCCATTTTGTACAATTTCTTAATTGTTACCAATCAAACTGAACTGATGATGAAACCGGAACGCAGTCACGGTTCCTGTAATTACGATCCGCTTAATAAAACAGTGGATTCTAGCCGTGTTTAGGCTTATTAGAATTGTTATGATATACACTCTGGTTATACGGTACCGTCAAAGTAATCTCTCGTCTTGGTTATCACCAAGACGAAAGGTTGTCACTGATACTGTTTAATAAAAAAAAAATTCTAGTGATGTTTAGCCTTATTGGAACTGTCACGAGTTTACACGGCTATAAATAATATTTTTATAGATAGATCATACTGTCACAAAAATACGAAAACGGTTCGGTGGGTCTCACCCAGCTTAGATAAAGCACCTATTTGTTTTTGCTTTTTTTATGTTACTAACACTAGTTCTAAGTTTAAATTGTTACTAACACGATATGGCAAGTTCCGAAATAAACGTAAATTATTATTATTATTATATTATTATCTATGATTATCTTATTAATCAGATTTTTATTTTATGATCAGGCAGGGCGCGGAGTGGTGCGGAGCAGCCGCCGGCGACATGCCACCGTGGCCGCACACGCCACTGGTGGCTCTCTTGCTACTAACTTGTAAGTATGCTCACTATTTACGGCACAGCATAAGTCGAGTAAACACGCGAGTGAATCTCAGTGATTGTGTTGGTAACCGAAATGGTGAGCGTTGACTATTTTATCCTTACTTATTCCTTTCAACACACACGAACAAGGTGACCTAAGATTGCATTTGGTTTTAGGGACTCGGAGAAAGCTTTTTTTGTAGTGAAATTTACTTGGTGTGAAATCTATTCGCACACCAGTCTTTGTATCCACACCGTCATCAGCCCACGCTGAATATCAGCGCTGTACACTTGTCGCATTATACGCGTAATCATGGCAGTATGCTGGGAGTTTTCCCTATAGAATTTTTACGATTTGAATTTTTTGTGGGAAATGATGCAATCCTAAGACTAGCTTAGGATTGCATCATTTCATTTCCCACAAAAAAAATGTTTTTCTTTCTTCCTTCTTTCGTACCAACATACTGTATACTGTCGCACTCTGCGAGAGGTTCGGGACTGGTACTTCAGTTGCAGTTACTGCCAGTTCGTTAACCTAACTCATGCGATCTCCATTCAATATCACAGTACAACGATGCTTTAAACCAACCATAAGCAACACAACCACTGACACATTGAAGTCTGAATCTAATAAATGTTCGTTACAATTTAGGTGACGGCACGCGCACTTCCCGGGAATGAGTAAATGTTGACCAAGCATCCTAGTGCACGGCAAAATGTAGCTTGGGTGCTTGGTCAAAATTTCGACGAGCTAGTTCGAGTCGCATTTGCAAGGTCACTTACATATTACTTATCTAGGAAGATGTACGAAGGTTCTTACTTTTTAAAACCCGCATCCACTACTAATTTGGAACCAGCTGCTCTCTGCATCTGGGATATTTGCAAACAATTTTATATTTCCGCCCAAATAAATTGGTGAAAGGTACACCATTTTTTAAGGTACTTAGGGTACTAATAACTAAGTCATCGACCACATCGTTGCTTTCCATCAGGTGAGATAGCGGTCAATCGCGTACCTATCAACAATAAAAAAAAGTTTTAAGGAACGCTAAGGACTCATAATTTTCTTTCCTGCGGGGACGGTGGAAGGCTCCTATGCGAGACGTAGCTCGGGGACGTGTTCGTTGCGAGTGTCCACGAAATGGGGCAGATTAAGGAAGTGAGAAGTGACGATTCATTTCACGGTTTAAACTTTGTATTGTCTTGGTTATGGGTGAGTAAGCCGTTATAACGAATTAATTATGCGTGTTTTACCTAATGAAAGTGTTTTCAATGTTTAGTCCAAGAAACTTAGTCACATTTGTTTCATTAATAATTTTGTCATTGTAATTAATATTCAAGTCCGGATTGTAGTTTAGTCTTTGTCGAAATTTCATTAGTACTGTTTTGTCAAGATTTATAACTAAATTATTGTTTTGCAACCAATGTACAACTGATTGTAAGGTAGAATTAATTTCAGCCTCTAATGTGCTTGCCTCGTCACTATTAAAAAGTATTGTGCTGTCATCTGCAAACATTGTCATAGGATATGATGATGCTGTCGGAAAAACATTAATATAAACAACAAATAGTGGTGGCGCGAGTACACTACCTTGTGGTACTCCATAATTAACCGTTCTCTTACTAGATTTATATGTTTTTAAGTATTTGTTTGAAATTTTACTAATTTTTGTTATTTGTTGCCTATCACAAAGATAAGATTCTATTAATTTTGATATATTGCCTCTTATTCCGTATGCGTTAAGCTTATCAAGTAATATTTTATGGTCTACGCCATCACAAGCTTTTGACTTGTCTATATAAAGCGCCAGAGTTGGTAGTCTCTTATCCAGTCTGCCGCTAACCATATGTAAGAAATCGTATATGGCCATGTCTATAGATCTGTTTTTCCTAAAACCTTTCTGGTTATCGACGAATAGACTATTTTTCTCAAAGTAAGAAGTAAGCTGATCAGATATGGCTTCCTCGAATATTTTTGAAAAAACAGGTACTAGTGCTATAGGTCGGTAGCAGGACATATCTTCTCTGTTGTCTTTCCTGAAGAGAGGCTTTATTATTGTTAACTTTAACTCGTCTGGAAAGTGACCATGGAAAATGCACATATTGATAAATTGACTCAACAAAGGAGCAATTATTGTGGATACTCGTTTAACAATGTTTGTTCTTATATCGTCAAACCTAGTGCTAGATATATTCTTTAGCGAAATAATAATTTGGTAAATATCTTGTGGTATTGTAGGTGACATAAACATACAAGTAGATTTATTACTGATTTTATGTTTACTTTCATTAATGTCTAAATTAGCAACTGGTTTAACTTGACCTACAAAGTAATCATTAAAAGCTTGTGATATTTCAAAAGGATTTGTTAAAATTTTGTCATTTGATTTGATTTTTGTTACGGTTTCGTCTGGCAAATTATATTTATTACTTTCCATGTTGCTTTTTTATACCAAGTTGATTAGCAAGGAATAGTTCAAAGCCCACATCAGATGGGTTTTTATAAAGAAAGCGTATTACAAGATTAATAAGATAACTGCTTCTGCACATTTTTTTTTTTTGTGGGAAATTCATCCAATGACATCTCCTGCTAATGAGCGGAGAGAGGAGTGCTCTGCCCAAGCGGAGCATACCTCTACCGTATGCTCCACCGTATTTTCCGGGCGGTCCACATAGTGGTAATACCCGGGCGTTACTTCCGCACCAATCTGGTGCAGGAACTTCCCGAACTGACCATGCTCGCTGGGAACCTGCGTCATGTGGAAGGCGAGGTCTTTCCAGCCACTTTTCAAAGAGTAGACTTATCGCCATAATTATGGTGGGCCCAGCAGTGGGTTGCGACAGTCGTGTCGCCATTCCACCATGAGATCGCGCTGGAACACTGGCCACCATGCCGCGACTTGTCACGGCAGCGGAGTTTCGCCCCGGCATTGCATCTACTCGCGCAAATTGTACATGCGTGCAAGGACTGCTGGACTCCATATCCTATGGTGGCAGGCCATCAAGGAAGCTCTCCGCTTTGCGGAAAACCGTGAGTTATCCCCGCACTATCCGTATAGCTATGACCTTTTGTCGTGCATTCAGCTGGGCCGCTGGTCGCTTTCGCAGTGATAGCACCGCACCGGCGCTCTATAAAGGGCCATGGACTGAACGATGCCTGCGTAAAACTTCCGGTAGGAGGCATCTGGACCCCCAGGTAGGGCAGGAGCTGCTTTAGGGCAGCTCCAGCAGCCAAATTGATTCAGTTTGGGAGCCAGATGCCAGAAGTGCTCCTCGAAATCCCATCGACTGTCGAGGACGAGTCCCAGTTACTTCATTGTCGACCCGACGCCGATGTGAAGTCCTCCTACCATTAATTGGGGACTCCGTGGTGGCACTATACGAGAGCCGCGGAAACACATGGCCTCAAACTTGTACAGCGCCACGGTGGCATCCACCGTGGCCGCAGCCAGCGTTCGCCCTCTGCGAAAGCCGAACTGACCGTCCGCAAGGTTCGGCCCCGCCCGTGCTAGGTGCGTGACAAGGCGGTCTGCAATTACTCTTTCAAAGAGTTTGCCCATGTCGTCGAGTAGCAACAAAGGGCCGATACGCGGACGGAGAGTCCGCAGGGTGCCCTGGCTTCGCGATAAGGATCAGTTTCCCCGTCTTCCAACGAATTGGAAACTGGCCCCTCTCCATGCATGCACTGACCCCTCTTAATCGAGATCCGAGAGCCTCCATAACCAGGACCTAGGCTTTCCCAGGCAAGCCGTCGGGTCCTGGGGCAGTATTTTTGGCACTCTGCCTTCATACCACTACTCTCATCTCTTTCTCGGTCACCTCTGCAGAGAGCATTCTCGTCGTCGTCGCCATCATGGGGGTGGAGCCATGGGCGGAAGAGAGTGTTCCCCTCGAACAAAGTGCTCACCATACCTTTCACAAACTGGGGCTGGGGCTTTTTCCGCACCACCTTGTAGAGGTGTCTTTATGGGTCTCCGTTCAAAGTCCCCAGCCACACGTTGCGGGCCTCTAGTTTGGACCGCCTTATCTCCACTCGGAGGGCCCGCTTTGCCACTCTGTATCCCTCGTACAGCTCCGTCTCTCTGGCCTCCGCATCCGGCGGACGGATGCGATGCCTGCGGTGTCTGGCATACCGGCATTGCGTGGCATTGCACGCGATGCGCAGTGTCGCAATCTCTGGCGATCACTATTACACCGGGCGCCGGGCACGTCCTGACCGGTCTCGGGGCATTGCCACGTAGCAGATTTGCGTCATGGCCTCCCGAAACCACTCCGCCTCGACGTTGATGTTGACAGGCCTATCCGGTGCTTGCACCTGTGATGTGTCCGGAGAAAGTAAAGGCGGTGATGGAGACGCCCCCAGCGCCTACCAATATCACCGAATTAAGAGCATTTATAGGTCTAGTCATGTATTACACGAAATTCATTAGAAACATTAGTACAGGTTGTGTATATAAAAAAAATCCTTCTCAAGGATTCTCTCTCCTGCTACCCCTTAGAATAAAGAGAAAATCAAACTTTTAAATAAACGCATTCTAAAAATAGGTAAGTCCGTTTATGTCGCATATTTTGATGCTCGCAAGAGAATTAAAACCGATAGGGGGGCTCGTTGACCGAGAATTATGAAATTTGGCCTAAAGCAATGCAATATAACACAAGTAAAGGAAAAATACCTAATAACCGTGATAATAACTCAAAATGATTACTTTTTTTTGAAGTTCGGAAAACTCAGACTGAATCGCACTTGACCGGTTTTCCTATTTTTTATGATGAATCTAACAATTTATCTACTTATCTCAGTTTCTTGTGTGCAGCCTGCAACACGCCACACACGTCTCGCCGAGCGCGTGTCACGTGATCACGTCACGTCAGAGTGTGGAGTGTCACGTGACGTCAGTACTTACTACACTCGGCACCTTTTCACATTTCAATTCCTTTACGATGCGAGCATTCCTTTACGATATATTATTCCCTTTCCGGATGAAAGCTTGTTTCGCCGAGATTTCCCCATTTCTCTATTGTCATTGATTGATTATGCTAATTTCAGTGGGGAATACAGTAAATACGACTATATTAAATTATCGTTGATTTATTTCGCTTGTCACATCACTAAAAAAAAACTATTTATGTTGAAGCTGATCGTCGACAGTAGTAAAAGTAGTGGGCAAGTTTGTGAGCGTTGTGCTCGCAGCAGCTAATTGTGAAAGTAAAACAGAAACTAACTCCAACAAACAAGTGGCAACAAACTTAACTGAATTAGGTACACATTTAAGAAGTATTCTGTGAGCCGGGGATGCGGGTACAACTTTAGTGAAGTAATGGCGGTCCGGACCGGTCCAGTGCCGTCACCGGTAGTAAGCGATCGCCCTAGTCCACCGCCGCCGCCGCCGCAGAACGGCGGCTTTTTTTAGGTCAAACGGCTTTAAAACTCAAGTTGCGCTGTTAGACTTTTAAGTGACTTAAAGTTAATCTTTGTTTGTGAGCGGAATTCCGCCGCGGCTGCATCGCTTGCCGGCCCGACTCGCATCTGGGGATACATTAGTGACTGATGCCAGGCAAAGCTAAATTAAAAAAACAAATGCGAACCGGACTCGCGCATTAATGGTTCTGTACTTACCTATGAAAATAGTTGAATTTCCGAATTGAGTTATGAAGATTTTTCCGAATCACAAAAAAGATTTTTTTTCCTATACTTGTGCTATGAGATCTTGCTTCATGCCGAATTTCAGGATTCTAGGTCAACGGGAAGTACCTACTCTATGAATTTTGATTCCCTTAAGAGTGTCGGAATATACATTTTTTGCGACATAAACATAAACACATAAACGGCGAATCTTTTTTTTTCGTTAACTCAGATGTTTGATTTTGTCACAGTTTTAATTTCAACTCGATACCTTCACGCATTCCCGAGATAAAGAATCTTGTCAGACAGACAGATGGATAACAAAGTGATCCATATGAGTTCTGTTTTTTCCTTTTGAGGTATGGAATCCTAAAAATAATGTTTACACTTCGTTTCAAGTTCAGTAAATTCACGTCCCTATATTTTTATTATTATAACTATACACACAGACACTTCTGAAAATTGCAAAAAATCTGAAATACTTTCGGATTTTGAGGTTATAATTACGTGAATAGAAACATGTATATGTTTTTATAGTATAACGTTTTATAGAAGGGTAATAACTTTTTATTAGTATTTATGAATGAAAACACATTGGATTTTATATTTTAACGTTTCATTACAAGGTATGTACTAGTAATAACGAACTAACCGTCTTGTGCCTATTAGGTAGTCAAGACAATTTTTTTTTTATATTTACTTATTGTTACGACTAACCTAGAGGGCTTGCGTGAGGAATGTATCGTTTCTGCGTAGCTCGGGAGTAAGTAGGTCTTGTATTAGACTTCGAATATGACATACATAAAATCTCTTTTGGTTACTAGAGAGGCACTAAAGAGTTCTCACTGCGCCTAGACGTCAACCACCAAGGAAACACTTGTAAGGTCACATCAACGATGCGCTGGACCAGGTCTCTGAGAAGGAGAAGCTAGAACAGAAGAAAAAATGCTTGATTTCCTATTGCTCGTGAGAACTCATCCAGCGCAGAAAAGTTCTGAAAACTAGGGGTCTGCCAGATCGTGCTGCTACTCCGAATACTCCTAGTTTAGCAGAGCTATCAAAACCAGTTGTCACCATAACAAAAACAATTTCATTGAGAGATTTTCTAGCAAACTACAAACTGCAGACCTTTTTAAGAAAGTTAGAGTCCTTTCCAAACAGTTCAAGACTAAATCCTGGGTCATAGAAGATATCAATGGCACTGTACTATACGAGCTCGACCACATTGCCGAGAGATGGCGTGCCTACTGTAAGCAGTACTCAGATCGCCATTCGATGCCCAGAGTTGTCCAGGACTAAAAGAATTTAGATCTGGAACCCATGATTCTTCGTTTCTAAATATCCACTGCTCTTCAATCCCTCAAGAAAAAGAAGGCACCAGGAAGCGACCAAATAACAGCAGAAGTGCTTAAGGCTGTGGGTGTTTGGTTGAAGAGACACTTTACAGGATCTGCTCACACATCTGTAAAACAGTGATTGTTTGCAAGACTGGTCGGAATCCGTAACTCTTTCGGTGCACATGAAAGGGTCAACCAGGAGCTGAGGCAATTATCAAACCTTGTCCCTCATCTCACAAGCCAGCAAAATTTTGCTCTACACAATCGCAACCGCTACTACTTGGATTGGCAAATCCCACAGGAGCAAGTGGGTTTCGTAAAGGGCACGGGTATTCGAGAACAGTTTCTAATTATCAGGCAGCTTTTTGAGAAGGCACACGTGTTTGATACGCCAATGATAATGTGTTTCGTAGACTACAGTAAAGTTTTCGACTGTGTCAACTGGGATTGCTTGTGGAAGGTCCTAAACAAACTTGGATTACCTAATCATCTCATTGTCCTACTCCGCACCCTGTGTGGCTCCAGCCAGGGAATTGTAAGAGTTGATAAATCAGCCTTATTACCCTTTAAATTTTGCCGAGGAGTGCAGCAGGGATGTATTTTATAGCCTAATTCCAACACCTATGGAGAATACATTATGAGACGTACCTGCGAGAACTGGGAGGCAGGCATCACAGTTGATGGTGTAAAATCACCAGCCTGCGCTACGCCAATAAGACTACTCTTCTTGCAGTAAATGAAATGGTTGCACTCCTAAACAGAATGGAGTAAAAAGTAAAAATAAATCATTTCCCGAATACCTGCCTGCTTGTGATTTTTTTGCAATTCTCTCGCATCGGCTTTTTTTTAGTATAGGCCATGGTCCAAAACGAGGAGGAGTGGCAAGCGGTCGCCTTCTTCTGCGAAGCAGTAATTTTAGCAAAGGAGAAGGCCGCACGTGCACGCGCGAGGGCACACGACACTCACGCCCCAGCCAACGGGATCCCGATCCCAATTTCCGGCCTGGACTGGCCTGTTGGTCTGGTGGTTAGTGGCCCTCCGCTATGCCGGAGATAGTGGGTTTGATTCCCACCCAGAACAAATATTTATCGTGATGAGCACAATCAATTATTTGTTCTGTGTCTGGGTGTAATTTATCTATAATATGTATGTATTTAGAAATATATAAGTATGTTTATCAGTTGTCTAGTACTCATAACACAACCTCTGCATAGCTTGAGACTAGACGGCGTTATGTGATAGTTGTGGAATATTATTATTTTATTATTATTATTACCGTAGGCGCGGGCTTGCGGACAGTGAGCAATGGGTAGCTCGCCATCCGATCGTCTGGTAACTGTCTGGACCGAACCCAAGTCGTCGATGGCGCGTACTGTGCCTCAGGCAGATATCAGCAAACCGTAGGGGTCTAGCAGGGTCGAAGCCTACTGGGGCCAAAGGTCTGCTTCTGAAAGGAAGGTTCGGCCCTGGTATAAAAGGCAACGAAGGAACAGGAGTGGGTTTTTAGTCAGTAAAAGTCTGACACTATCTCCTGCTCCACCCAAGAGTGGGAGATGTCATCAAACTTACCTATGTAAACTGTTCAATTCCCGAATGGAGTCTCAAAGATTTTTCCGAATCACAACTTTTTTTTTTGTTGTGAGTTAACAAAAAAATTACAGTTTTCAGATTTATTTCTAAAATTTTAGGATGCTGGGTCAACGGAACCCTATGAATTTTGATTTCCTCGAGAGTATCGAAATATTCAAAAACGTATGTCACAAATACGTGTGACATATACGGCCGTATCTTGTTTTTCGTTAACTTAAAAATTTGATTTTTTCACAGCTTTAAGAGATCGCAAACTTCAGTATATGGTTTTAATTTCAACTAAATACTTCTACGCGTGCCCAAGATAAAGAATCTTGACAGACAGACAGACCGACGAACGGACAACAAAGTGAACCTATAAGGGTTCCGTTTTTTTCCTTTTGAGGTACGGAACCCAAAAAATAAGCAACACAATGAAGAAACGCGTAGTACATACGTGTGTCTTCGACCGAGGCTTCCATAATACTGCGTCTCCGACACTCAGTGTTGCGTCAGAGCGTCGTAGCCAGTCACGTGACACAGGTCACTCTAAACCACTAGCGCTTCTCTGATATCTTTTGAAAACAAATTGTTACCTTCACATTATGCAACGTACCGGAAGATGAAGCGTTGGAAGGCCTCCTACAAGGTGGACCGATGACTTGGTAACGGTTGCGGGAGTCCGAAGGATGCGAGACGCACAGGACCGTTCATTATGGCGACACTTGGGTGGCCTATGTTCAGCAGTAGACTTCTTTCGGCAGAAATGATGATGATGATGACATTATGCAAATATTCATTAGGTTCATTGAATAGTTTGTTTATCAATTACACTTATTACAAAGTTATTCTAAAAAAAGGCGTTCCCAATTCTGTGCACACGTCTACTCGTACTGTACTTCGCCATCTTAAACCACCAAAAGTAAACACTAAACGCTATTAATTTTGCTTACACTAGCTGCAGTGTATACTAATGTATATATGTTTCTTTGTGAAATTAAAATTTATTATTATTCCATTTATTAAATTTATGTACATATTAATTACATTTTTAAATATAACAATAGTCCTGTCAGTGATGATAGATCGATCCCAATATAATGTGATATTGCCATTGTCGAGAACTGGGTCGGGGACCTACCTATAATACGGTACTTCAGATTCCACAAGATTGTATTTAAGAGCAAGTTGCTGGTGGATAATCCTGGCTACGAGGTTATGTCTATGCAAATAGTCTCCGTTAGCTAGATGAGAACACCCAGAAATAATGTGTCGGATTGATTCCCCGGGCCGGTGGCATGCCCGACAGATGTCAACCGTACCGTTCTTCACAATGTATTTCCGGTAGTTGTTCGTTATCATAACTTCGTCCATAATCGCAAAGACAAAACCTTCGGTTTCCCCGAAGAGGTTACCGAAACGCAGCCAAGATACGGACGCAAACAGGTCTACATCGGGTCCATGTAAGGCCCGGTAAAAGCGTCCGTGAAGCCCCTTGCTCTGCCATACTTCCCTGCGGTCATTAGTATCCAGTACTATAGGTTTGCGCCAGTTCTCGTTGGCCAAGGAGAGCGGAGTGAGGCCCTTGTCCACCGCTGCCACATCTCGGTGCATACCCACGTCGGTTTTTAGGAAGTATTCCCTGAGACTGCATACCTCGCGGTTGTGTCGTCTAGTTCTGTCTGAGTCCATTTGAGTATGCCGAAAGAATACATCAATACCGGCATGACCCAACCGTTGAAAGCGCGCACCTTGTTTCCGCCTGATAAAAGACTATTCAGTACTTTATTCAGGTGGCCAAAGAAGCGCTCTTTCAATGCTTGTTTCACGTCCTCAGTATTGATGCCTAACGATTCCGACATACCCAAATACTTGTAAGTTTCGGTTGAACAGAGGGATCCCTCTGTTCAACCGAAATTGTAACGTGTAAGGTGTATGGAATCCGAGAGTTGAATTCCCACGGATTCCATAATCTCACCTCTCTTTACATGTATGACTGCACATTTGTCCACACCAAATTCCATCCTGATGGCACTACTGAAGGTATCAGTTACCTTCAGCAGCTCCACCTGTTGCAAGTTGTTGGTAGGAAAGAATTTCAGATCATCCATGTAAAGAAGGTGAGATATGGCCTGACCGCCTCTTTTCAACCGGTAACCTAAGCCAGAACCCTCCAGCAGTGTGCTGAGAGGGTTCAAGGCTAGGCAAAACCACATTGGACTCAGACTGTCACCCTGGAATATGCCACGCTCAATCCTTATCGGTTCGCTGTTCTCCCGAATCTGTCGACATCCCGGATAGTGAAGGACTGTTCTCCACTGCCCCATACATAACATCAGGAAGGTGCGCAGAGTTGCATCAACTTTATTCAGTTCTAGCACCCTCATGAGCCATGTATGAGGAACAGAGTCATAGGCCTTCTTATAATCCAACATCGACGTCGACAGATTCTTTCCAGAACGTCAAACCTGTTGGCTAATGGCCATATCGATGAGGAGCAGCTCCTTAGTACCGCGGGACCGGGTTCCTACATCCATTCTGAGAGGCAGACATGATAAAATTTGTCTCAATTTTGAGACAAATTCTATCATGTCGTGTGCCGACGGTCTATAAAGTCATATGACTTTACGTGATCGATCTATAATTTTTGGGTTTCGCAGTACTACCTGATTTATGGAGCACCTGCTCCATAAATCAGGTTATTCCTGTCGTTAGAAACTGGGGCAGTGACCCTGACTCTAAGGCAGACTGGAACTGAGATGCCAAGCGAGCGTGCGACCTTTGAAACCATTTAAGCCAGAAATTGTGCAGCCCGTCCGGCCCAGGAGATTCCCAGTTAGGCAGTGGACGGACTGCACGGGCTACATCTTGGGGGCTGATGGTAATTGCCCCCATTTCTGGTAAAAGTTCGCATGCGCGCTCAACCTCTCGAATCCAGTCACCCTCGGTATGACTGACAGGCGCCGACCAAATGCTGCGCCAAAATGAACACATGACGTCATCATCCGGCAGGCGCGTATCAGTCACACCTTGGTCCGGTCACTCCCAATCCCTGTAAACCCACCTTTCGTTGCTTTGGAATGTACGATTCTGAGTATACCGCTCCACTCGCCGCTTGTACCGACGAATACGGTTTGCCCATGCATAGATCTTCTGCTTCAGGAAGTCGATACGCTCTGTGACGCAGGACAGATAATCTGGATGACTAATATCAGTCCCCAAGAACGCCCGCCTCACAAAGCGCATCACCCTAGGGCGAGTGTTGCCCTCCCTGAAGCAGATAAGCTTACCGATGAGTGCTCTAGCCTCACCGATACGGCACTCTATCCTGCACTGCCAAGCTGGTACAGCTGGTCGTGTAGCTCTGTCACAATTAAGAAATTTAACATGGGCTACACGACATGCCGCTACAGCCGCACAGTACAAGATCGAGTGGGTATCAGTGAGGTCTTTGCTGCTATCAAAACAATTTGATAGCTGCGAATATAGAGCCCACACCAGCGCTCTATTTCTCTTGTGCATGGGCAAACGAGGTAGACGAGGTCTAAGCTCCTTCGGTGTGGAGTGGTACTCTCGAAATGCGTCCTCCAAAGCGCCCCTCAATCGTTCATTACATTGGGTACTTACAGATATAGCCGCGTCATCATCGGCGTCACCAACGTGGTCGGGTCGCGGTGAAGCAGTGGGTTGACGTTGCACCGCGTCCGGTGGTGTAGCAGGTGAAACACGGCTACTCTGTGATTCCAGGCGCAGTCTATCTAGTACAGCGTCATCCAACATACGATAACGCTGAATGACCCGCACCTGATCCGATAGTCGTTGGGCCGAAACGTTGACTGCTGGCTCAAGCACCTGAAACAGAGAGAGCATCCGATCACGATACGCAGTCAGGTTAATTCCCCCCTCTGTAGCCCCAAAGTATGAGCGCATGATATTTTCATTAATGGACGATGTCCATCGCGTGCGCTGCACACTTCCACCGGCAGCGGGGACCCTATCAGAGGCCGGTGGGCCTCGAGGTCCCAAGCTGGCCGGAGGTCGGCCTCTTCCCCATCGACGCGCAGGTGGTGGTGTCGTCGGCGGCGAGAAGTATGCGTCGCTCGAGCTCGACGCAACTGCAGCGACCGGAATCTCTGGACTTACGGTTGGAGCTGGTCCCGACGGCTGCGAGGTGGAGCTGAGCGACGAACCCGAAAATGTTGGGTGTGTGTGTAGTTTTTGTGCTCGGCTTCTTGTCAGCATTCTTTCAATTCAGTTCATCGCCATTTCATTGCATATTACTTTTGCTGGAGGCATTATTTACAGTTGTATGTTTTTTCTTATTTTTTCTTGAGGCTTTTCCGGTGATAACCACCGGAAAACCCTCAAGCTGCATTATTATTGTATATTATTGAATTAAATTGAATGAAAAATTTTGGCGAGAAAATATTTGCTGTCAATCAGTTTGACAGCCGAGCCACATTATTATTATTATTATTACCCAGTGCTAGGAGCCGTCCGAGCTTAGGGGACGTCCCCCTAACAAGTGTCAAGCTATGGGATGATTAGTGTGAGTAGTATACACTTTGTGTTGTGTGTGCCAGTGTCGCGCGGCGAGCTGTCAATGATGGGTCCTGCGCTGACGGAGGAGCCAGCGGCGCGTGTGCCGTACGCGGCTGGCGTGGGCGTGCGCGTGCGCTGTGCCGCCAGCGGAGAGCCCACGCCGCAGCTCAGCTGGCTGGCCGATGACAACACTGTGCTCAGCGACCTTTCCGGCCGCAGGTATACACTCATCGTTAATTGGCTGCAATTTGTCGGCACTAAACTACTAAAAGAAATTTTTTGAGATGAAGTATACGGTCGAAGCATTTTTTCTCTCCCTGGGCGATAATTACGTGAAATGAGAGTGATTATGATATTCGTTGGCTGCGAGGCGTCCAAGACAAAACGGTCTCATTACGGGACCGAGCCGCCACCTCCTTGTCTTTGTGCTGCGGCTTTGTGACGCTCTCTTTTAATTGTTTCATTATCACTTTGCTTTTCAAATTTGTTCTCGTTATTTTTGTCATTTATATTATTGCGTTATCTACAACGCGATTCAGTATACAATTCTGAGCGATTTTTGTGCCGCCCATTACCATTCTAATCAAAAAACTTATTTCTATTTTTGAGTTGCTGTGTGTTTATACAGGCGAATATACAGCAATGGTACACTTGAAATATTGCCGTCGAGTGCGTATGAGGCGGTGACGACCACAGTGCGATGCCGCGCCGCCAACGCGCACGGCGTGGCACTGTCGCGTGACGTTACTCTCGTGCCAGGTGTGTACTACTCGAGCGTATGCAGAGTGTCGTGCTGACTATGCTGCGTGCAGTGTGTGAGGCAGTATACATATGTGTGACAGTGTCGGAGGCGGGCTGGGAGGTGGAGGCGCAAGCGGGCGCGGCATCGGCGGGTGGCGTGGCGGCCGTGACGTGCGGCGCCACGAGCGACGCCGCGCTTGTTCGCGTGGCACTCTGGTACCAAGGCGACACCGTGCTGCACATTGATCCGCCAACGCCAGGTACAATTAGAGAAAATGAAAATTTGAAAGACTGACAATTGAGGAGTGAACTCTCGAAAGTCTCATTTGTTCCTATGACCAACGATTTCATAAAGTACACCTTACAGAAATATGAATGTTGCAATCTACTGAGAGGCTAGATGAAAATTTTCTTTTTAATAATGGAGAGGAATTATTGGCGCACATAAATCTTGGAGAACGCGATTTTCCGTTTTAAGGAAACGGAAAAACGTCACGCCGAGCGGTGAGCGGCCGGCTACGGTGACGCTCATAAATCTGAGGCGCGCCGTCCGCGTACCCGACACCGCTCCCCGATTCTCCACGTCCTCTTTGCGCTTTATTTAACATCTCTTTATTAATTAACGTCGAGTTCCTGCGATGGTTCATGTTGCTAAAGGGAATAAGGTCTTCACTCAACAATGTTGTTTTTAGCGCTGTGTTCGTTAGCTTCATAATTTACCCAGAATGATGAAATATAAAAGTCTTCAAATAGTAGTAAAATGGTTCGTTCTATAAAAAGATATAAATAATGACTTCTTTTCTAAAGTATTAACGCGAGTGGATTAAGAAACTAATGCAGATATTTCTACCTAAATATAATGCTGCCCTGGTATAGTCTCACAGTAGAGTATGGAATGTGATAGAGTCGCGCTACCTGGTGGCGGGGAACACGCTGCTGATCGCGGGTGTGGGCACGCGCGACGCCGGCGCCTACAGCTGCCTCGCGCGCCATGTCCTCTCCGGCGCCACCAAGCGCGCGCGCCCCGCCACGCTCACCGTCACCGGTCAGTGCCCATTATACACACGCATTATGTTCTGGACATACGGCACTTTAACACTAAACTTAAGTGGGTACTTACTTCGATCATCTGTCGGGTGAAGATCGCCATTTAATTGTCAATGTCCAAGTTTTATAAGTGAATACATAATGATATAATATAAGCATAACCTTAATCAGCCTTTTAATGTTCCCACTGCTGAGACTCAGGCCTCCTCTCTAGGAAAGGGATTGAACAATAATCCACCACGCGGGCCCAGTGCGGGTTATTGAATGTCTTCGAATGTTTTGGTTATATGACATGCCGGTTTCCTCACGATGTTTTCCTTGACCATTTTGAGAGCAGTGGTGATGAAATAAATTACACAAAGTAATGCGCCTGGCTGGGTTTGAACCCGCGACCTACCTACCAGTCGGAGCCGTTACAACTCTGCCACTATTTTCTATTACTATTGTTCTGGAATGGCGACCACGTACCGGAAGACGTAGCGTTGGAAGGCCTTCTACAAGGTGGACCGATGACCTGGTAATGGTTGCGGGAATCCGATGGATGCAAGACGCACAGGGCCGTTCATATTGGCGACACTTGGGGGAAGCCTATGTCTAACAGTGAACGTCTTTGGACTGAAATGATGATGATGAAAGTATTATGGTTATGATGATGATGATGATACTTTTCTTGTGATATTATTATGATGTAGGCGTGTTGCTGTGTAGGTCTCACTGACTTGTATGGCTGTGTGTGTGTGTGTATAGAAACGTCATCGTCGTCGGCACCGCGGCTGGTGGCGGCGGGCGGCGAGCGCAGCGCGGTGGTGGGGCAGCCCGTGTGCCTGCCCTGCGTGGCCGCCGACCACCCGGCGCCCCATTACACGTAACTAACACCGACAAATACACAATAGTTTCATGAAGGTCTTACTGAAAATACCGATAACATAAGTTTTTTATTGCTAATTTAAAATTACTGTAAACGTTTTGTTTTTATACTGACCCATTTCATTATTCAAGCTGTATGTAAGGGTGAGATTTCTTTGCTTGGTATTAGTGTAAGCATTGTGTGTGACGGCAGCTGGTACCGCGAGCGCGGCGGGCGCCTGCAGCCAGCGGACGCGGCGGACGGCTGGGCGTGGCGCGGCGGCGCGGCGCTCTGCGTCCGCCGCGCCGCTCCGCATTCCGCTGGACTCTGGATCTGCAAGGCCTACAACGTATTTGGCGACGCCACCGCGCACACCACGCTGCACGTACAGGACACGCTCAGCGTCTCCGTCACGCCCACCGTGCTCGTGAGTTCATCACTGCACCAGGCATCACTAAGCTGCTTTGCTCTTGCTCTGCTCACATAGATAAACAGAATCGCATCGATATTCGATTAATCAGATACGCATTTTGTATATTTTTATTTTCATATGAGTTTGTTTTCTTAGACGTTCTTAGGCCTTAGTCAGACTCATGGTAATGGTAAGAACGAATTTATTCATTTATTTGTTTAGTCTTCGTGCAAACTTACATTTATTGACGACTGACTGACATGACTTACGACCAAAATTACATTTATTGTGGTGGATATTATGGCAGTTGTATAAAAAAAAAAATCATTTAGTCCCCAAATGTAGGGTATGCATAAGTACTAAGTAGGTACTCTCAGACAAACCTGTTTAGTTGGACACGTGGTGGTGGGCAGGTGGCGGACACGGGCAGCACGGCGCGCTTCTCGTGCGCGGCGTCCGACGCGCGCGCGGCGCTGAGCTGGCTGCACGACGGTGTGGCGGCGGGCGCGGGCGCGGCGCTGGTGCTGCGCGGCGTGGCGCGCGCGCACCGCGGCGTCTACCAGTGCGTGGCGCGCCGTGCACACGACTCCGCGCAGGCCGCCGCCGAACTGCGACTTGGAGGTCTGTCACACATGCCTTACATTTCTTTTCTATCAAACTACTTCGTAAATATTCATTTAATATCTCTCCACACTGAATCATACTGACATATTCGAATCAAGGGTCAAATAATTTAATTATCGGTATTCCTTCGGTCCTCGTTACCTTATATTCGCAAATTGGTGTGGGCGCAGAAAGCCTAAAATCGTAAAATGGCAACAGAGTCGCAAATGGACTACCTAGTTCAAAAAAATTAAATAAAGTAAATTCTCTAAGTTTCTTAGTCTCCGAGTAGCCAATCAAGCAAGCAAGTCTTTAAAATAATTCTCTGAATATAAATACCTATTAAAATGGCTCTACAATTGGAAGTATATATTTATAAATAAAATATTTTCTATATTATTATGTATTTTTTGTTTATACAATGTGAAATTTTTGTACGATTTTATAATGCATAAGAATGAGCTTTGTCGGCCAGCCTCAGCCGTAAGCTCGAGTGAGTCCGCCAGAACCTCGCAGTGCCGCCGGAGCTGTCACAGAAACCCTGTTCTATGCTGTAAACTTACTGCATGCATAGTTATAATATATCCTTATTGTGGGAGACTGGTGTCTTAGCTTAGGCACCAGTCTCCCAAAGGGGCTGTTGTTCAGGTCACCAGGTCTTCACACTCCATACATATAGTCTCTGGTTTAACAATTATATTTAGGATAGGTTTTAGTAGTTAATATTTATTGTGAAAGCGTTCGTAGGCTAGTGTTTCGAAAGGTGGTGTGTGGATGGATGTTTGTGAGGATGTATTAGATACAAATTCTTTTTATATGACGTTCTTTTATTTTGATTGATCACACAGTCGTCTCTCAAACTGGGCAAAACTGTTTACCAATAGATTTTTTTGTAATCGGCAGACTATCTCGTTATGGGTCGTGGCAAGTTAAATGATCAAATTAAACTACAGTCACAATGCCATCATCTCTGTATATCTAACTGGACGATATGCGGAGCACACATTCGTTATCTGATGTTCGGCAGGCTGTCCTTTCATAACCATGTTATAGTACTAGTACGATCATTTCGTATAATGCTAAATCTGTTAATCACATAACAATTACTGGCACCAGTACGTAAACTAAATTGAAAGAAAGCCTCTTTGGTGACCAAAAACATTAAGAGATGTTTCGATATCAGTTTTTATTAAATAAAAGCATCAAAAAGTGATTTTGCAATAGACTGGCACCCCCCTTCCTCACAAACGAAAAAGGGAGAGAGGCCTGTGAGTATAGGAACACAATCAATCTCAATGTAGTGTTGTCTGAACTGGAGTCGGAATCAATCAGCGAACGACATTTGTAGAAATGTCTTCGGAGCCATTGTGTGCGCGATGAGGCATGATGGCGCTGGGAGCCACACAATGAGATACGGCCGCAGCAGGGGCGGTAGTGGAGTGGTATCAAAGGGGGAGGCAATATTAAAGCATCGCTTTTCCATGTTTTGTCAGGGAGAAATCATAATAATTAAAAACACAATGAGTTTATTTTAGCATATAACATACTCTCGCTAGAAAATGATTTATTAAAACATATTTTCACCACAGCAGCTCAAACAAGTAGGTTTTGCTGCTTGAAAACAAAACTTTTAATTATTTTTTTTTTAGCCATACAATTCGAAACATTCGTACTGCACTGTACTCTGTCTCTTTCTCGCCCTTATAAAAAAGCGAGTGAGAAACATGCCATTTCGAAGTTCATTCCGATTTTGAAATTCCACGACAAAGAAAAACAGGTTCGGAAATGCGTAATAAATAGAAAATATTTGTATTTTTTTTTTATATATAATTTAATTAAAAATTTAATACAAATAAATGATAGAATTTTAAATTTATTATTGTATTTGAACAAAAATAAGAGTACCTGAGTACTTATAGCAGCAGATAAAACTGGCATTTAACCTTTAAATAATTATTTCTAGTTTCAACATTGACTGTTTTAGAACGTGCTTTAAAAAAACAGCGGAAATAAAATAGTGGCAAATAAGATTAAGAATGTTAAAATAATTGTAAAATATGAGCAAAACTAGCGACAGAGATAGTATTTATTTTAATTGAAATCATTATTAAATCTATTACTGTTAATTATTTTGTTTCCCAAGTAATATGTGTTCTCGCTGCTGAAGTGCAAAATTATGTGTGTAACACGAGAGCAAAACTTTTTGTATCTCGTGCCTTTGAATCCCTCCCCTCGCTCAGGATTCTACTTTAGAATCACTCGCTAACGCTCGTGATTCAATCAATGAATCCTTCGCTTGCTCGGGACTCAAAATTAGCATTCGCAGCAAAAAACAACTTTGCTCTCTTGTTGCACAAATAACTATTGTGCAACAAGACAAAACAGAGAAAAAAAAATTAGAAAAAAATAAATAAAAAATAAAATTAAACAATAATAAAAAAAATTGTCACAGATTACAATAGGCGAACAGTATGAGAAGAGGCTTAGCGGACTTGTGTCACAGATTACAATCGGCAAACAGTATGAGAAGAGGCTTAGCGGACTTGTGCTGTATGAGAAGAGGCTTAGCAGACTCGTGGCACAGATTACAATCGGCAAACTGTATGGAAGGAAGCTTAGCGGACTTGTGTCACAGATTACAATCGGCAATCCGTATGGAAGGAAGCTTAGCGGACTTGTGTCACAGATCAAAATCTAAGATTTGAAGTTACCTAAAAACACAGATATCTCTTAATTTTACAGACAAAAATGTACTACGATACATTACTATAATATACAACACGAAATTGCCGAAGCTGTTTTTACGCCTCATAGCTGGGAGAGCTACCTAAGAGCCACTTGAAACTAACTCTCTTAATTTTACTTATTTACATTTTAAGGTACCTACTTATGAAATACAGATTAATACAAATCTTCAATTGCTCTTTGTGTGCCAGAAACATGATAACTCTTTAGAACATTTCTGCAGCAATCGCACAGGTTGGTTGCTCATAATTTAGCAATATCCGACCTTTACAGTCATGGACCTTTATATCCGTAAATCTGTAATTAATTTGCAGCCCGTTCATGATTTATGAACGAATCTGCAGATAATTTTGAAAACTCATTGGTCAGTTCAGGCAATATGTTTGAAAGCATAGAGTGGCTTAAGAGCTTGGTGTGATGGATGAGGGAGGCGGGCATCGCACCGCACATCGGCTGCGCCACACCAGACCGCTGCACAAGCGCCAGTGTCACGTCGTGTGATGTCACTACTCATGCTCTCTGGCCGCATATCTCTATGTTCCTCTTACTGAATATTTTATCGCTTACTAATTCTCATTGCCTAAAAGACATTTGTGACATCCCGCGAAGAAGTGTCCTTGCCCAGAGTACCTTTCTGATTTTCTTCAACCTGTGTGTAAGCAATTTCTAACAAACGGTATTTTTCTTATTCCAATGATACGGCATTAGACTTAGAAACAAGCACAACGAATGGGAAAAATGAGAGTCCATAAAACCAAATATTGGCTAAAGACAAATCTACTAAACCATAATCTGGTGAAAAAAGCTTTCATGCAGGCAGTTAATTTACCTGAAGTTATGATGAAGTTGCACTCTTGCAATTTTCTTGCTAATTCCCCTAGTACTTTTCAGGTAACAAATTGAACTGGCGCATGGTGCCTTCACATAGGCCTACTTATATCACGCACAAGAAAACTAATCAGGGTGTTCAAAAATCACAACGACCAATCCTGTGCGTCTCGCATCCACCGCATTCCCGCGACTCTCACCAGATCGTCGGTCCATCTTGTGGGAGTCCTTCCAACACTGCGTTTTCCGGTTTGCGGTCGCCACTCTAGAACCTTTCGGCCTTATTGACCATCCTTTCTATATGCAATGTGCCCTGCCTACTGCCACTTTAGTATGGCGATTCTTCGGGCTATGTCAGCGACTTTGGTTCTCCTGCGGATATCTTCGTTCCTTATGCAATGACGCAAGGAAACTCCGAGCATAGCCCTTTCCATTGGCCTTTGGTTGACTGTAAGCCTTCTGATGAGGCCCATAGTAAGCGACCATGTTTCGGTTGGACTTCGAGTGCAGAGTCTCCGATCTTTTTCGGAGTGGGTGCTACATGGTTATTTACCATAATTTTGGTTTTGTCCATGTTCATTTTAAGACCCATTATTTCTGTAGCTCTACCAAGGTCATCGAGAATTGTGCTGAGCTCCTCCGTAGTCCCAGCCATGACTACTATCGTCGGCAAATGTGAGTGATGTACTCGCCATTGATATTAATGCCTAATTCACTCCAGTCCAGAACTTGAAGAAATCCTCCATTGCAGCTATAAACCGTTTCGGAGAAATGACGTCACTATGCCTCATACCTCACCGCAGAAGGATAGATTTCGAGGTGTTGTCCTGAAGTCGGACTGTCATTATGGCGTTCTCGTACAAACACTTCAGCACTTCGATGTACCGATAGTCAATCTGGCACCGTTGGAGAGATTGCAGTACAGCCCAAGTCTCGATCGAACTGAATAACCTGCCGGAGCGTATGTATGTGGTCTACGGTGCTGAAGCCTTTTCGAAATCCGGCTTGTTCGGTTGGCTGAAAGTCGTCGAACCTGCGGCGAGACGATTCGTGATAACTCTGGAAAAAGCTTGTAGACCTGACTTAGAAGCGAGATGGGCCTGTAATTCTTAAGATTCAAAGATTCAAAAGCATTTATTTCAAATAAACCATTTACAGGCACTTTTGAAATGTCAAGAAGTCAGTTAGTCAGAAAAAAAAATGATGCTAATTGCACATTCCAAAGCGTCTAGATCTCTATGGAGAAGAATGTGCAGCACATTGTCGTTCTTCTTAAAAAAAAGCACTACCATACCTCTGTTCTATGCCTGTAGCGTCTTTCGCTTAAGTATGACAGAATCAAACAACCTCTGAAGGGCCTTTAGGACCGGTTTTCCACCCACCTTCAGGAGTTCGGCTGTAATTCCTTCGTCACCCGACACTTTGTTGTTTTAAGCTGCTTCAGAGCCATCCTAATCTCGTACAGGCTGACGTTCGGGATATCTTCGATACAGTGCCGGGTTAAACTAGCTCTTGGGTCGTTTTCTAGATTCGTTGTGAGTTTTGTGATAGACGTGTTCATAGAATGCCTCGATCTCTCCCAGAAGGTCTGATTCGGTCGATATGACTCTGCTATCTTCGGTCTTCAGTTTCGTGAGCTGGCTCTGCCCTATAGACAGATCTATTGCAAAAACCTTGGAGCGCTTATTCCGCTCGATTGCGTTTTTAATTCTTTCAGTAGTAAAGAGGCGGAGATCGCGTTTTAAGGACTTGGAGATCCGTCTATTGAGCTGTCGGTAGAAGCATGTATCGTCGTCAGAATCATCTCAGATATTTCGTTGACACCAGTGGGTTTAGCAAAAAACTCGCAAGACCCAAATGTGAAGCTCTGGAAGAGGCTTCCATCGACAACTACTAACATAGAAATGGTTGGCGATTCTAGAAGTATTTCTATACTCAGCCAGGAAGTACAAACATTAAAAGAACAACTGGGCGAAGCCATATCTCTCATCGGATCATACCAAGCAACAGTTGATAGCTACATGCAACAAGTAGGAATTCTTAATGAAAGATTAACCACTTATGAGAATCATGCTCATGCAACGCAGCTAAGAGATCCACCAACACTGAAGTGTTAAATCATAAACTTGCTGCACCCGATGCTGTCTCCAATACAAAAAAAATAACCCAGCTGAGCCCTCGTAAACTGAAACCACTGGTAAACCCCAAGGTGTCTAAGCCAGTACAACCTGAATTAAGCTACTCCAATCAACCCGACTCATCAATAAACAATAATACAAGTATAACTAAGCAAAATAAGGCGGTAGAGGTAATAGTAACTGACCAAAATACCGAAGACACCACTAGCTCTGGCTCCGTAATCCTAGACTCCGACCACGAGTGGACTGAAGTAAAAAAAAACAAGAGACGTCAACGAATGGCTCCACTTCATGGGACGGCTAATTCTTCAGTTACCTCTTTAAAAGCTATTGAAGTGCGTAAGTACTTACATGTATGGAACATGGCTTCCACAGCCACCGAGATCACCGAATATCTTAAAAGAATATGCCTCACTGGTGCCTGCACAGTGGAAGAACTTAATCCAAAAGGGAATTACAAGTCTTATAAAATTGGAGTACCTATAGCTTTCTTTGATAAATGCTTCTCTGTAGACGTATGGCCCATTAATGCCAGGATCAATACATGGATTAACCGCGGAAAACTTGACCTTCCAAACCGTGGTTCTAACCCGACTCTTACTATTGACACACAGTCCTTTCGTAACACACAAGGCAAACAATAAAACAACTAAAATTAATTGTATATACCAGAACGTTCGAGGAATTAAAACTAAGCTCTGTCAATGGCGAAATAATCTGCATATAACCGAACAAGATCTGATAGCGGCTACCGAGACGTTCCTTGATACCTCTGTTGAAGACTCTGAGCTACTGAACAGCGATTGGAATGTGTTACGGCGTGACAGAGGTACACCTTGCGGTGGTGTGCTGCTCATGGCGCGCGCACCTGTCGTTCTGCACCGAAGACCTGAACTTGAAACTGACAACGGTGAGGACCTTTGGGCGAGTTTCACATGGCACGGCCGCCCTGTGTACGTATGTGTTGTCTATATAAAACCAAGTGCGACGGACGATGACTATATGAGATGGTTCACTAAAGTAGAAAGTTTTGTCAATGGTTTAAAAGGTACGGTTATAATCTTTGGTGACCTTAACCTAAATAGTGCTTCTTTAAATATTAATAGTTACTATTGTTACTTTTTAAGTTTTTCTAATATGTGTGAAAGGAACATCATTCAAAACTTGCATGGGAGTATCTTAGATGTTGTTTTAGTACGGGAGAGCGCAAGTATGCATGAAGTTACTGTGACAGTGACTGAAGGTTTGGTGCCACCTGATGCATATCATCCGCCATTGGACATCCAGGTAATGCTACAGTCATCTGATCAATGTGACAGAATTCAACCCAGTAATATCGATTGTAAAAAGGACTGGAACTTTAAAAAATGTAACTACAACCTACTCTTTGATCTTCTATCTGAGGTTTCTTGGGATGATGTTACCTCATCCAACGACGTACGCACATGCACTCAAAGTTTTTACAATATCATTTACAATCTTTTTGATACCTGTATCCCTAAAAAAACCCGAAGCAATAAAGCAACTAGAAGGTATCCTACCTGGTTTACTTATGATATTATCAGAGATATACAGACAAAAGTTAAACTACATTCAGCCTGGAAACGAAGCAAATGTGATTTAATATATAAAGAGTTTTCAGAATTAAGGACTAGCCTTAAATCTCGTATTGCCACTGCTTATGACTCTTACATTAGGTGCATTGAAGGAAACATTAAGAAAAACCCCAAAGAATTTTGGCGGCATGTATCCAACCTTCGGTCAAAAGGGGGATTCGAACCTAATGTAACACATAAAGGGAAAACTTGCAGTGGGGTTGCGGCCGCTGAAGCTTTCGCAGAATATTTCGCGAGTGTTTTCCAAACTGAAGTACCAAAATTAGATCCGGAGAATGTAGCCCATCCTTGCAAATGCAATGTCAGTAACTATATTAATATACTTAATTTCACTGAGAATGATATAAGCAAAGGAATAGATAAGATAAAATCTGATAGTTCAATTGGTCCTGATAATATTCCTCCATGGTTCCTAAAACAGGCTCAGAAGTTTCTTACTTTGCCCCTTAGCTACATCTTCAACTTAGCATTAAAAACTGGAGTTTATCCATCCCAGTGGAAATTGTCGCGCGTTACTCCTATACCGAAATCTTTAAATAAATCATCTGTAGATGAATATCGCCCGATAGCTATACTATCTTCTGCAGCGAAAGTTTTCGAGAATGTCCTGCACGATAGTATTTACAGTCAGGTGAAACAGCATCTTTGCAATGAGCAGCATGGCTTTCGCACTAAAAGGTCAGTCAACTCTAATCTGCTGACACTTGTTGACTCTATTTCCACCAGTCTTGATCGCGGACGTCAGGTCGATGTTCTCTACTTTGACTTTCGAAAGGCATTTGATAGAGTCAACAATGACGTTCTGCTATCAAAGCTCAGTGCGATAGGTGTTGCTCCAGGACTTCTCCGGCTTCTTGCAGACTATTTACGAGATCGACAGCAATTTGTGAGACTAGGACTATACGAGTCACTTCCGTATCACACTCGCTCAGGAGTAATCCAAGGTTCGGTGCTTGGTCCTCTCCTTTTCATTTTGATGATCTATGACCTACCTAACGTTATTAAAAATGTCAAATGCCTCTTATATGCCGATGACTTAAAACTTTTCTACGAAATAAAATCCGAGTTTGATTGCCTGGCCCTGCAAGCTGATATAGACGCAGTGTATAAGTGGAGTTTGGATAACCAAATGGACTTTAATACCTCAAAGTGTTATGTAATGACTTTTGGTCGAATGCGGCACCCATTATGCTTTAGATATAAGCTTGATAATGATCTTATTGCACGAACTGATGCTATGAAAGACCTGGGAGTCACATTTGACCAGAAACTCACCTTTCACAACCATATAACATCTACCGCCAAGGAGTCCTTTAGACGTCTTGGTTTTGTTTTAAGAAACTGTCGCGATTTTCACAGTCCCCATGTGATCAAACGTGTTTTCGGTGCATTAGTTCGTAGCAAGCTTGAGTCAAGTGCGTGCGTTTGGAATCCTTTTGAAAAACAATATATATTAACTTTGGAAAAAGTGCAAAAAGCATTTCTAAGGAATCTTTATAAACGGCTTTATGGCTATTATCCTTTTTTATATCCCACAAAATTCCTGCTGGGTTGCTTGGGTTTCAATTCCTTAGAAGCTAGACGGTCACGCGATCAGATGATTGTTGCATTCAAAATACTCAGGGGAATTATAGATGCTCCTGACCTACAAAACCTTATCTGTAATTTGTATGTGCCAAACAACTACAGCCGTGGCAGGAAGCATCGGCTCCTGGCAGTTCCGACGTGTCGTACAGTTGCTCACTCCAAATCACCTATACCGCGGACACTCTCTGCGCTTAATACTAAACAAAAAACACCTAGACAAAAACACCGATTTTGATATGTTTGGTGAAGAATGGAAGATGATACTGTCAGAATGTATGAAATTTTGTGAGATGAATGTATGACTGTGTGTAATATTTATTAAATAGGTCCCCTTAAAAGTCCTGCGTGACTTCTGACTTGTCTGTTTTTAATTTTTAACTATTGTTATTTTATTTTTTTTCTGTATGTGTTTAAATGGTGTAATTGACTTCGGCCGTTCTGTTTAATTAAATAAATAAATAAATAAATAACTAGCTCACGCCTCTCTTTCAAGAGTTGTAGAGTTTGATAAGAGAGCCTTTTCTTCTTTGTATGACGAGCCTCAAAGATCTTAGACCCGACCGTATGGACAGTTTCTACGAACCCATCGTTGTATTCGTCCACGGAGCCATCTAGGCACTCGAAACGATTGTGATATTCGAGCTAAAAGCTCTCGGAGTTTTGAATCTGGATCTGTGCTGACGGAGCGTAGACTTCATCAGTCGAGATCTTTCAAACTTGATATTGATATTCAATGTGCTTCTTACCATGTGGTGATCACTTCCAGTTTTCACCGCGTTGATCACAAAGACATCATTGAATATTTGCTTCGTCGTCGACATGATGAAGTCAATCTCATTTCTGGTCGCACCATCAGGGCTTTCACAGGTCCACTTCCTAAGTTCACGCTTTTTGAAGAAGGAGTTCACCATATAGAGGCCCTCCATAAAACTAGCCAATAGATGCCCCGGCAGTTCCGATGTCCAAATCCAAATTGTCCCACTTGCAGCTCATCACCGTCTCAATTGCCCAGTTCCGCGTTAAAGTCCCCCATGACCACGGTGAAGTGAGTCTTAGAACCATACATGGCTCTGGATATATCCTCAATTCCTCATTCATGGACTCTACTTCGTCGTCGGGATGTGTCGAGGTCAAGGCGTAAACCTGTATGATTTCCAGCGAATATCTTGATGATTTTCTGAGTATAAGATAAACCACCCTGATCGACACACTCTCGAGCCCCACCACATTGTTCACAAGGGACTTGTAGACGATAAACCTGACACCACCCTGGGAATGCTTATCACCCTCCCGGAAATAAAGCAGGTTACCGGATTTGAGAAGTATCGTGTCCTCCCCTTGTCTTCGGACTTCAGATAATCCCACAATACTCCATCGTAACCTGCTCAATTCTTCCTCAAGTTCGGTGATCTTCTCGTCGGACCGTAGTGTACGCGTGTTGGAGATTCTTCACACCCCTTGCCTCGCCGTAACCTTGACCGCTACCGGAGTCAAGACACTGCCTGGCACTAGGGGGGTTGCCATAATCGCCACTGGTATGTGGGTTGGCGATCGCAGTGTGGTTGGTACAAATCATAGAGAATGCTGCCCATTCTCATAGTAGCCTCTTACGACACCCACGGGAAAAGATGGGATGGTGTTATTCTTTACGTCCAGACACCATACAGAACAAGACGGAGACTTTTATACTTACACAATATCCTTATAGAACACTATACTATTATCTATAATACGACTGCACATAGCGGAGATGAAAATGTTAAGATGGATGAGTGGTGTGACGAGAATGGATAAAGTGAGAAATGATTATATTAGGGGAAGTTTGAAAGTGGCGCCAGTGACTGAAAAGTTGAAAGGGAATCGTTTGTCTTGGTATGGTCATGTGATGAGGAGGGATGAAACGCATGTTACTTAAAGAGTTATGAGTTTACATGTGGATGGATGGCGAGGGAGAGAGAGACCAAAGAAAAGATGGATGGATTGTGTGAAGAGTGATATGAAAGAAATGAAAGTTAGTGATAGCATGACGAGTGACAGGGCAGAATGAAAGAAAAAAACGTGTTGCGCCGACCCCAAGTAATACGGGACAAGGGCAGGAAGATGATGATGACCTATATACTTCGGATGTGATTTATTATTTTCTCTTTTGTGAAATACTTGTATAATACTTTACGACATTTGATACACTATTCATTTGATACAGTTCTTACACCATGGCCTCACTTCACCTCACAAGTAAATGTGGAAATAGTTATCACATTTTTTTTGCACTGAAGCTGAAACGCCTGTGTTGAAAATGTGGCCGTTTTGCTCGGACGTGGCGCATATAATGTTATTTTTAGTTAATTATGTTTTTGTCTTGCAAAATTTTTGCAATATGTTAGTTATAAGTTTGCGTCTTTTCCAGCAAATAAAATGTTTTTCTTTCTTTTCTTTCTTTCATAAAAAGTAACCTATGTCCACCCTTGGAGCTCAAGTTTCTTTCATACCAAATTTCATCAAAATGAGTTCAATAATATAACCGTGAAAGCGTAATAATTTAAGCGTGAACAGACAGACTTACTTTTACATTTATAATAAAATTTTGTATGGATTGGATTTACGTTTGACATCGTCAGTGATAGCCGTCATTCGATGTCTCAAAAATTGGGAAAAAATAATAGTATAACCGTGTGCGTATATGATGGTATGTGGGTTGAGACATATTTAATTTAGTTTATTAGATTCCGAGTTTTGTGCGAATGAAATCAATCACGAATAAAAGCTATTAAAATATGTAAAAAATAAAAGCTTGTCATAAAATGTGAAAGGTTCTATCTTTTTAACTTCATTAAAAAGGTTTTACAGATCAGGATAAAAATATTCTAAGCCAGTGTTTTGGATAAAACTTGTTTACATTCTTGGTGTACAACAACTGCTCGCAGTAACACATAGTGTGTTGTGCAGAGTCGGCACCGGAGCTGCACTACACGTTCATCGAGCAGGCGCTGCGCGCGGGGGGCAGTGTATCGCTGCGCTGCGCCGCGTCTGCCGCGCCGCCGCCGCGCATTGCCTGGCTGCTCGACGACCAGCCGCTCGACCACTACCGGGCGCAACACAGGTACACATCACGCGGTCGACCACACTACTATCTTGTATACTGCCTTTTTGCTAGAGTGAAACCTTCATCCAACCACGTGTCAGTACAAAACTATGATAGGTGTGCACAATAAATAAATAACAGATATTTGAAATATAATGTAGTATCGTTAAATTAAGTGGCTTATAATAATGAAATACGTATAAAAGCTAATATAATAAAGTAATAAATACTATGATATATATGAAATCATTGTAATTAAGGGAACTTAAAATATAACAATTATGACGAAGACCGAACTAAGGTTGAGAGGACTTCAAGTAGTAGTTCCGAATTTTACGCTTGAAGGAAAATTTACTTTTAGCTTTTTTGATATCAAGGGGAAGCACAGACATTCCAGAGTTTTATTGTAGAGACGATGTAAGAATTAGCCATAAACCCAGTAAGGTGCGAAGGAACCTGTAGACCTGCTGGGTATGACTGTGGCGTGATGTGTTAATTTAGAAACACAATCATTATCAAAACGAGAGTTAGTTTGCGTTACTGATTGCTAGCTATACAGGTTGCGCAGGGCATTTGAAATCGCAGTATGATATTTTTAATGCTTCTCAGGAAGGCTATCTTGTAACCCAAACAGGATATGTGTCACATCCCTTCCTACTAGAGAAAAAACGACCGAACAAAGCTAATATTATATAAAAATTTACTTCTGGTGAACTGCACAGCACTTTTCAGCACTTACGTGTAGTGGCACAATTTGTCTGTAATTTTTATTTAATTTATTTAAGGAACTTTTAAAAAATATATGCATGTAAATCATCACACCCAATATTGTCGCCTCCACAGATACTTTATCAACGAAGAGACGTCACTGAATGGCGACGTAGTATCGACGCTGAACATCAGCGCGGTAGCCGCCACGGACGGCGGGCGCTACACGTGTCGCGCGCACAACGCGCTCGGCCACGCGGAGCACTCTGCGCGCCTCAACGTATACGGTACCCTCGCTAGCCACGGGACTGTTACCTACTACATTACTTACTCGTACTATATAGTTATATGCATTTGTTCATCGTGCGCGGTGTACTCGCAGGTCCACCGTCAATCCGCGCGCTGGGTCCGGTGCGCGTTGTAGCCGGCGCCAACGCCACTATCTACTGCCCCTACGCTGGATATCCGATCAGGTCCATAGAGGTGCATTTTGTTAGGATGATTCCTCTAATATATTAGTGATAGGCTCTAGATACATTACATAATTAAAATTAGTCCCTAACTAATATAACGATACGAGGAAGACTTTTTATTACCTTAACATCTCACAAATTAGTATTAATTACTTGAAACGTCCTAATTAGTTTCCATTAGATTATTGAACAGAATCTAAACAGAATAAAGCTAAAGAGCTCCGTCTTTAATGTATGACAAATAAAACGCCATTACGTTTGACTTTTGAAAAAGCTCAACGTAAAGGTTAAGAAATAACATTGTTGACGAAATTACTAACAGCTTTTTTATCAGCAATGATATTTCTTAACTTCTGTTAAGTAGCAGCACTTCCATCGCGGCAAATACCAAGCTACGTGATCCCTAAACTAAAGTGGTGTGTTGGTGCACCAGCTCGATCTCGTGGTGGCGGCGCGGCGCGAGCGTGGCGGTGGGCGGCGCGGGGCGGGTGAGCGCGCGCGGCGCGGCGCTGCGCCTGGCGCCCGCGCTGGCGCCCGACGCCGGCCACTACGCCTGCGCCGTGGCCGCGCCCGCCGGGCCCGCCGCCCGCCAGGACATCGACATACAAGTCCGCAGTACGTACACATGGACTCGATACTCCACACGCAAACCTTGTACAATATAATAATCTGATCCTTCAACAAAATTTTATGTTTTATTTGTAGACCCACCAAAAATTTCACCGTTTATTTTTTCATCGGAGCTAACGGAGGGCAGCTCAGTGCAGGTGCTGTGTGGCGTATCGTCAGGTGACAAGCCAATGTACTTCTCGTGGCTGAAGGACGGGGCGCCGCTGCCTCCTAACTTACAGGTCTATACTCCCTAACACTAAAATATTCACTGCAGGTGCTAATCTGATGACTGTGAATTTATGTGTAAGTACAGTTCACATTACCTCAGAGATTGTCCTTCAAAGAAGCTTTGCATAAATATACGTACTCTTACTAGTTAAGAGCACTAAAACGAGGTGAATAAGTGATTTTCTAGATAGAAGAGAAGAGCCTGAATGAGTTCTCTCTGCTGATGTTTTCGGACCTATCGGCGCGGCACAGCGGCGCCTACACGTGCCGTGTGTCCAACCACGCCGCCGCCGTAAACTACACTGCCACGCTCAGCGTCAAGGGTGAGTGTGCACGATGTGACCAGTCGCATTCTGTACACACTGCAGTATCTGGATTGTAATCATCGCTATATTGTGACAGTGGCGCCAGCGTGGGCCACGGAACCGCTGGACGCCGCCGTGCTGCTCGGTGCACCTCTCCTGCTGGAGTGCGCAGCCAAGGGCTACCCCGCGCCCTCCATCATGTGGTACAGACGCATGGGTTAGTGCTCATCTGCTTAAACTACTTTCTGAGTGAAAGATGTTTTTAGCAGTATACAATATTCTATGTCAAAAAGGAGAAGGAGGCCCCTTGGGTTCCGAAAGTGCGGAGCAGTGGGAGCCGGTAGGCGCGGGCGAATGGGACGCGGAGGGCGTGCGCGCGCACAATGGCTCGCTGTCGGCGGGAGCGGCGGCACGCGCGCACGCCGGCACCTACCGCTGCCTCGCCGATAACGGTGTGGGGCCACCGCTTCTGAAGCACGTCAATGTCACAGTGCACGGTAATCGATTTTATTTACTTATTTGGCTCTTCAACAATGAGTTCACTATTATATAAATATAGCAAAACATTTCAATCTTCATCTAAGTGCCCCAACAGTTGACTAAACAACAGTGTAAAGGTTTGCTGTGTATGTACACTCAAATGAAATACCACCAATTAAATTTGCAACGCACTTACTATACATAAAAAGGTAGGTACTCTGTTAACGCACTTGTCTGTTCAGCGGCTACACAGTGACTGCGCTAGAGTCAGCAGCCAGGTGGCTAGCGTCTCGCTAGCCGCTCACTCTAGCGCAGTCACTCCCCACCACTGAGCACCCCGCCAGTAAGCATGCTACATTTATTATACGTAATTACACTTCAAACAGAAAAATAATAACTGTAAAAAAAAAGTATATATCCCCGATTACACTACAAAAAGCACCAAAACGTTAAAAATAACTCTAATTTCGGAAGTCGGTGTTTCTGCATAGTTTTCTTTGTTTGGTTTTCTCTAAGTTGGTATATTTTTGACGGTTTTTCATTTTAATTAGAATTTTACTAAATTTCAAGCTTATTAACCCAAAATATGAGAATCATCCACGCAATCTTTAAAATTCCTTAAATTGCTCTATTAGGAGTAGTTCTGAAAACAAATAGTGACAACTTTTACCAACCTTACCTTTTGGTTACTATTTGTGCTAACTCTCAAGTATATTGGTACATGGCATAAGATTTTGCATATAAACGAGATTCTCTCTAATCACTCCAAAGCCTGGTAAAAAAAATTACGTTCCTAGTTTCAATAGTTTAAGCTGTGCATTGATATGTCAGTCAGTCAGTCAGTTTCTCTTTTTATACATACAGAAGATCACGACAGATTATCTGATGACTTATGCAAAAGCATGGAAAGGAAAGTATATTATCGAGGCCCAGCGCCTATGTTGGCTTGTATGCTGGCCTCGCGCTCTGGGTGGAGCGGGAGGGCGTGTCAGACTTTTACTGACTAAAACCACACCTGTGTCCTTCAATTACTCTTTGCGTTCTAGGACTACCGGTTTCCCTTTCAGAAATTCTCCGCGGTCCTAGCTAGCGAGCATCGGCCCTGCTGGGCCCCTACGGTTTGCTGACATCTCTTTGAGGAGCGCGAGGATCACTACGCGCTGTCGACGACTGGGCTCGGTCCGGTTAGTTACCGAACAGCCGGACGGCGAGCTACTCAGTGCTCAACGTCCACAAGCCCGCGTCTACCGTGGCTGGTAGTCGGGGTCGGAATTACGGTGGCTAGGGCGTGAGGACCTTCGTTCCCTCACGCGTGCAGCCTCCTCCTTCGCTAGCATTACTGCTTCGCAGAAGGAGGCGCCTGCCTGCCATTCCTCCTCGCTCCGGACCATAGCCTGAACCAGGGCCCGACGCGAAAGGTCGCTGCCACCAATTGCCTCCACGAGGACACGGCGGTGCTCCGCCCAAGCGGGGCACACCTCCACCGTATGCTCCACCGTGTCCTCTGGGTGGTCCGCACAATGATGACACCCGGGCGTTGCTTCCGCCAGAATCCGATGCAGGAACTTCCCGAACTGGCCATGCCCGGTGAGGACCTGCGTCATGCGGAAGGTGAGGACGCCGTGTTGTCGCTCCAGCCACTCCTCAAAGAGGGGACTTACCGCCATAATTGTAGCGTGCCCATGCTGGATAAGGTTAGAACAGTGTTGGATGATGATTTACAAGGTGATAAAACAAACTATAGCTAATTGCTCAAATGGTCTTTTGGCAATAGGCGAGGTTGACATGTCTCGCTTTTTCGAGCGTAAGCTTCGTAGCGGTGGTCTACCGTTATGAAAATCGAGATACGCGCGCACTATCACTGACACTCGGCCCGTCTCGAATGGAGGCAGATTTTGCGCACTGGCACTGGAGCCCTTTTGTCGAACGCTCAATATCTCATGGCAGGGGGTACTAATCACCCATAGCCCCCATCCAAGATACCTCGGCATTACTTTGGACAGGTCCCTCAGTTACAAGATGTGTTAGAGCAGGAAGTAGCCATACGGTCGCATCTGTTTCTTAGTGATTCCAAAGCAATAATTTTCTCGCTTAGTCTTTTAATACTGTCTTTAGAAAACCAGTACGGATACCTCTTTTGTCTAATTAGAACTCATGGCCCATATTTTTGTACTAACTCACTGAATATATACCTATAGAATTGATCTACTATCTCATCGACAATCATGGGAAACTTCAATTCAAGTCCAATAAACCTTCTTAGCTGTTACATAATTTTCCTTTAAATAGTTTAATCTAATTCTAGAAACACATTTCTGTGGTTTTTCAAATTTATTAACATTAAATCTAGAATTCTATTGTTGTTAAGCAAAATGAAATCCCACAAAGTCTGTTCCAAACTGGAACAAAAAATTCTCTGAGGTTGTCATCGGCTCCGACCCAGTTAGTAGATTTTATTTTGCCTATTATCAAACAGCCATCAACATGGTCCAACACATTGTTTATATTATCAACAAAATGCTCCAACAATCTGGACTACATTACTGAGTATATATCTACACTTCTACACTAATATTATAAAGAGGAAAACTTTGTTTGTATGTTTGTTTGTTTGTACTGAATAGGCTCAAAAACTACTGGACCGATTTTAAAAATTCTTTCACCATTCGAAAGCTACATTATCCACGAGTAACACAGGCTATATTTTATTTTGGAAAAAATAGGGTTCCGTAAGATATTTGGGTTTTTCGGACACAAGGTGTAAAAAATCAACCAGAAAAGTTACTTATTTTGCGTACGCTGCCTAAACTATAAAAGATAGAACCATAAAATGTTGTAATTAATTGTAGATCTTATAAATATCTACAAAAAAGTCCGCGACACACTATACCCATCTATGTCGAGTGAGGCACAGCAACCATTTTTTTATTTAAAAATCTTGAATTTTTTTTGGACTACATTTAAACGCGTTTATTTTACTCATGCTATTAATCCTTATCAAAATAAATGATTTCATCACTAAGAACAGTTTATGGAGATAATATTTGGTCTTTGAATGATTAAAATTGGACGTTTGGTTTTGAAGTTATGGCGAAATTAAAATATTACGATTTCTGCTGCACGGCCCGTTGCGAAGTGGGCGTCACCAAGGCGGGGGTGCGCGTGCGGGAGGGGAGTTTAGATCTATGAGTAAGGTACCCGCGCGGCTCAGTCGCGAGGTCGGCTCCCTACGCAGCGGTCGTGCGCGAAGTCTAATAATTTTCGTGCGATTTTTTTTAGATTTCGTTCTTAAAACTACACCTACGCAAAAGTTCTTCTCAGAGCTAAACAAAAGTTCTTTTCAGGGCTAACCAACAGTTCTTTTCAGGGCTAACCAACAGTTCTTTTCAGAGCTAGACTATTACACGCTATTAACATTTTCTTAAACATTTGAAAATGCCTAAGAGAGCCAGGTCTCAACTTTCTAAACATAGTTCTCAAGCACGGGCAGCAAGAATACGTCGTATGGGAGAATCTTCACCTGAACGTTCACAACGCCTTGCTGAACAAAATCAGAGAAACTCTCAGGTACGCGCACGAGAGTCGAGTGTCGAACGTTCGCAACGCCTTGCACAACAAAATCTGAGAACTTCTGAGTTACGTGCACGAGAGTCGAGGCTGGAGCGTTCCCAACGTCTTCATGAACAAAATGTAAGGACCTCTGACTTACGCGAACGAGAGTCAAGTGTCGAGCGTTGGCAACGCCTTGCCGAACAAAGTCTGAGAACCTCCGAGCTACGCGCTCAAGAGTCAAGGCTGGAGCGTTCCCAACGTCTTCATGAACAAAATATAAGGACCTCTCAGTTGCGCGAAAGAGAGTCGAGTGTCGAGCGTTTGCAGCGACTTAGAGCTCAAGCAGTGAGACAGCAGTTGTCCACAAACACAGTTCGCAATCGAATTTTAGCTAACAGCAACAGACTGGCTTTCAGATATGATCCGCAGGTTGATTATGCACAACAAGCGTCCGTCCAAATCGGAGTCATGAATAAGATCTGCTCTAACTGCTCTGCCAAGAAATGGACAGACGAACCTAATGGTATGTGCTGTGCTTCAGGTAAAATTTGTCTTCCTAACCTTCAGGAGCCACCACAACCAATAAAAAATCTTTTAACTAATAACTATCCATTATCTGGTCATTTTTTAACAAACATACGTAGATACAATAGTCTTTTTCAAATGACGTCGTTTGGCGCAAAATAAATCAGGGAAGGAAATTTTATGCCCACTTTTAAAATTGAAGGACAGGTGTATCATCTCATTGGTAGCCTTTTACCACCGTCAGGCCAAAACCCACAGTTCTTGCAAATATATTTTATTTCGGATGCAGACCAGTTATCGTTGCGATCAAGCATCGCACCAACCTTAAAAATGGATTTAATTCGTGAATTACAGACCGCTTTGAATAATCATAACGTGTATATACGAAGTTTTAAACAAAACTTAGAACTTAACTCCTCAGATAATTTAAAGTTAATTATTCATTCAGATCGCACTCCACAGACAGCACACAGAGGCAGATATAATGCTCCTACTGTAAACGAGGTAGCCGTTCTCTTGGTCGATGAAGACAAAGGTCCCAGGGATATAGTCTTACACGGTAGAGACGGACAGCTCAAAAGAGTTTCTGAGCTACATCGGTCCTATGATCCACTACAGTATCCTATAATGTTTGCGACAGGAGAAGACGGTTATTATTTGACTATCCCTCAGCAGGGTTCTGCGCGTAATAAAACTGTTTCGTGCATGCAATTTTATGCATTTAGATTAATGTTTAGAACTAACTCTTTTAATCCGTTACATTATTACAGAGACTTATTTAGTCAATATTGTGTTGACATGATGGCGAAAATGATATCGGAAAGATTAAATTATATTTCTCGGAATCAACAAAGACTGAGGGCTGATGACTACATTCATCTCAGAGATGCCTTAAATCATGACGCAAATGTTGACCCAACAAATATCGGTCAACATGTCATATTGCCATCGTCATTTACGGGTTCTCCGCGTTTCATGCACGAGAAAACGCAGGACGCGATGACGTACGTCCGAAATTATGGTAGACCTGACTTATTTGTCACTTTTACATGTAACCCCGAACGGCCTGAAATTAAAGCGGAGCTGCTACCAGGACAACGGTCTTTCGACCGTCATGACATAATTTCACGTGTATTTCATTTAAAGATGAAGAAATTCGTCAAATTATTTGTCAAAGAACAGATATTCGGTAAAGTAAAATGTTATATGGCAAGTGTGGAGTGGCAAAAGCGCGGTTTACCTCATTGTCATTTGCTTTTCTGGCTAGAAACTAAAATACAACCAGATGAGATCGACAGTGTCATAGTTGCGGAGCTACCCGATCAACAAATTGATCCGGTACTACACGACATTATAACTAAAAATATGGTACATGGACCCTGCGGAGAACATAATTTAGCTGCACCATGCATGAAGAACGGTGTCTGCACAAAAAATTACCCTCGCCGTTTCATGAACGATACCCAGACCGGAGAGGATGGGTATCCAGTTTATTGTAGGCGCGATACAGGAAATGGCGGTCGGAGCACTACGCTACAAATCAGGGGCAACATGGTGACGATAGATAATAGGTGGATTGTTCCATACTCCCCGCTACTATGTAAGACTTTTAACGCTCATATAAACGTGGAGTATTGCCACTCTGTCCAAGCCATTAAATATATATGTAAGTATATAAATAAAGGTTCTGATCAGGCAACTTTTAGCCTTAGAAACCCACACGATGAGGTTGAAAACTATTTAAATGGCAGGTACATAAGCACATCTGAAGCTGTCTGGCGCTTATTTGAATTTCCCGTTCACGACCGGCATCCTACTGTAGTGCATTTGGCCGTTCATCTAGAGAACGGTCAAAGGGTGTATTTTACACCAGGGACAGCTCATCAAGTGGTCCAAAACCCACGCAATACAACATTACTGGCATTTTTTGCTCTCTGTAATGAAGATGAATTCGCGAAAACTCTTCTGTATCATGAAGTCCCGCAATACTATACATGGGCAAATAATAAATTCACTAGAAGGAGGCGTGGTGAAGATGTAGTTGAACATCCGGGGATAAAAAAAGATACCGCTTTAGGTAGAGTCTACGGGATACATCCATCCCAATCAGAGTGTTTTTATCTTAGGATTCTACTGCACCACGTACGCGGTCCGACCTCATTTGCGTACCTTAAAACTGTAAACGGTATTGTCAAAGAGACGTATCAAGCAGCTTGCCGTGACCGAGGTTTACTTGAAAACGATGACCATTGGGGTAACAGTTTAAGCGAAGCTTCGTTATCACATTGTCCAAAAAAACTAAGGGAGTTGTTCGTAGTCATACTTTTATTTTGTCAACCATCGGAACCATTGAAGTTATGGGATACTTTCAAAGATCAGTTCTGTGAAGATATTAGACATCGTATCAGACAACAAAATCAGGATAACACTTTACCCTTCACTGAAGTCATTTATAATGAAGGATTAATCGAAATAGAAAACAAACTTCTAGAATTAAACGACAAAAATTTAAGTGATTTTGGATTACCTTCTCCCGTTCGTACCCAGAATAATACTATTGACACAATGGTACAACAGTATAACAGAAATGATCTAACAGCGTTTGTTAATGACAATGTGCCAAAATTAGTACCAGATCAAAGACATGCTTATGAGACTATTGTGGACAGCGTGAACAATAACATGGGGAGATTATTTTTTTTGGACGCACCAGGAGGCACCGGAAAGACTTTTCTCGCAAATTTGATACTTGCTAAGATACGGCAATCAGGGAAGATAGCGATTGCAGTTGCTTCGTCAGGAATTGCTGCAACTCTCTTGAACGAAGGAAAAACTGCTCACTCTACGTTTAAACTCCCGCTATCCGTATCTTTAGATCAACGGTCTACGTGCTCTATTCGGAAAAATGGGCCTCTTGGTAAGTTGCTGCAAGACGCGTCGTTGGTAATATGGGATGAATGCACCATGAGTCATAGAGCTCATGTGGAGGCCGTGGACCGTACTTTAAAAGACCTCCGAAGCTCTGCTAATGTCATGGGTGGTATCACTTTTGTATTTGCTGGAGATTTCCGACAAACGCTTCCAGTCGTCAACAGAGGTACGCGAGCAGATATTATGAAGGCATGTTTAAAATCGTCTCACCTTTGGACATCTGTTCAACATTTGAATTTGCGCACCAATATGAGAGCTCATCTACATGGAAATACGCATAGCAATTTTCCACAACAGCTGCTGAAACTTGGAGAAGGAATTTTTCCATCTTTAAATTTGGGCACCGATTATGCGGTTACTTTGGATGAGTCTCTAGGCCAAATAGTCCATAATTTAGATAGTCTGATAGATGCTATATATCCTGACATCGAAAACTTACATCAAAATGATTTTCGTTGGCTGTGTTGTAGAGCAATAGTTTCTCCCAGGAATGAAACAGTCAACGAAATAAACAGTTTAATTATGCAGAAAGTACCGGGTGAAGTTAAGTGCTCCATATCCATAGACACCGTCACTAACATCGAGGACGCTGTGCACTACCCCCAGGAATTTTTAAATTCTCTGAACCCCGCTGGGCTACCACCTCATGAACTGTCGTTAAAAGTTGGCACGCCGATAATGCTTCTCAGAAATTTAAGCCCCCCCAACATGTGTTGACGATGACAATGGCACGAGACTTCTTATAAAGGAGCTAAAAGATAATTTAATAGTAGCGAAGATTATCACCGGCCCTGCAGCTGGTGAATTAGCTCATATACCAAGAATACCCATGATCCCTACTGATTTGCCTATACCCTTCAAAAGGCTCCAATTTCCAGTAAAAATTTCTTTCGCACTAACGATAAACAAATCCCAGGGCCAAACATTCAAATTAGTAGGAATTGATTTACGAAAAGAATGTTTTACGCATGGGCAACTTTACGTTGCCCTATCACGGGTCGGGGCTCCCGACCATCAGTATATTTTGTTACCTGAAAATAATTTAACGTCAAATGTTGTTTATGGAGAAGCTCTACAATAATCGCTTTAGTTATCTATCCTTAAACAACGGGTTGCGCTCCGGGACTGCCGGCAGAAGTGAAAACTTAGTATTAATTACATTTAAATATTTTCATCATTAACAACTTAACATACACAAAAAGACAATCTGTGCAGCCTGCGGATAATGACTGCGTCGTCAACGTTACTGTCGGTGTCTGTGAATTGACCTGGGAATCATTTTGCTGACCGTCTTTCCTGGGTAGGCTTTTTGCAGCGGTAACCGACATCCACGCGGGCGGAGCCGCGGGCGACCGCTAGTATATATATATAGTGCAAAGATAAATGTTTTTAGTTTATCCTCCCACTCCAGCGATAACTTGACTATCGCTATTAACTCTTGATCTAGCTTTATTTATTTTCTTAATATGAGATTTCCCAGTTTACCCGTATTCTTAATAAATATTATGGAAAATGTGGTGCAGAGCCGGCGCACTTCGAGGGCTCGGGCGGCAACGTGTCGTGCGTGCACGGGCAGAGCGCGGCGCTAGCGTGTTTGGCGCGTGGTGACGCGCCTCTGCACATGTATTGGACACACCGTGGAGCACGCCTCGACCTCACCTCTTACAGGTAGACTTCTACACCAGAAATAAAATATGAAAGACAATCACTTAGGTGATCACCAGGGCAGATCGCGAGATTTAAATTTTCTTAAGTTTTATTCAGGTCAGTGTCAAGTTGTGAGTTGTTTAAAATATGATTGGTGACCGTAATGGCTATTTCATGGAAAAGTCATTCAATAGGGTAAGCTGAACTAAGAGGGTTATAATTTTGATAAGTATATTTCCATAAATTAAAACGTGTTACGGCCGTCTATCATATTTTAATCATCTCACAACTTGACATAGACCTGGAAAAGAATATAGAATATCGTGGGCTACCGCGGAGCATAGAAATAATATGGTTGGTGTGTGCGTGTGCCAGATGGGCGGTGACGGAGGCGCGCACGGCGGAGGGGCTGCGCTCCGTGCTGCAGCTGCGCGCCGCCGAGCGCGCCGACGCGGGCGAGTACCGCTGCCACGCGCACAACGCCTTTGGCCGTAGCGAACTACTCATATACCTACATGTTGAGGGTCTGTACTGAACTTAGTTAACCAATCGATTTTTAACATTAAGCAGCTACTATTTTTTATGCTTTAATTTTTTTATAATTTGTGTTTAATAATTCAGGTAGTATCTGTAAACCCTGGGTGGGTTATAGTGTAATTTAATATGTGCTCACTATGTTTTGCCAAAATAATCATTCTGCTTTTGTTGTTTTCATTTTTAAGTGTTTGTTTGTACATAAATAAATAAATATGTCGATTATAATATGAAGGGGCAGGAGGGCCTTCATCAGAACTCATCTCGTGTGATATATGTGGGTAGGTAGGTTGGCAGGTGGGCGTGAGCAAATAAATCACAAGTCCGTATTAAAATCACCGTTGTTTAATCAGCACAGGGTTTAATAATTGAAATGCACAGTCAAACGAACAATGTACAGTCTAAGCAACACGATACCAACTTAATTATAACATTAGATTAAACTATCACTCGAATGCAAAGCGATTCGTCACAAGCGTGGTGTGCAGGCGCCGTCTCGAACAACCGTGTGTCAAGATGTCCGCCCTCACAACCGTCGACAATGACGCTTCGCTAGGCTGACTTTGACAGCTAAAAGTCAACCTGACGTCTGACGTTGACGGATGCGCCGTCACGGCCGGACTGACACTCGACCGTCCTCGGGCGATTTTCTGAAACAATGAGTTGCAATCGTACATAGTCCGTTCGGCATCCTGACAGACGACTAATTTCAATTGTCACAATGCGCTATGATACTTAAGACTTAAGGCGAGTGTCTCGCAACAATTGAGCCGAATGACACAGCCTCGTCACTAAACAGCGTGTAGGTTAGCTGTTCACAATTGGTACTATTAGACAAGTCAATCCTTTGGTGGATGTGACCCGGACGACAATATTCGTCTTACTATAATCTGCAAAACATCCAGAACAAGTCAGTCAACTTAAAGGACTCTGACTCGGACGACCTATTTCGTCTCATAGAACAAAAGCACGAAGACAAGTCAATCTGATACTGACTCGGACGACATATATTTCGTCTGACTATTTGGCAGGAAAGAGATTCATTCTTACAGGTCGCTCCACTTACCTACGACTATGAATCGTCCCGTTCTGTATGAATTTCAGTTTCTCAAGATCTGAGCATGTACTGAGAGTGTCTGAGCCTGCTGTGAGCGTCCTCGAATCGGCGGAAACAGTGTTTGAGCATACGGTCAAGGTGTCAGAGTTATCATTGTCATGATTTGAATTAGTTATACTTTCTTCATCTTCCGACGCCGTCTCGGCCTCTTCACAATTTAAAAGACTAGTAGCTATTTCGATCAAACCGATATGTCCCTGGGGTACTGCGCGCAAATTCTCGTGAGAGTATTTGTAAGTTCTCTGAGAACCACCTGAACTTTTAAGTTCGTAGCGATCGTTTTCAAGTACTTCCACTATAACATATGGACCTCGAAACTTCCTATCTAATTTTGTTTTATTCCGTTCACAATTTTTAATAAATACGAAGTCTCCTTTAGAAAAAAGGTCTTATTGTGGCCCGACCACGATTAAACCGAAGGGTATCAGATTCAGCAGCTTTGCAAATGTTAGCTGATGCATCAGTTCTTATCGAATCTAAATCTAAGTGAACCTCATGATCTATATTATCGGCGTTCAACTTAGACATCCCTAAAGAATTAGAACGGATTCCAAACATTAGTTCTGACGGTGAGTATTTGGTAACAGAAGATTTAGAACTATTGAGAGCGAGTTGGATGTTACCTAATTCGTCACGCCACGCTTTGTTAGGGTCGTTTTCAATGATAGTAAGGAGGCTCTTTAGAGTACGCATCACTCGTTCAACTTGGCCGTTTGCCCTACTCGTACCAGTCGCGATGAAATGGAGATCTATTTTATGCGCTTGACAAAAGCTCTTAAAATCTGAGCTAATGTAGCAACGGCCCTGATCTGCGATGATTCTTTTCGGGGCTCCAAAGAGACACACTGCTTTTTGTACGGCATATATTGCGCTCTTGGAATCGACTGACAAAGTATGTTCGAGTAAAACGTATTTGGTAAAGGCATCGATTATTACCGAGCAATACTCCTTTCGGTCACTCTTCCCGCTCAGCTTCCCCGAGAAATCTATGTGAATCGTGTGCCAAGGCACGGATACTTTTGGAATCGAATGAAGCTGAACAGGCTGAGCTCCCGATGGACCTTTCGATGCCTTACAAATGATACACGAATCTATAAATTTTCGTACACATTTAGACATATCGGGAAACCAATACTTTTCATACAGCTTGTCTAGAGTTTTGTCCCTGCCTAAATGTTGCAATTCGTTGTGGACATGATTAATTAATGTCCAAATAAGAGACCGTGGAACTACGGGTAGCCATGAAACCGCTTTGTTACGAGTAATCTTCCTGTAGAGTATGCCATCTCTAACGTCATATGTTTGACCTACTGTTTCGGGAAAGCTATTATTATTATGTTTTGCGATAAGATCCTGAATTTCTGCGTCACGTTTTTGTTCAACTGACAGCCAGCCCTGATGTAGTTCAACATAATTGACAGTTTTAGGCTTAGGTTTTACAGGAGCGATAGGAACAGCAGAATCTGACAGTGGATTTCGGGACAGGTAGTCAGCATGCTCCATTTTACTTCCTTCGCGGTATATAATATCGAAATCGTAAGCTTGTAAATAAGCCCACCATCGGTAAACGCGGGGTGTTAGGTCTTTCTTCGATTTCGACGCCTTGAGTGAATTGCAGTCGGTAACTACAACAAATCGCCTACCATATAAATAATGGCGAAAATGCTCTACAGCTCTAACGACTGCTAAAGTTTCTAACTCGTATGAATGATAACGAGATTCCGCGTCTGCTGTACGGCGGCTATAATACTCTACAACGTGTGGAAGATTATTTTTCTTTTGCAGGAGAACAAGACGATCCGCTGTCAAATAGAAAAGGTACAGACTCACCGGAAGATGTTGTCAATACGCCCCTTAAAGGACGGTGTTCACAATGATGGACTTCTTTGGCCGCAGCTTTACCACCGTTCCTTTTATCGGGACAGTTAGTTGTCACATGACCGTTTTGGCCACAAGTGTAGCACGTTACATCGGTCTTCTTCTCCAACGGACGGGAAGCACTCGAAGTGTCTCGAGGCTCGGCTGATCCCAGCGCGTCACGACGTTTTCGGCATTCAGCAAAACGATGTCCCGATATTCCGCAAAAGTTACATCTGCCAGTGAACCTTTCGCTAGCACGAAAACGCTTCGCCTCAGGTTCGTTAGCTTCGACACCGTCTGAACGCCGCTTAAGAGATACGCCTCCCAGGATTCGAAACAATTGAGTGCGAGTTGTGATATTGTGCGCAATCAATTCGCGTCTTATCAGGCTGTCCTTCTGACAAAGCACAGAAATAACGAATCCAGTCACCACTTCTTCAGGCATCACAGTCTTAGGTATTCGTTCGATTAGGTTCCATAGACGAAGAGCGGCTTCTGAAGCTGTCTCCTTAGTTCCTATTTGGAATCGCAATATTTCGTCGAAATAGTCCTGAAGAAGCTTTGGTTTTGAAAATTTAGCTAACAGTGTCTGTTTGACAACGCTCCAGGACATTTCATCTAAGTTTAGCTTAGTGATACAGGCAGCCGCTCGTCCTTTTAAAGAGGTAGTAAGAGCCATGAGCAAGTCTATTCCTTCTAAGCGCTTATTATGAACGATCGCTTCGGTAATATTGCACCAACCATCTATGTCACAGTCTGGTTCATCTGGATTAAACGGTAAGAAATGTGTTGCCTGGTTACTCACAGTTGGCGTTGGCTGGGTTGCGAGAACACGAGATAAAAGCATTTCCATGTTATTCAGCAATTTTTCTGCATCCGATTTTGGTGTTTATTGCTCAATTCTAGCCCCATCCAATCCCACTTCTGATGAAGGGGCAGGAGGGCCTTCATCAGAACTCATCTCGTGTGATATATGTGGGTAGGTAGGTTGGCAGGTGGGCGTGAGCAAATAAATCACAAGTCCTTATTAAAATCACCGTTGTTTAATCAGCACAGGGTTAAATAATTGAAATGCACAGTCAAACGAACAATGAACAGTCTAAGCGACACGATACCAACTTAATTATAACATTAGATTAAACTATCACTCGGATGCAAAGCGATTCGTCACAAGCGTGGTGTGCAGGCGCCGTCTCGAACAACCGTGTGTCAAGATGTCCGCCCTCACAACCGTCGACAATGACGCTTCGCTAGGCTGACTTTGACAGCTAAAAGTCAACCTGACGTCTGACGTTGACGGATGCGCCGTCAAATATAATATAATGTAATAAATAAATAATAATTTTTCACTCCGACAGCTTTAGGTCCACGGGTCCGGGTCGGTCGATTATCATTCACCAAATTAAATCAAATCAAAATAATCACATCATTCAAATTGTATCATATTAATTAATTACAATTTATTACATATCCTTATTATTAAATATTTAGCAAATCGGACTATTTATCAGCAATAAACTAACCTTACGATATCAATAGGAACGAGACATTCGAAGATAAATAAATACGAAAAAAAAACATTTTATTATCAGGCAACGGTGGCTTATAGATAAAATAGACAAAATTATCTTAAACAATAACCGCTGTTTTTCTTTTTTGTCAATATTTTTTATAATGTGTGATTTATTTACTACAGTTTGGAGTACTTATCCTCCAAGCTGTAGTTAATAAATAAACTAATACACAATACTAAAATATTAATAAACTATACCTCATTATACTCGTAAGATTGGCGGTTCGTGTCAAATATGTAACATAAGGTTGGTGTTTCCTAGCTCACTCATTACATATTGCAGGTTGGTACTATAGCATTTGTAAACCATAACCATTTGTGACGCCAGAACCGCCGGAAGCACCACGCCGGTTGCGTCTGGGCGGCGTGGGTGCGCGATGGGTGCGGCTGGTGTGGGCCGCGCCCGCACCGCCCGCGCCGCTCACATACACCGCGTTGTACACGGCGCTGCACGCGCTGCCCGGCGCGGAGGCGCGCAGTAATGCCGTCAACCTCACGCTGCACGAGCACGACGACAGGTGAACACTCGCTCACTCACGTACAGCCGCTCGTCACTCTTGTGCACTACAATCTGCAGGTGTTGATCACAGAGCGGACGCCGAGGGGCTGGTGACGCTTTGGGCGCGGCTGGAGGGGCTGCGCCCGGCCGCTGCCTACTCGCTGCGCCTCACGGCTGCTAACCACGTTGGCTTGTCGCCGCACTCTGAGCCCTTGATGTTCACAACACTCGAAGAAGGTATGCTCATCTCAATATTTCTATCAATGAATTCTACACAGTCATGCGGTGGCCTATCTTATCTTTAGATGGTAACAGTACTGTTGTGATGATTCTCGTATTCCACCAGCTCCATCTGCATCCCCACAAAACGTCAGAGCGAGGGCGTCTAACCCAGGGGAACTGCACGTCTCGTGGTCGGTGAGTACGCTCGCGAGTAGCTGATGTCTCAACAGTATCTTTGCCACGCAGTACCGACCCAAGTGTGACTCTCACCAGGCCCCGCCTCAGGACAGCTGGAACGGTGAGCTGCTGGGCTACGTGGCGTCGTGGCGTGAGCTGGGGCGCCTGGACGCGGACGCCGACGAGCGCGCCGGCCGTGCAAGTGTAGCGGGCTGGAGCAGCGCCGACCTGGTGCTAGCAGGACTGCGCCCCTTCGCACGCTACGCGCTCACCCTGCGCGCCTACAACCGCGCCGGTGCCGGTCCGCACTCTCCCACCGTATATGCCACCACCGCTGATGGAGGTATACTCAAATCTCGTGCTGTAACGTGTCATGACGATTTTACATCACACGATTTTCATTGCGCAAAGATGACATTAGCATAAGCATAATCGGCCTTTTAATGTTCCCACTGCTGGGACTCAGGCCTCCTCTAAAGGAGAGGGAATGGGCCGTAATCCACTACGCGGGCCCAGTGCGGGTTGGTTGATGTCACATGTCTTCGAATTTTTTGGTTCTAGGACATGCCGGTTTCCTCACGATGTGTTTCTTCATCGGTTTGAGGGCAGTGGTGATGAAATACTTAAATTACACAAAGTAATGCGCCTGGCTGGATTTGAACTCGCGACCTACAACTCGTAAGTCGGGGCTGTTACCACTCTCTCCACTCACCTTCACATCTCAAGCAGTGGTGGCCACTACTCGAGATGTGAAGATGACATTAAATCACTTTAAATCCTACACACGTCTTCAGTCACCTTCTTACTATAATGTAGGTACAACACTCTTCCTTCCTAAGGGAATAGATGTGAAAATATGTTAAAATTCTGCGGTTCTAAGGAACCGCAGGATTTTAACATATTTTCACATCTACATCCCTTTTTTTACAACTCTCCTTTCACAGGTATTGCACTGATTATCACCGTACGTATTTTACTGATAGATACTGATTGATAGGGATGCTGAATGATATTAAGCAAAACTATGTAAATAACTTAAAACGCACGTTGCACACCAAATATGAAAGTGACGCTTTTTAAGGCATTTTGTCAAACTTTGTACACGTGCACCCTGTGGGTTCGGTATACGCAGCGGGCATACAACGCCCTTAAAGTTCAGTATAATAATGCCTTCAGGATGTTGTTGGGGCTCCTACGTTACTGCAGTGCATCAGGAATGTTTGCCGACGCACATATTGATGGTTTCAAAGCCATCATAAGAAAGCGGGTAGCGTCCATGATGCGCAGGGTGCGTGGGAGCGGCAACATCATTCTGAGGGTCATTAGTGATAAGCCGTGTTGCGCCACGTTGGCACACTCGGTGCATGTACACCTACATGTACCCGATGTGTGAGGTGTACGCAAAAGATATTTAAATTAAATTAAATTCTCTCTCTCTGTTATTTTATCTTTTATTAACATAGTTTTTAAGTTGTGTGATTACTAACATAATATGGACCACGGTCTGAAATAAAGTTTTTTTTTTTTAAACGTGTTTTGAGTGCAACCCACGACTTTTAACTAATGACAAATAAGTTTTTGCTCTGACGCGATTTGAATGTGAATCGAAGTTGGTATAAAACGTGTGTAAATTAATTACAATTAAATTATGATGATGATGCATATTTACGCAATGTCACAACATATAGGTATGCTGGCATAGATTTCTTTACAAATAAGCATCACATAGGTACAATAACTATACACCCACTTTACTGCTCATATGGGTGATTCAAGTTCACGACACTTATGTGCTATTGCACTTATATTAGATGCCTTTTTTAGTACTGACCAGTTATTGGATCGGTGCACATATGATAATTTTCGTACCCTATAAAACATTTATTGCATAAAAAATACTAAAAATTAGTACCAGTTCAATTGAATGGTGTGGGAAATCGTCTACAATCTCTAGCTATAAAAAAAGATAGCATAAGTTTTCATAAGTAAGCAAAATATATTTATATTTAATAACATTATTAGTAATTACGAGGCTCAAGTTAAACTGGTTAGTTACGAAAAAAGTGATACCGCGTTGATGTCTTTTTGAAAAGTCCTTTACTTTTACTAGAATATTAGATAAGTCTATCTCCTTCTATCCGCAAGTACCACCTACCTAATGTTGAAGTGCTTTTTTTACGGTAGGAAAATCATCCAATGACATCCCCCGCTCTTGGGCGGAGCGTGAGATAGCGTCAGACTTTTACTGACTAAAAACCCACTCCTGTTCCTTCTTTGCCTTCATTCCAGGACCCGAGAGTTTTGTTCGGGAAGAGGTACACACCAACCACAACCATCTCCCCGAACCGTGCTGCCACGCAAACCTGTCCTCTCATGATACCCAAGAGGGACGGGGTACCGGTGGCTGACAAAATTAGGGTCTCCGAGCCATTCAGGTCCTGTACTCAATCAGCCCTGGGCAGGACATAGCGGCTCGGAGACTACGGCGATGTTGATCGACCACTGCACATGCTCTGGAGCAACAGATCCTGAGCGGGGGCGCAGTGGTTGACGTTCGTCTGGATGAGACGTAATGGAGCCGTTATTGGCAGTCTATAACAGTCTTCTCCCGAGCGGGCCCTGCTGCGGTGGTTGCAGCGGTGGCGTCTGCGGAAGCGATAGTGGTGGTGGCTGACTTGGCGACCGCAGCAGTGAGCACATCCGCGGGAATGGGACTCGAGACCTTGCCCTTGGCCTTGGTGGAGAGATCGCAGGACCTGCTCCCAGCCCGGTGATCGGCTGACTTGCCTGCCACTGCACATGTGTAGCAATGCGGCACTCCACTGCAAGTGACGTCCTTGTGACCGGGCTGACTGCACTAAAAGCAGCGGTCACTGCCCCACGTGCCCCACGTGGTAGCGATAACGCCGCAGTGGTCTGGGCTCCAGCAGTTTTACCCACGCGGAGACCCAGCCCACCAAAAGCCGTCGACCCTCCTCGGAGATGTTCTTGACCGCCGACACGGGGCAGCTCACCGTCACTGCCCCCATGCCCATGCTGTCAGCACGGATGGTGCCTGCCCAGACCTGGTCGGTAAGGCACCCTCCCGTCTTGACGCCAGCGGCCACATCCTCATCCACCGTCACGGAGTTGTCCAGGCCCATTGATAATGCACATGTCAACGCACTTTGTGGGCCTGGATACTCGGGCCTCCTCCACATCTAAGGACGCCCTGATTTTGTCAGCCAGGGCGTCTGCGTTGGGGCCGCTGTTCACATCGAGGACCTCCATAAGGACGTGCTAGGAACGGGACTCCAAGTCGCCGGCAGATGAGCCCCCCTGGCTCAATGCGTCCAACGAGAACAGTACAGGGTCCAAAGACTCGACCCCCCCCCCCCCCCCCAGAATACGAGGGTGGGAGGGATTTTCCTGCACGCAGTTACCGTCCTGCTGTAGTTGTCTTTTTACAACTCGCGCTCATATTGGTGTGGTGCTGGCCACAGCTTTGCCTTTTTGTCAATAGAGTAGAGTCCCCAATTAACACGTTCGCCATCATGTTCATGTCTGATATGCAGACACGTACCAGTGGTGAGACCACTCTCCAACAGCAATTAGTGCCGATGCTTCTTGACAGCGCACCCTCCGTGGCGGTCTGTCTGGACTCCTCCTTGTGTGTGTTCCTCTTGGTCTGGTCTCTCACTTGAGTCCTTCCGGCATGATGGCCCTCAAGATCACAAAAAAAAGACAATGCAAGCCCCGCCACGACGACAACGTGGGAACATAGTTGGTGGGGAATGTTGAAGTGTTGTAACTACTACAAAACTTAGTCGATAAATTATTTGTCGATTATTCCCAATGGTAAATAAGTATAATGTAACGTTGTTGCTGAATGTTTACATTATAGATTTCTAAATATTCCAGAACTTAAAAAAAAGTGGATTAGAAACCATCAAATTTTAAATGGATTGCATTTAAAAAACCAGTGCCAGAAGGACATTGTCTAATCTAGTCACGAAATTAAAATTCACCATCATTATTTCAGCCGAAAGACGTCCACTATTGAACATAGGTTTCCCCCAAGCGGTGCCACAACGACCGATTCTGTGCGTCTCGCATTCATCAGATTCTTGCGACTCTCACCAGGTCATCGGTTCACCTTGTGGGAAGCCTGCCAACGCTGCGTCTTCCAGTATGTGGTCGCCACTCCAGCACCTTTCGTCCCCATCGACCATTTGTAAATGCACCCTGCTCGTTGCCACTTAAGTTTGGTGATGATTACGGACACATCGTCTGCAAAGAGTATGCAAGGATAGTCAGTTACTTCTGTCAGGTCATTAATATATAACAGAAAGAGTGGGGAACCTAAAATACTACCCTATGGAATGCCTGTACAATTTTAACCCGATTCGGATTTAAATTTTATTTCACCGTTTTGATTAGGTTTATCCACAGCAATTTCTACAAATTGCGATCTGTTTGCAAGGTAACTTTTTAACCAAGTATTTGCTTTACCACGTATTCCATATTTGTCATATTTTTTTAGTAGTAGCTCATGCGATACAAAGTCAAAGGCTTTTGACATGTCAAAAAATACAACAGTAGTCGGGATTTTCTGGTCAATATTTTTAGTTACTAGGTTAGGTTAGGACAATCATAGCAGCATTTAACTTAAGTCGATATCTTTTTTTGGAATCCATGTTGTTCATGTTTCAAAATTCGGAACTTATCGATAAAATTTATTAATCTCGTATGCATGACCTTTTCGTAAATTTTCGCTAAAATAGGCAATAAAGCTATCGGTCTGTAATTCTCAACAAGTTTTCTATTACCTTTTTTATGTATTGGCTTAATAACTTGGCGAAATCCGTCTATCAGCTCTCTAGTTGTTTAATTCTCTTTACTTATGTACTTAACTATTTTTCGATTTCTTTCTTGTGGAGTCCTACCGTGCGCTGAGGTAGGATGTATGCTAGGAATAGTGGAGTCCTACTGCAAGCTGAGGTAGGATGTATGCTGGGAATCGTAGAGTCCTACCGCGCGCTGAGATAGGATGTATGCTGGGATTTTTTATGTATAACTAGCACTTCGCCAGTAACTTCGCTCGCGAGATTTTTTACAAGAAAATTTGCAAATTTGGTTTGAAAAACTAAAAATGACTGTTATTCTCTTGATAAGGATTTGTGCCAAGTTTCAAGTTATATAGCCCAACGAAAATACAAAATACTTTGTAAATTGTTTCATAGGGGTAATTTTAAAAAACGTACAAACTTGAAAGGTAAATTGCGGTTTACGATTACGATACGTATTAAAAAAAAACTACTTACTAGATCTCGTTCAAACCAATTTTCAGTGGAAGTTTGCATGGTACATCCTATATTTTTTTTTAGTTTTATCATTCTCTTATTTTATAAGTTACAGGGGGGACACATTTTACCACTTTGGAAGTGTCTCTTGTGCAAAATATTTAGTTTAGAAAAAATTATTAGAAACGTCAATATAATTTTTGAAGGCCTATCTATAGATACCCCACACGTACGGGTATGATGAAAAAAAAATTTTTGAATTTCCGTTCTAAGTATGGGGAACCCCCAAAATTGATTGTTTTTTTTATATTTTTGTTTGAAAATCTTAATACGGTTCACAGAATATATCTATTTTTCAAGTTTCAACAGTATAGTTTTTATAGTTTTGGAAAAAAGTTGCTGTGTCATACGGACGGACAGATAGACAGACATGACGAATCTATAAGGGTTCCGTGTTGACTAGTTTGTATATCAAACTCTTAAACCCACGTCTCGTCACCAGTAACAATGCGTTTCATGAATGTTGGGTCGGAATTGACTCGTTCTAGCATGTCCTCAGTGACTCTCATGCGATTGAGTTTTTGGAGAAAATTCAGGTCTTATGGAACTAGCCGAGCGGTCACATGTTTCATACCCAAATGATTAGTTAAAATGATACGCATCGACTCGTGAGATACAGAAAGTTCGGTGGCTATCTCTCTCAAAGTTGAATGAAGACTTTCAGTCACTATTTCCTTCACTTTTGCGATGTTAAATTCAGTTGAAGACGTTGATGGCCTACCAGAGCGAGGCAAATCTTCCATCACATCTCGTTCGCTTTTGAACGGTTTGTACCACTCAAAAGCACGTGTTTTTGATAAAGTTGATTCACCGTAAGCCTTCTGTAACATTTTCAGTGACTCCGAACACGACATCCCTTTGGCGATGCAAAATTTAAGACAAACTCTTTGTTCAATGTTTTTGTCTATTATGAAATTCGCGACACATACTAGATATGATATAACTAAAAATAGCACTGTATTTAATATAAATAACAGATGCAACTCAAACTTCACGCCAAAATGGAAAACAGTTGTGCCAATCTACCAACAACAAAAAATTTAATTTGGAACCATAAACAAATCATCCATTCCTGATACTTTTCTGGCTCAATGTAATCAGCCTTTTTATGTTCCCACTACTGGACATAAGCCTGCTCTATAGGAGAAGAAATGGACCATCCACTACGCGAGCCCGTTTGGTGGATGTGACATATCTTCGAATTTTAAGTTCTAGGAGGACATTTCTGTTGCGTCAGGATGTTTTTCTTCACCAGTTCGTGTTGGGACCAAAATTGTTTGTATAAAATAATGTAATCTTTCATGTTAGCCACCAACAAACAGCTCCACAACATGGGACTAGCAAGCGACCCGACTTGCAGGATCTGTGGAGATGCAGAGGAGAATATGCTACACTTGCTGTGCGACTGTGCAGCACTAAGCTCCAAAAGGCTAGAGTATCTGGGCCAACCATTTCCAAGACCAGAGGACTATAGGCTCAGCCCCATCAAGGCCATATTGGGACTTATGAAGAAGGTGCACGGAGGGCTAGGGGTTGAGTAAAAGCGAGGGGGATAGCACAAAAGATCTGGAAGTGTCAAAGTGCTCTGGCCTAGGGCCAGCCCCACAACAAGATAAGATAATGTTATCCTCTTGATTACTCGTCTCAGATAGATGAATTTTATGACAATATCAATTGTTACAATACTAGCCACTGCAGCATTTCATATTAATTGATGCATAGAAACATAACACTAATCTATGAGTATATATACAAATAGGCTATTAGAATATCCATTTACTAAAAAAAACTACCATTGTTCCTCTTTGGTAAGCATATTATTGGAAACAGTCGATAACTCTAAATTAAATAATTGATTTTGAAGTAGTAAGTCTATATTAGAATGTATCAATAATATCTTAACAGAAAGAGATATTATTTACTGTTGTATCTTTACTCTTCGGAATGTTTTTGAGGTTGACATAAGCATTCCAGTTAGTAGGTAAACATATGAGGTCCTTAGTTGTTCATTAAAAAATGTCTTGTTTTCCAGAGAGAGGTCTATCACTCTCTACAGTCTACAGTCACGAGCTTCCATGTCAATGACGGTTTTTGTTTTAGTTTGTTATTGATATCTTTGTCTCGCTTTCATGCCATCTTTATTAGGACGTATATTACATTCCATTTATTTTTGTAAGCTGGCGTGTTAATATTTAGAATAAAATAATAGAAGGTGCATAGTCGGTATAAATTTCAAAGTCCCAGAAGATACGGTGGCCAGTGGGCGAAGAAGCACGTTGCTCTACCAAACTAATTCGTTTTTCACATGCAAACATGCTAAATCGACACCGAACACCGCGTTCCGATGAAAATGCAAATTATGATGTGTGCAGTGCCGGAGGAGGCGCCGGGCGGTGTGTCGTGCGAGGCACTGTCAGCGCGCTCGTTGCGTGTGCGCTGGTCACCGTTGTCCGCCGCGCACGCGCACGCGCTTCGCGGGTACGACCTGCATTACGCTCCCCTACACTTTGCCACCTGTAAGTTATATAATATTATAGTTATACACGATTAATCAACATTTAAAATTAGTTTTATTCAGATATCTACTATCACTAACTGAACATCCGCCTGAAAGTAAGAATTGCAACCGTGTGTTAATGTTTGCATATGTTGCAGCGTGGAACGGGGCACGCGCAGGTCTTGGTGGCGAGGCCACGCTGCAGGGCCTGCGCGCCGCCACCAATTACTCTGTGTGGGTACGCGCGCGTGCCGACACTGGCTTGGGACCGCCCGCACCACCCGTTTACTGCGCCACACTAGAGGATGGTCAGTGCGCACACTGTGTATCCCGCGATGTTTTTTTTATATTATTGTTGAAAGGCTTGCGCTTTCTCACCTGATGGCAAATGATAATGTGGTCGACGGTGGAGCTCGCTTACCACACACAATGAATGCTTTCCCAAAACATTTGTGCGTATGGATGGTGGTTGCGCGATGTACTTCTATAGGTTGGGTGTGGACTGTATTTTGCGGTTATGGTTGATCAGATGACACGTCACGTGACTCCTTGCAGTATGATGGATCGCCTTTTAGGATTAGAAAAGATAGGGAAAACAGCTCGAAGTGGTAGGGATTCGCACAAACCTTTGAATTTGGAGACACCACGTGTCATCGTGGTCGGCGATCTCTGTTTTCTGCAACTCCTAGATCCAGTGGCGAGGAGATATGGTATTCGCTAAATACTGCAAGAATCACAAGCACAAATTGTTAGCGTTTCAAAGTTCAATAATAATCCATTTTTCTTGTAAGATGTGCGGACGCTATCGTTAGCGTTGCGAGCTCTTCCAACCGAGTGCTTTCATGTCAAGTTTATTTGCGTTCTCTTTTTCTCGAGGTTGTGCGAGAACGGAATGGAAGACAGGATAAGCAAAGTGTCAAACAAACAAAAACGCGGTACACAATTCTATACGGCTAATTTCTGCACAAATTTTTACCAGATGGAATGTCTACCATCTTCAATAATGGTGAAGAAAGAAGCAATGTCTAGAATTATCGACCCATTTCGGTATTGAGTTCTCTGCCTAAAATCCTTGAAAAAATATGTGTAATGTTCTTGTGGGATATCTTTTCTTGCCGGTTTTTTTTTTAAAAAAAGACGGTCCGTCTTAGTGGAAACGTACCCAAACACATCACCACCCATGTCTCCCCTCTTATCGACGCAAATCGTCACTCCCTCAGGATCGTGCCCATAGCGAGCTCGGTTCTGACTTCTGACTGTGTGTGTTCCATGTGGGTAGTGCCGGAGGCGGTGTCCGCGGTGCGTGCGCTGGCAGCGGGCGCGGCGGCCGTGCGCGTCACGTGGCTTGCACCCGCCGCCGCCGCTGGCCGCCTCACGTACTACACGCTCTACACGCGAGAGCTCGGCAAGTAGGTCTCCTATTGAGCATCTATATAGTCGTTACGTCTTCCTCCTGTGTAACCAGATGAAGCTGCCCACCTACCCCATTATAATACGATACTCATTACTCAGTTACTGATGAGCAAGATACTTCTTGGTAAGACTGGTGTGAGGCTTGCGGTCTGGTTACCCGCACCCGTTATTTTAATTATTATTAATGTGATTTTGACAATGGGATATACTCGTACATAGTTATACATTATTATGTATTATATTTATATTATATTATATTATTGTATAGATAGTCCAAGTAAGATAAAAAACTTTTTACAAAAAAGAAAACGACTATTTTTTATTTCACACTTTTCAGTTGTGTTACACTTAAAACCACAATTTCCCGTGACAATTCGAATGAACCCAAATACTGCTAGGTTATATTGTTTTATTATGAAGTAACTGTGTCTACCTTCCACCTTCCAACTCCATCATCAGTTCAGTTCGATAGTACCTTATAGCCAAAGTGCGTCTCATGACAATCTAATAAGCCCAAACACGGTTAGGTTACAATTCATTAAACCCCGAGCGAACGCCGGTGTTCGCTCGGTCATTGTCTTTCTATTGCGACTCTAATTATGCTACTCAATAGGTAAATTAATTACGGAGTTTTATTTTTATTTTTTTTATTCTTGATAGTTCCAGTGCTTACCTTCCGGATCATCAGTTCATTTCGATGATACCATTTTCAACATAACTATTTAGAACGATTTATTTATTTGTATTGTCATAGTCGCTTAACTATCTTCATTGTGATATCTATGTGAGTATGAAGTTTCGTTGGCCATTTCTGGTCTTCTTCATCAGTTCCACTTCATTAAATGTTATTTTTTGACTGTAAATGTTTATATTAATTTCTCGATGAAAATAACAAAATCACCATATGGTTGCGTATTATATTTGAGGAATTCCCTCGATTCCTCATGGATATCATTATCAAAACTGGACTCTGAAAAAAATGGGACCAATCGGAAAGCATATAAAGACAAAGAGGAAAAAAAATTGCATATCGGTCCATAAACTACGGAGTTGTGACGTAAAACACATAAAAAAACAAACAACCGAATTGGTAACCTCCTCCTTTTTTTTGAAGTCAGTTAACCAGTACTAATTAATTTTTTAGCAACATTCACGTAAAGTAATTAATTTTTTAGCAACATTCACGGACCGACCTCAGTACGCATTGCTTAACCTTTGACCCATCTATCCACACGCCAGTTACGAATTTGCCACTAGCCCCTAAATTAATACTGTGGCTTGATCGACACTTGACCGTCGTCTCCGCAATCCTTCATTCACAACAGCTGAATGGATTGCTTTTTTTGTGCCGAAGAGTGGGTGGTGAGTGGGCACAACGCGTGGACACGGAAGGAGAGCTGGGCGGCGCACTGGGAGTTGGTGCGCAGGAGGAGGTGTGGCGAGAGGTGCGTGGACTGCGCGAGCGCACCGTGTACGAATTCTGGGTGCGTGCCACCAGCACGGCCGGTGTCGGCGCGCCCAGCCGCCCCATCACCGCCGCGCCGGCACCCGCACGTACGTCGCATGCTCCTACTGTTCGCTTGTTGCTTAGCACGTATCTGCCATCTATGCAAAAGTACCCTAATGCACCTAGTGTAATTTGTGTTCTTATTGTCCAACGTTTGCTAAAAAAGCTTTCAACGGCATTGAAGCATAAGAATTATGCTTCAATGCCGTTGAAAGCTTATTACCGATGCCATTAAACCGGCAGTATCGGCCAGGATATCGTCATTCAGTCGTGTGGTGTTCGCGGCTTGGGGAACCCGCGTACGCCTGCGTTGCTCCGCGCTCGGCGCGCTGCCACTGCGCTGGCGCTGGTCGCCACTGCCCAGCGCACACACCCTCACTGATGACGGCGATCTCATCATACACAGTGAGGATATACATAATGGTTGTGACTTTCAGATTATCCTTTTGATAAGTACTGGTGAGCAGTGGGGTTTATTTTCAGAGGTGGATGCATCATCGGCGGGCAACTACACTTGCATGGTACGCAACGCACTGGGCTCGGATGCACTGGGCGTGGCGCTGAGCGTGCGCGAACCACCCGCAGCCCCCGCGCCGCGTTTGCGCAGTGCTGCCGTGCACGCTCTGCACCTCTCCTGGGACAAGCCTCACGACGGGGGTGCACACATACTTGGTTGGCAACTAGCTCACTCGCACACATCGTTAAAATTGTCGCTAAAATTGTAAATCATTATACCTCAGGAAGATGATGATGATTATACCTACATAAATGGCAGGATACACAGTGTGGTGGTCCCCCGGCGAGAGTGCGGTGGTATCGGGCAGTGGGGGTGCTGGGGGCGCGGGGGACGCGCGGGCGCGACTAGTTCCAGCCGCTGACACGTCGCTATGGCTGGTGCGCCTGGCGTGCGGCACCTCCTACCGCGTCACGCTGCAGGCGCACAACACCGTGGGCGCATCACCGCACTCCTCACCGCTTCTTGCGCGCACTAAAGGCGACAGTGAGTACCGACTCTACCATTCAGTCTTAACATTGCCTTATAATACTAAATACGTGGGACACTCAGAAAGTTTTAAAAAACAAAATATTTTTATTAAATCTCTTCAAAGAACTCTTTACCAGCCTCTATACAAAGTTTCGTGCAAGGAACCAATTCGGAACCAATTTCCGAAACATTTTTTTCCAGTCCGCCACAGACACCTCTTCCACGGCCTCCTCGAACGCTGCCAGCGCGTCTTCCTGCGATGAAAACTGTATCCCTTTCAGCAATTTTTTTATTTTAGGGAATAAAAAGAAGTCACGTGGTACCAGATCAGGACTGTTAGGTTATGTGAGGGTGCTCCAAGACTCTGACTGGTGTGGTGTCCGGGACGAAACTCGTTTTGAGCGCTAAGTGCGCAGGCGCGTTGCCATGGTGAAGCAGTACCCCGTGGAGCCCAGTGTTCGGTGGCTTGTTGCTCATTGCAGTCAAAATTTCTGGCAGGCATTTTGTGGTATACTATTCGGCGTTGATGCTGCTTTGATTCCATAATAGAATTGAAATCAGATACCCCGTCAAAGAAAAAAAAATACCTAGTGTTCAAAATTTTTCCAGCGATTCACTTTCGTAGGCGTTGGTTCGTTCTGAAACAGCCAAATTGTCGACTATTGCTTTGTTTCTGGACCGTATTGATAAATCCACGATTCGTCACCTGTCACAATGTTATACATGCGCCGAGACGAGTCTGCTTCAAATTTCTTAATCATAGAACAGAATAGAATAGATCTTTATTTGCACAGAACACGCACGGTATCATATCACCGTACCACTCCACACGGGCCTGCTTCTGAGCTTCGGTGAGGTCGTGCGGCACTCAGCGGCAAACTATCCTCCTGACGCGAAAGTGATCGTGTAAAATCTTGTGAACGCTTCCCGAACCAATCTGCAGTGTGTGCTGAATCTCTTCGTATGTAATTTGCCAGTTTTCTTCAATTGATTTTTTTTCTGCCAGTACACTTTCTTCCATGACAGCCGTCGTAGGACGACCACTCCTTTTTTCATTTCCCAAAGTAAGACGATTGCGCTTGAACTTGCTATACCAGTGGCAGATGGTTGCTTTTGAAGGTCCTTCATCCATAAAAGCAATTTGAAGTCGATCAAATCACTCATCAGGTTTTTTCGCAAAACTTTCTGAGTGGTCTGGTACATTTGTATGAAAGCATGTACTGTACGCAGAGGCTAAGCCACCGCCGGGAAAAGAGTTTGTGTGGGCGAACAGTACGACTCTGCGCCTAAACCTACTGGCGTGGGGCGGACGCTGCCCCGTGATGGCGTGGAGGCTGTCCATCCGGCCGGCCGCCGGCGGCGCCTGGCAACAGCTGGCCACAGACGGAGAAGCCGCCGAGGTACTTCCTTTGCTCCTGCAACCTCATCGGAACTTACACTGTGCTCACACCTCCACTGTACCGCGTGTGTCCCCAGGCCGGCAATCTGCGGCCGGGTGCGTGGTACGAGATGCGAGTGGTGGCTCGCTCACCCGCCGGCGATACGACCGCGCTCTACCGAGCTGCCACACACACGCTTAATGGAGGTACGTCATTTTCAGCCAATCATTATTGTCAGCATCATTCATTATCATAATTATGTTTACCTACATTTTACGATTTTAATTTTATTTGTTGCAACCAATTAAAGTCGCATCGACCTACATGCATATCTTTATTTATTTATTTATTTAACGACTTTTGTACGCACACAAAAGAAAAGATTAGAAGAAGGAAACAGAAAAATAGGTACAGAGGTGATGCTTATTTCTAAAGAAATCTTTTCCAGCATACCTGCGAAAGGAGAGTTGGAAGAAAATAGAAATGTAGACACAGTGTGTAACAGTAATAGGAAAATAAGTACATACGAAATAGTTATCAATAAAATAATATAACAAGCAAAAAAAGATATACTATTATAATTATATACATACACATAATAAAATAAATATACATACTAAATAATATATAAAAACTAATACATACTAACTAATATGCAACTATGACGAAATGGAAAGATAGTGTTCTTTCACTCTACTTTGTTTCGATTTCAAACAATTAAAATATTCGTTGTTTTAATTAGCTGAAAATATATTTCATTTACACTTCATGCAACAAAAAAGCTTGGTCATACCTTTTTTGTTGCATGAAGTGTAAATCATCATCATCATTTCAAACGAAAGAGGTCATTTGTCTGACACATCACAACGACCATCAGTCATGTGCGTCACGACTCCATAGCATACTCGAGGTTAAAACGCCACAGGCATGGAGCAATATTTATGAAACCTTTAACCATTCTAAGCACAAATCCTAAATTTCTATATGCTTTTTTGCATATTTTAACTATGTAATCTCGAAACGATAGCTCAGTGGTAAATTGGACTACCAAGTCCTTCACTTTGGTGACCCTTTCCTTGAGTAAACGGGGTGCCCGTTCACTGTATAATTATGTGTTATGGGGGTGTGTCAGCGTGAGAAACTAATGGTCACGCACTTAGAAGTGTTAAACAGCAGGATATTATTCTTACTTCAAGTTACTACTCTGTCTATATCTCTCTGCAGTCTTCCACAGTCATTAGTGTTCTTTATAGGGAGAGAAAGCTTGAGGTCGTCTACAAACAGTAAACACTTATATCTTGCACAATCTTTGGAAGGTCGTTAATCATTAACAAAAATTCTAAGGGCCATAGATTTGTTTCTTGACTTACCCCAGATCTAGTAGTATAATATGCCTTTGATCTGTATCCTACATAGTCGACATACTGTTGCCAGTTATTCATATAACTCGCAAAAAACTTAAGTAAATGCGAGGTGAAACTGACCCTCGCCAACTTTTTCAGTAACACATCATTATCTACTAAATCAAATGCTTTTTTAAAGTCAAAATACTCAGCATCAGTTTGCCCCTCACTGTCTATTATTGGCAATACTTTCGCTGTGTTGCTAAGTAAATTACTCGTAGTATTCTTATTGGGCCGAAATCCATGCTGCGCGTCTGTTAGTTGCGAGCTAACTTGCTGATATACGTTTCGATGAATAGCAGATTCTAGTACTTTTGACGTTGTTGATAATACAGCAACAGGTCTATATTCTTCAACTTTATTCTTCAAACCTCCCTTCAGTACCGGGTATGACCCGGGTAATCTTTCACATTTCTGGGAATACAGCTGACGACGTTCGTAAAGATTGTAAATGTACAAAAGCGGTTCGGCTAACACCATTCGACATTCTAAAGATATACGGCGGAATACCACCTAGCACTGTTGATTTTTTTGGCTTAAGTTGTTACAGAGCGCGTTGCACGTCATCCAACTCCAATCTGTCAAGATTAACCCGCCTTGCTTCGTTCTCACTACCCGCTACCACTACCGCTGCATCCACATCCAATCTAGGCTTATTTACAGAATACAGCAAATTCTTGAACTGCTTATTCTCCGGTCAAGACCTCGCCGTTTATTAAAATCTTTTGATTATTACTATTACCTCTTTTAAAATTCACATAAGCTCAAAAAGATTTAGGGTCGCTTCGCATTTGATTTTGCTTGTGAAGGCAATATTCTTCGTGTGCTATTTAAATTTTCCCTTTGACTTGGGTCTTACACTGAGCAAACGTCTCGTAATCATTCTTTAAACCACTACTTTTATACACATCTTAGCCTCACACCACGCAAATTCTGACTTCCGTAGTTTCTGGAAAAATACCAGTAAAATGGGCGTGGCCCATGGACTCCCCGTGAGCGTTGATGGCGTTACTGAACCTCAGTTAATAGCGAAGTTTTTCAAAGACCATTTTATGGTTGGGTCAGTATTGGGGCCAGCTCACCGGGTGGTTGATACTGAGACCCAAGCGGGACTCGTTTCAACTTTTATAACAGCTAAAGAAGTTAAGGTAGCTTTAAAACATAAAAAAGAGGGAAATCCCCGGGTCATGACGGTCTCAGCAGAATCATAAGAAGTTACTGAAGAGCAACATCTTACAATTCATTTCTCGGGTATTATATATTAAACTTAAAAAATTGCACAATTAGGTTTTTAGGCGTATTTCCTAGGAGACATGCGCATTACTCGCATTGCGCCTTTTACTGTCACCAACGAACTATATTTCTTTGGAAAATGGAATTTGCTTGAAATTTATGAAATGCCGAACTGCGAATTTATCGGGCTACACAGATAAAAAAAAAGTATGACTGTATCTAGGGTGACTGGCAATCAGTGTACGATACTTAAACACGTGATTGTGCTCATGATAACAAACAATTTTTATTATGGGAGCAAAGCCGAAATCGCGAAAAAAATATCATCTGTTCAGTACATTAGGCAAACATAAACGTATTGAACAGCAGATTTTTTTTTTTCGCGATTTCAGGTTTGTTCCCATAGTAAAAGTTGTTAGTTATCATGAGCACAATCACGTGTTTAATTATCGTACACTAATTACCAGTCACCCTATATAATTATTGAGCACTTAAGCACTAAAGCATTTATGCAGCTGAGTTATGTCATCAAAAATGGGCAAGAACCTACCTCAGTCACTTGTCAATGGCTTCAACTATGTTCTTCATAATTACAAAATTTTATTGGATTTACAATATGTACCTACATATATTTATTAAAGCTATAAAGATCCTAACATAAATTGCTTAATGTTTAGATATCACTCTTCAAATGGTTAAATAGTACTAAGTATCCACCCTGAACACTAAGGTACACTGTTCTTAAGTAATTTAAAGTAGAGAGTTTAGATTATTTTTAAAATTATTATCTATAGAATATTATAAACCAGCTTAGGTAAATGATTACCAAACTAAAACCATACTTATATATGGATAAAATAATGTAATTAAAAATGAATTGAGTATGATTCGGCTAATTTGTGTAACCATTTTGCGATTATTAGAAGAATTGCATAAAGTCATAAGTAGGCAGGAATTCGGGAAATGATTTGCTTTTAGGTGAAATGCCTACTGTGACGTTTTTAGGCCCCCTGGTCTCATACGACATTCTTTGGGATAAGTTAATGGCTATAGGGAATGCCAATGACTTGCTGAATGTTTACTGGTATGGCAACCAAACAAACGTTGTAAGGTGTGGGAATGAGTTTTCCGTACCATACAAGTTAGTGTGGCGTGAGGCAGGGAGGCTTAACCTCCCCAAATCTCTTCGACTTGTACCTGAACGAAATGATCGAGGAGCTTAACAGTGCACATGCGGGCTATTTCATTGATGGTTTATGTTTCAATAACAAAAGCTACGTGGATTATATGGTGTTCATCCAGAGCTCTCAGGAAACTGGTTGTGAGAACTACGCTGTCTTAGCTACGGGTTGCTGTATAATGTCAAACAACAGAACTCATGGTTTTTAAGGCTATTGGCAAGAAATGTCCGTAAATATTCCATCAATTAAAATTAATGATATCCTAATTCGACGGGTAAATCAGTTTAAATACCTTGATCATTTAATTGCTGACGACCTTAGGAATACTGATGCTGATGTGGAACGGGAAAGCAGGGCAATGGCGGTACGGGCGATTGTTGGCCCGTAGGTTCACCCGATGTATAGTAGCGGTCAAACACACGCTCTTTAAAGTTAAGTGTACATCTCTGTACTCGAGCGCCCTATGGATCAACTATACGAAACGGGCCGCCAATGCGCTGCGAGTCCAACACAACAACGCTTTTAGGGCACTGATGCGGCTGCCACGTTATTGCAGTGCTTTGGAGATGTTTGCTTAAGCCAGAGTCGACAGCTTCTCAGCTGTCATACGCAAAAAGAGGGCATCTCTTCTCGAGCCTCTGCCAGATTGCATGGCAGTAGCAACAGCCTCCTGAAAGTAATTGCTGAAAAACATGATGAGAGCCCCATAGTGAGGCATCTTATTAAAAGCACATTATCTTTAGTAGTGTATACGTACTAACAGAGTTTATAAGCTAAAAGTTGTTACTAACATCCTGTATTGTTTAATTGTGGTATATTTTTTGTGTACACTATGTTGTCTGTAATAAAAATATTATCTACTTTTATTCACTCATATATCATTATTATTTTATGTATCTGTATATCTCGGAACCCTGAGATCCCGGACCTTTGGAAGGCGCACGACGAGCTGAAACCAACTCACAGAGGCCTTTAGTCACTTTTAATGGAAAGAATTTTAATGAAATGACTCCGACGATTATCCCTGTACGCGCTATGCTAGTGCACTCAAGGCAATAGTTTTTCACCAACGGGGGGTTACCCAGTTGGTGAAAAACTATTGCGATATATAATGGAAAACAAAGACTATAAGGCTATGGTTTTTGGAATATTAAGTGAATTGGTTACCAGGAACTATTTATTTATTTATTATTTACTAGCGGTCCCGGCAGACGTTGTTCTGCCCAAAAGCGGGATTAAGTAAAAAAAAAAATTACCCTACTCTACCCTACTCTACCCTACTCTACCCTACTCTACCCTACTCTACCCTACTCTACCCTACTCTACCCTACTCTACCCTACTCTACCCTACTCTACCCTACTCTACCCTACTCTACCCTACTCTACCCTACTCTACCCTACTCTACCCTACTCTACCCTACTCTACCCTACTCGTTAAAAAGTACCCTATGTCCGTCTCCTGGTTCTAAGCTACCTCCCCACCAATTTTCAGCCAAATCGGTTTAGCCGTTCTTGAGTTATAAACTGTGTAACTAACACGACTTTCTTTTATATATATAGATTAAAACTTCATGCAACATAAAAGGTACAAAGGCGGACTTAATGCCTTAGGTATTCTACCAGTCAACCAAGGGTAGTGAAGAGAAAACATGGCAGGTACATAAAAAAAAGGAAAGAATAATAAGAAAACAAGGGATCAAATGTATATATACATAAAATAAACATACATACATATTTAATATAATATAAACCTACATATATATATATATTATTTATATAAGGAAAAATGAAAGGATTTTTGAGCCTACTCCACTATTTGCGTAGAAAATAAAGCCGCAACTTCCGCTTAAATGCATATTGACTGGTGGCCGTCCTGATGTCAAGAGGATGCGCATTCCACAGAAGTATGGACTGTATATGAAAGGAAGAATGAACAAAGTCAGAAATATGAGAAGGACAAAGCAGTAGACGATTGTAAGAAGAACGCAGATTCTTAGCATGAGAAGAAGATAGATATTGAAAGTGTGATATAAGATAAGAAGGAGGGGTGGGAGAGTTAAGCAAAAAGAAAAGTGTAGTCAGTGCGCGCAAACCTCTTCTCTGGTGAATGGGCATCCATTTGAGCTCAGATCTATTACTAGAAACTATGTTAAGACTATGGCCCCTGCCTGAACAATGTTATTAATATCCATCGATAAAAAGGCAGGGGGTGACTTGCACACTCAATAAATGGGCTCCCAAAAACGGCCGCTAGCACGAAGTGACGTAGCAACAAGGAGGCAACATATCCTGAGGTGCTTGAGGAGTGGAGAGGTATACTACGGCTATCAGGACAATCCCGGAAGTACCTTACTGGATTTTCTTACATCCTTCTCCCAAGCACATTTGCCTTGCGAATCTCCAATCAAGCCAGCTAATAAAGACAAGACAGGTGGGAGCTTTGTTCCTCGTCAGTATTCACAACGGCCTGTCAATAAAGGCAAGCCGGAGATGAAGAACAAGAATTCTCCCGGGAGATCGGGTCCGCGAGGTCGCTAATACCCAACAGTTCACCACATACTTCCCTTCGGAATTATTATTATTATTCACCTTACCTTACCCACCGGTGACATAATAGTCATGGCTGTGACTACAGAGGAACTCAATACAATGCTCGATGACCTCAGTAGAGCTTCCGAAAAAGTGGGTCTTAAAATTAACATGGAAACAGCCAAAGTCGTAATAAACAATCATGTAGCACACACTCCTATCAAGATCAGAGACTCTACACTCAAAAATGTTGATGATTACTTTTACCTGGAACTGTTCTGTTCCAATTAGGTAGAACTAATTTTGAGAAAGAAATCAACCGTCGAATCTGATTCTCGGAGTTTCCTTGCGTGAGCGCATCAAATGAAGAAATCCGTAGGCGAACTAAGGTTACCAACATAGCTTGAAAAATCGTCAAACTAAAGTGCCAGTGGGTACTGTACTGTAGTAGTGGAGATGCAATGAAAGGCTTCTGATTAGATTTGAACTATTATTATATTGTATTAAGCACTTTCTAATACATTTTCTATGAAAATTCGTCTCGACTTTTGTATGACGTCTTCCTATCTCTTCTTTGAACATCAAACAAAACTAAACTTTTTATCACATAAACCTTAAAAGTATAACATGCCAGTTTGCAAGTTAGTAATTATTAGTGGGACCTGCATGGTCGCCACAGTACATTGCTCGCAGAACAGAGGGTTGTTGGGACCGAAAGGTTTTGTAGTGGCGACCGTGTACAGAAAGATGCAGCGTTAAAAGAGCTTCCACTAGGTGGATTGAACATGACCTGGTAAGAATCGCAGGTATCTGATGGATGCAAGATATGCTCACAGGACCGTTCGTTTTGACGATACTTGGGGAGGCCTATATCCAACAGTGGACGTCTTTTAGCTATAATAATATAAGCGTAATCATATGTTAAACGATACTGTACTTGATTGCCTCCAAACGGAAATGGGTAGCCATGCCATGGCCTCTTCGTCGCAGACGGTGGTACCTTCACAGGTATCACCGTCCAACCATCTTCCCAACCACGCTGAAGAGGAGAGCACTGATATGGTTACACATGTAAGTACCCAGTGTAGCAACGAATTGAGGAGTGCCTTGGAATGTGCTATTCGGGAGTATCGCAACATGTCGCTTGAACTCAGGCCGCAATTACCTCGTTTGCCCACGTGTAATAAGAATAAGGCTGCTCTGGATTCGCAGTTGTCAAACTATTTTGATGACTGCGAAGATCTCACTGATACACACTCGATAATGTACTGCGCGGCTGTAGCGGCATGTCATGTAGCTCACGTCAAATTTCCAAACAGTGACGTAGCTACACGACCAAAACAAGCTGTGCCGGCCTGGCAGTGCAGGATCGAGCGTCGTATTGGTGAGGCCAGAGCACTCATCTGCAAACTAATCTGCTTCAGGGAGGGCAACCCACGAGTGATGCGCTTTGTGAGACGGGCGTTTTCGGGGACTAATATCAGCCCCCGAGACTATATATCCTGTGTCACAGAGCGCATCTACTTCCTGAGGCAAAAGGTGTACGCATGGGCAAACCGTATCCAAAGGTATAAGCGGCGGGTTGAGAGGTACACCCAGAATCGGACATTCCGGAGTAATGAAAGGTGGGTATACAGGGCTTGGGATCAGCCGGACCAAGGTGTGGCTGACACGCGCCTTCCGGATGATGACGCCAGGAGTTCGTTCTGGCGTAACATCCGTCTTTTGCCTCCAACAATCTACAACTGATGGAGCTACTGAAGGTAACTGAAACCTTCAGTAGCGCCATCTCTCTAATGAATAATTGAGATCTCTCTTTCCAACCGAAACCTATAAGTATTTTGGTATGTCGGAAGCGTTAGGCATCAATGCTATTGACATGAGGCAATCGTTGAGGGAGCGTTTCTTTGGACGCCTGAAGAAGGTATTCAATAGCCTTCTTTCAGGCGGAAACAAGGTGCGCGCCTTCAACGATTGGGTCATATTATTGTACTCTTACTGGAGTATTGATGTACTCTTTCGGCGTACTCAAATGGACTCAAACGGAACTTGATGTCCTGGATAGGCGGGTCCGTACACTGCTGACTGCATACCGAATGCATCACCCACGATCGTCGGTGATGAGACTGTATATCCCAGGAAAGTGTGGGGGTCAAGGCTTTTTAAATGCTAAGACCCTGCACAATCGCGAGGTATGCAGTCTCAGGGAGTATTTCCTAGCCGCCGACGTGGGTAACGAGAACTGGCGCAAACCTGTAGTACTAGACACTAACGATCGTAGGAAAGTATGGCAGAGTAAGGAACTCCACGGACGCTTTTTCCCGGTCCTTCATGCTAGTGTCCGTAGCCTGGCTGCGCGTCGGTCCCTCTTGGGGAAACCGAAGGTTTTGTCTGTGCAATTATGGACGAAGTTATCATGACGAATAACTACCGGAGATTTATTGTAAAGGACGGCACGGTTAACATTTGTCGGGCATGTCATCGACCGGGTGAATCAATCCGCCACATTATCTCTGGTTGTTCTTGCCTAGCTAACGGTGAATACTTGCATAGACACAACCTTGTAGCCAGGATTATCCATCAGCAACTTGCTCTGAAGTACTCTCTTGTGGAATTGGAGGTGCCATACTACAGGTATGTGCCCGACCCAGTTCTCGATAATGGCGATATCACGCTGTACTGGGATCGGTCCATCATCACTGACAGGAGTATTGCAGCCAATAAGCCTGATAAAGTGGTGGTGGAACGAAGAGAGAGGCGTACAATAATTGTTGACATATCCGTTCCGCATGACGAGAAAGCCGAGAAAGACAAACAAATCAAGTATATTGATTTGGCTCGCGAGGTTGTCGACATGTGGGATGTAGACTTGGCGATCATTGTACCGATAGTCGTGTCAGCCAATGGCTTAATAGCCAAGAGCCTCGACCAACACCTTAGGAGGCTCGCGTTAGGCGGCTGGATCAAGGGCTGGTCCCAGAAAGCGGTACTCCTGGACACGGCTCGTATTGTTAGGAGGTTCCTTTCTCTGGAGCCCTGACCTCCAGTAGCTTGGACCCCGTTCCCGATACCGGTGGGACACTATTTTTTATATTTTTAAATGTTTTTTTACTGAAATATTTAAAAATGTAATTTATATGATAAGATAATGAATAAACGAAATAATAATATAATAATGTTTATTTTACCCAAAAAGTTTGTACAAAAAAAAAAAAAAATAGTATAAGCTATTATAAATACAATACAGTATTATAGGTGCATCTGTAACCGAACTAGGTAAAAACCTGTAATCTCGGTATACAGCGCCAAACCTCTCGGAAAATTATTTGCATACAAAAATTAAGCTAACGAGTACAGCATTATTTGGATTCAACAATAAAAACAAAAATAGGAAAAAAAAACAATAATAATAAAAATAAAGTTAGATAAGCTAAACTAAGAGTTGGAGTGTATGCATGATGAGAAGTGAGTCAGAGTGTAATGGGCGATGAATGTTGGTGTATGTGTGTGTGTGTGATGATGTATGAAATGTTATGTGCGGAGTAAACTGGTGTGAGTGTATGTGTAGATATAAAGTAATTAGCAAATAACGAATTAGAAATTGCACAAAGGACCCTGTCTACCTCGGTACGATAAATAGTAATTTTTCTGTGTCATCATAACTTAACGTCAATAAGTACTTGTTCACCAAGTCTTTTGCTGAAATGATGATGATTATTGAGGTCAGCAAGTTCATTTGAAATAAGCGTCATGCCGCATCAGATGGAGGTAGCGCTATATGCTTACTGCATAAATGTATAAATCAAACGCCTTTAAAGGGAGGGCTTTAATTTTAATGACTTTTCAATAACATTCACGAGATTGATTTTACATATCATTATAGTTTAATAGACAATGTATTAAATATGCGTGATAGTTGATTGTAATGCACACAGAACGCGTGGGAGAGCCGGTGGAGGTACCAGTGGAGGCACAGGGTGAAATGGCGGAAGGCGCGGGGGGCTCGGATGAAGCCGTGGGAAGCGCGGGCACGGGGGTGCAGTGGCGCGCCGGCCTGGTGCCCGCAATGCTGGGTGGCGGTCTAGCCGCACTGTTGGCCACACTTACTGGTAAGTACCACACCGCTACCCTCGATCGCTCGTCACTTGACACTGTAGCGGCTCTGTCTCGCCGCAGGGCTGGTGGTGGCGCGAAGACGCCAAGCGACAGCGTGTCTGCGCCGAGACTGTTCGCTGCAGCAGGTGTGTCCGCCGCACCCACAGCTCTACACCACGGAGCCGAGCAAGCGCAATGGAAAGACTCTGACACCGCCCGACGGTAACATATAAAAATTCTTTCATTATAAATAGTTTGAAGATGTTTACGTCATTGTGTCGGAAATGTCGTGATAAGGGATACCCGAATCAAATGAAAATATCGTAGTAATATAAGCCTATGTGATATAAAGTCCTCTCAAATACTCAAATAAGTTAGCATGTGTTAGTGAGTGTATTGACCCGCTAGTGCTCATTGATCCTTATCATCCTGCGTTGTTTATCCACCATGCGCCGCGTCAGCGGTATATTTATAGCAAAGGCGATTTTGATTCTATACAGAACGAGATTTCTACCACTAATTGGGAAGGTGAATTTTCAATCCGATCATTGGGTGAGTCCATTGAGTTCTCTATGAACACTATTGAACCACTTCAAATCAAGTATATACCACAAAAACTAGTATGTAATAAAAGTATGGAAAGAGTATGGAAGCTTCGTTTTATAAATGTTATCTTAATCAAACTAAAAAATCCATTAAAGATAACCCTAAATACTTTTGGATACAATATAATACGAAAACACAAAATACACTCAGGCGTTGAAGTACTCCGGAAATAATTAAAATAATTCGGATAATAGAACTTCATTTGACATTTGTTACATAGAATTCTATGTTGATGTTGTGACCGATTTACTTCGCAGCTTAGGTCTAACAAAAGGTGCTGGACCTGATAAAATTTCATCGAAATTTCTAATCAAATGCGCGCCTTCTATTGCCAAACCTATTTCTATTTTGTTTTCCAAGTCTTTGACTCTTGGTGTTTTCCCTAAAGTATGTAAATCTGCTTTTATTACACCTGCAGAAGGTACCATAAGAAGGGGTCAAAAATCGAGGTTCAAACAAACTAATTATAGGTCTATATCCAAGCTGTGCTTTATAGCTAAAATATTTGAGAGGATTGTTTATAACCCACCCTTGCTAACTCGCTCAGCTTCTTCCAACACGGATTTTTAAAAGGACGCTCTACCAGTTCTAATTTGATTCTATTTAATGATTATGATAATGATTTCATTACAGACGCTATGGACAATGGTAGAGACGTTTATGTGGTTTACACAGACTATAGCAAGGCATTTGATTGGATCGATCACGATAATCTGATAATGAAACTAAGCTTCATGGGGATCTGTGGAGACCTCTTAAGATGGTCCTTATCATAACAGGTCACAGGTACTTAACAATTATATGTCTAGCTGGGTAAATGTGCCTAGTGGAGTACCTCAGGGTTTGTTGCTCGGTCCTTTCTTATTCGTCATTTATGTGGACGATATCGATCACAACCTACATTCTTTTAAACTGCTATGCTTTGCTGACGTTATGAAAATCTTTGCCACCATTTCAACGCTTGAAGATAGACTAGCATTTCAGGTAGATTTGCATCGGCTAGAAGAGTACTGTCGGGCTAATAAACTTGATCTGAACCCATCTAAGTGTTCGATGATCACTTACAATAAAAAACGTGCAATCACAGCTAATACTTTGGCGGGCCAGATCTTGCCAAGATGCATTTATTATTTGAGACTTAGTCGTCCATCAGGACAATAAGTAATTTTTGACGTGCAAATTAATGCAATTGTTAAAAAGCTTCTAAACTGCTTGGGTTTATTATACATCTCAAAAACACTAAAAATATTGCATTACACTTTTGTAAGAAATCATCTGGAGTACGTGTCTCATATATGGAATCCACGTTGTACACAAGTGCTGTTCATGCTGGCCTTTGCTTAACAATTTACCTCTCACTACACTTCTAGTATAATGTTTTTACTGTTTTTATCAATTAGTTAATCAAGAAGACTATCAACGAGAACACTGCTGACTAACTGTATATATATCAGGATACGGTCCACCCGTGTGTCAAATTTCTTCTAAATTCGCCCGAGCATGAAGAAGTAACAAAAATACACACAGACATAATTGACTCGTTTCACTTTCACCTTTATAATAATGATATGATTTGTAGCTACAAGAGATCTGCACGAGATCAGTCCGTACGCGACGTTCAGCATGTCAGGGGGCGCGACGGGCGCGGGTGCAGCGTGCGAGGGGGGCGCGGGCGGCTGCGCGCTGCACCTGCGCACCTTCACGCGCGCCGAGCCTCTGGACATGGCCGCGCCGCCGCCGCGCCCCAACCTGCTCGCACACCAGCCAGGTTGGTATTGCTCATAAAAATCAAAATATTCTCGTTTTATCTGTGTCGCTTTCCACTCAACTCAGAATATTTGTTACAAATAAGCCATTTACAGGCACTTTGTAAGTGTAAAGATTTTAAGAAGTCGATCAGTCAGAAATACTAATCTAATTGCAAATAAAATACTTACTAAATCGTAGATCTCTATGGAGAAGAACGTGCAAAAAACTCCAGACACTTTTTAAAATCATTTTATGTTTAAAATAATCTGGTTACGTATTTATTTTCGTTTTACTAAATTTTATTTTTGTTAAAACTTCCCTTAATAAACAACAAAATTATTTGCAAAATTTTTATTTTTAACTCGTTTTTGCCCGCGGCTTCGCCTGCATAAAATATAGCGTACGTCACTCAGGAATAAAGCATCTTTCTATCGGTGAAAAAATTACCGTTAAAAACAAACAAAATAATATAAAAACAAACTTTACCTCTTTTTAATATTGGTTTAGATGTACAGTAAAGAAGCAAAAGTGCATGGGTAGTACAGAAATAAAATCGTGTGAAGCGAGAAATGACGCCATCTAGCGTAAAACCAGATTGAAATGTTGCTATCGACAACATTACATTATACTGTTAATAGATGACGTCGCTGTGCTTAATTAATGCTTATTTTTGTAGTACTTTTTTTTGTTTCTTTAAATATTGAAATAATTTATAATTTATTTTAAAGAGATGAAGATACTAAAATTGAATATCATTTTATAAATATTTGATTATCTATGTGTTAGTTTTCAAACTTGAGGGTAGGTTGATTAAGGATTTATAAGTAATAACTAGTAGGTAGTATGGAGAATAAATAATACTAAGACCAAAAAATTATGAACAATTGGTTGTTCGCTAAGTTAATTTCGATTATCTTGTTCCAGCGCCTTTCGTTAAATTTTATTTTTAACCAGGTGTATTGTCTACTTATTTTACCAAAATGAGTAAATATGAATTGTTATATAGATTTAGTAAAAAGAACTCAAATAATTGCTAAGTATAATCAAGGTAAAAACTTGTCAGAAGTTGCCAGGGAGACCGGTGTAAGCGTAAGTAGTTTTGTTTAACTCTTTTATATAACAAAAAACTCCTATATAATAATCATTATTGGGTATTATATATTTATGTTTTATTGTTGGAGAGAAAAACAATAGTTCTATGGACATGACGATTTGAAGAAGAGGGTTCTTTAAAACACCATCAAAGAGCTGGTAGACTAAAACTAATAAACATATTGCAGCGTCAACCATGATAAGGGAGAAGAAAACGGACATCTGTCGACGAACCACTATGCTAGTTTAATTGACACAAGCGTTAACACTGTCCGTCATGCTCTTCATACTTAGTGAAAAGCTGCATTATCGGAGGCATGCTTTGAAATCCTTGCTCACAGAAAACCATAAAAGGGCAAGATTGCAGTTTGCTTTGGATCACATAAGCTTTAATTAGAGTAATGTCATATTTACTCATGAAAAAACTTTTAAGTCCAGTGAACACGGACGGTTATGTTTGTGGCTACATGATAATAAATAATTATAATACTGATTTAATATTATTTACTCAGTACGTATTCTCTGTATTACCTGGAGACCTTGTTATGTGTGTTTAACTTAATATCCGTAATTAAAACAACTTAAAAAAGTTATGAATACTTGATATGTTGTTGTGCAATTTTATAGTTTTTAGCCTACATTTAATCTTTTTGACCTTTGTGATAAAATTATCTGGTCTTTTGTTTATTTTTGTTAAGGTTACATAAGCTTCAATCCTCTTTTCAATATTGGAAACGAATACTTAAGCTATGGCCTGAATAAGAAATTATATATAATATTATAATCTTATTCGGTGATTAATAAACGGTGATTGTTAAATTTGAATAAGAAATTGTAAGAAATAAACATATTATGTTTTTAATAGTGCTTTTTTGTTTGATGAGCTTGTTTACCAGCATTTTTTTCATTTTGCTGAGTAACTACCCACTTGAATATTATAATACAAATAAATATCCACTTGTTAGCTTTGATATAATATTCCTACCGATTTCTTTAGTTTGTTATTCATAACTTACAAAAAGTGTGAGTACTACGTGAAATTTGAACTCACGGCTCATTGATTTACGCATCTATCTGCACATGCTAAACCACTAGGTCAACATGACTCTAGTTTGAATGATGAAATTATGAACTACAATCAGTTGTTGACGACAATGATGACGCATGTGTCTATTATTTGTTGAACTAAAAGTCAAGTTTATACTTTTATTGCCTTTGGTCGCTACTTAGCTGTGAAGAAACCAACGCCATTTAGATTAATTTTCGAAAACTTGAACTTTAACGCGCAAGGGAAAATAGGCGTTAAGGTATCCAAGCACTTTTACAGGTTACCGTACTGTTACTTCTTATTACATTTTGTTTTGTTCCTATACTATTTATTTATTTTTGCACTATATAATATATATATATATATAGACTATATAATATATACACTATATTATATACAGACAAACACATGTATATGTACTAATATATTATCTTACACCTTTTCACACTTAACACATGTCACTGTCATATATTTATTTACGTAAGAAAGTTTGCACAGAACCCTCGATGCGCAAGTCCGACTCGCACATTACACATATTCTTTAATCTAATTAATCACAATAAATTGCAGAAAACTTTATCATTGATACAATGTGCAGAGGTTAGAGTCACTCTAGTTAATTTTGTTAACAATCAAATATTTGCCGTATAAATAGTTTCAGCTGAAAATGCACTTCATAATTCTTTGTAATAAGTTATTACGTGTCAGAATACGGGCGGTCGCGAGACAGCGACTCTGAATCGAGTGGGTCGCCGTGCGCCGCGTGCGCAGCTGAGCTTTACCGGCTGCCCGCGGCCCACCTCTCCGGTGAGTTCCAGCTCGTGGTCCGGCAACATTAACCGTCTGACGTGCGCATAACATACTAACTGTCGTGTATGTGCATAGATACGCTGCCGGCGGTGGAGTCGAGCACGGAGGACACGGTTTACAGCTCGCAGAGCAGCCGGGCTCCACGCGGGCGACATGCAGCGCGCGCGCGCCGGCGTCGAGAGCACTCGCGGCATGAAACCGACGTGCAGCCCACTGTCAGGTGAGGCATGAGGTGGACGTGGGTCCAACACTACACTTGTTCATTGTCTATCGTACCATTAAGTTACCAGGATAGTAAACTAGCATTTTCTCTTTCCGATAAAGCCACCGTTTCTAAGAAGAAGACGATATAGAGGACCGTTAGACTCGGTAATAATATACTTAATAGAGCGGCCTCGACTAGAGCCCCGGCTCCGACTCCTAGCATGGCTTGTGCGCATGTAACTCCTCTAGTGAATAGGTACTACTGCAGTGCGGACAGTGCATGCCGGCTAGCTGCATGAGTGCGGCCCCGCCCCGCTCCGCGCCCCGTCCTGCACTCAATTGCCGTGCGTAGATACCCATATACTGCCGTAGGATTTTAGTAGCTCAGATCAGTACTACTCTATGGCGTGCATCAGTCGCCCGAAGCTCATCAATTTAGTAGCTACAATTGGGAAACTGAAAAATTATATATTCAACCTAAGAGGTCGCTTGATTAGGTGGTTATGTCACAGACATGGTATAATACGCCGTATTAATAGAAAGCCAGAATGAAAAACGTCACCGCGTAGCTGTAATGTAATGCGGCTACCTCAAAATCAGCTAGATTATGATAGCGATATGTTCCACTTTGTAAAGTGGTGTCCAACGTTTAGTTTTATTATAAGTGTAGCGTGATTATAAATTATGAAAAATCGATCAAAAAAAAGCTTGGGTAAGGTTTTGGAGGTATGCGGAACAGAGAGTAAAGTCCCGCAAACCTCCGTTGAAAAGGGAGGATCCTCCGGCCAGACGGGTGTTATGTCTGGTGGGCAACTGCCCCAGTGAGTCGGGGTGATGATATCCCAGTGAGCCGGTATGATGCCCCAGTGAGTCGGGGTGATGATGTCACAGTGAGTCGGGATGATGTTCCAGTGAATCGGGATAATGCTGCAGGCTTCAGTGAGTCGGAATAGTGCTGCTGGCTCCAGTGAGTCGAAACGGTGCTGTGCGATGTAGTGGCTTGACTGCTTGCGTCGACCAGGAGAGGTTCTTCATAGCTCTTCATGTGACTGGCCAAGGTCGCTGATGAGGCTAAGGGTGATGACCAGGTATGACCAGGTAGGCATGCTGGTGGTCAGGATACCCTTTAAAGCCGTGCAGTATGGCTCGCTGCTCGAAAGCTTGAGGAGGTGATGATGACGTCACGAAGTAGTAGCTGCACGAAGAAGGCTGCGCTGACGTTCTTTGTCGAGGGTCACCAGTTTAGGGGTCTGTGGAACAGAAAGTAAAGCTCCACATACCTCCGTTGCAAAGGGAGGATCCTCCAACTAGACGGGTGTTATGTCTGGTGGGCAACTGCCCAATAGATGATTTCGGGCTGTTCTGTATGTTCTAAACGCGTGGAAAACTTTAACTAACCTAACCTTTTTTTTTGTTGCCGGGGTGGGAAATCCTCATGAATATCCTTCGCCTGGGGCAAGCGAAGGGATCTGTCAGACTCTTACTGACTAAAAACCACCTCGGTGTTCCCTCCCACACTTGGACCGGGTTAACCTAACCTAACACGAAGGGTAGCAGTAGTTTCATTTGCTCAATTTGCTTACTTATTCAATAGCCTTTGTAATTACCTTCTAACCTAACCTGTTCGTGTCGGGGTGCTGTAAATTATTATTAGAACTAAATTTTTAAATCTAGCATGAGGTAGTCACATCACATTATAGCAACGTTATTCGATCCGGCCCACCTACTGGTAATATGACGTGGTTTACGAAATGGCTTTAACGGATATTTATGTCAAAATAAAACCTATAAATCTAAGGATTCCAAAATGCTGAGGGCGATGATGGCATCGTAAAGGGTCCAGGCACTAGTAGCGATCAGTGCTGTTAACAATAATATAGGTTAGTCCCAGTCCCATAGCCATGAGTTAGACTAGCGAGCATGCGCTCCGTCCGTCCGCAACGCGCCCACTGACCGCTAATGTGTTGCAGGTACCAAGCGGCGCGCGCGCTCCATGGCGGCGGCGCGCTGTGATCGAGCACTCACGCGGCCAACACCTACTTACTGTACATACTATTGTGATAGCTGTAAGCGTTCCTCTTGTCATACCGAGCATCTGAAAATGTTTATTAAACAAATTGAGTTTTAAAATTTGTTTCATTTTACAACACGACTCATGACGATTCAACATACTATACTATGATGTTGAATCGTCATGAATATACACCGTATGGTTCAAAGGTAGCTACTGTAAAGGATTACAGATGAGTTGAGACATAGACTTCACGATAATTTAGTTTATTTGGAATAGTTACACAAAGTTTCGTTGGATGCTAATCCGCGGTTTTAGCGCTCGGCAGCTACTGGTCAACTAAAATAATATTTTAATTACGAATATAAAAGTTATTAGAGTGAGAAGCGTAAATTAAGTGGTAGTGTCAGCAATTCGCCTATACGTGAACCGATGTACTCCCGACGGAAAAGTGGAATGAGCTTCATAAGCCAGCAAACAATAATATAAGAAAAGTGCAAGTAAATGATTAACTAGAGTGTGTGTACAAAGTTTATATATAATAGTATATGTATAATATCTATTCTAATATAGAGAAAGGTTTGTATTTTTATTTGTTACTAGGTTCTGCCAGCGGCTTCGCTCGCGTAAAAGTCGCTTTCTCCATACAAACTTTGGACTCCTGTTTCATCCCCTTTGGGGGTGAATTTTGGAAAATCCTCTCTTAGTACTCGCTTACATCATAAAAGGAAACCTTGTATACAATTTCAGTTCCTATTCCCAGAGTTTCGGGTGTGCGTTGATATGTCAGTCAGTCAATTTCTCCTTTTATATAGTATATTTAGATGAATTAACATAATAACCACAAGACCGATTTAAAAAATAATAATTTATCAGAATGCCATTTTGTTACTGAGTGACATACTCTATATATTTCCTACTTTCACGCGAGCATTGCCGCTGGTTGAAGCTGGTGGCTAATATGGCTAGAAGTACAAGCGACAGCAAATAGGGAATACGCATGCAATTTTGTATTTGCTAAATTAAATATTGACAATATTACATTATGATATAAGTGTGTAATGTTAGTGATTACCGTCGAGGCGGCATTTAGACCCGAGCCATGGCGAGGGTCTTAAGAGAGCCAAGAACGGTAATCATTAATTACTCACGTGTGTCATACGACGTTTTTCAATACACTTGTGAAGAAAACAATAGTAAAACTGGTAAAATTTTCTGTGACATGGCGGTAAAAATCTGTTTTCATAAGCGCGCGCATCATTTTTTTTATTTACCCCTAGAGGAAGGCTAAGGTATTTTGACCATACTACCTAGTCTTACGTTTATGTTTTCTTGCGTGAAAAGTTTTAACGATAATGTCTTTCGTAGTGACAACAGAATACGGATGTAATATTTTATAATGATTTTGGAGTATTTAATTTTATTTAAATTAGAAGCGATTTTCATAACATAAATACGCGCAGTAAACACGAAATTGTATTACCCAAATGGAGATTAGCTAAGACCAGCAAGTCATTTTTAGTAAACAGCATACGCTTTTATAACAAGCTACCAAAGGCGGTGACTGAACTTAGCGAGGGCAAGTTCAAAACCCATATTAAGCGTGGTCTAACTAAAAAAGCGTATTACAAGGTTAAAGACTATGTCGAAGACACGCTTGTTTGGCAATGACTGCTTCTGCACATGTGGCCCCCTGGTAACTCATAATATTGTGTACATATATACATCTATTAACTGCTCCACATTTGTTGCAATATATCATCATCTTCCTGCCCTTGTCCCGTGTTATTTGGGGTCGGCGCAACATGTTTTTTTCTTCCATTCTGCCCTGTCATTCGTCATGCTATCACTAACTTCCTTTTCTTTCATATCACTCTTCACACAATCCATCCATCTTTTCTTTGGTCTCCCTCTCCTTCTCCATCCATCCACATGTAAACTCATAACTCTTTTAGTAACATAATTATATTTGTTGTAATATATACATTTTCTTTTTTCTTTTCTTCCTACACATTGCTTTTGCAATATTTTTTATATTATTAGACGCCAACCACCATAAATTCGTTAGTAATTTTCTTTTTGTTGACATGTCATTTATTGATAATTGTAATTACTTATTGTTCTTGTTTTTTTTTTTATATATAGTGGTTTGCTTACATCTCTTTGAAGAGCGCGTGGATCACTAAGCGCTGTCGACGACTGGGGCTCAATCCCGGCGATTACCGGACTGCCGGACGGCAAGCTACCCATTGCTTGACGTCGGTATTGACATTGTGGTAGTCGGGATGGGGGTCTCGGCGATTAAAGCGAAAAGATTTATTTATTTATTTAAAGATGTTCGTTCCCTCACTCGTGCAACCTCGTTCTTCGCTAGCATTACTGTTTCGCAGAAGGAGGTGACCCCCTGCCATTCCTCCTCACTTCAGACCATGGCCTGTGTACCTACCAGGACCCAACGCGAGAGGTCCCTGCACCTATTGCCTTCACGAAGACATGGCGGTGCTCCGCCCAAGTGGGACACACCTCCACCGTATGCTCCACCGTGTCCTCCGAGCGGTCCACACAGTGCTGACCTCCTGAATCTGATGTAGGAACTTCCCGAACTGACCATGTCCGGTGAGGACTTGCTTCATGCGAAAGATAAGGAAGCCGTGACGCCTCTCCAGTCACTCCTCAAAGAGGGGACTGACCGTCATGATTATGGCGTGCCCATTGGTCGTCAATCTGTGAATTCACATGACTGCATTGCAAATAACCGACACTCGATTCGTTTATCGCTACAATTTTATAAGAGATCCATGCGAAAAGAGGACATAGGTTAGAGGTTTAATTTTAACTATTACTAGTTTTCAAATCGAAGTTGTAATAAAATTTCAGTAATATCACTTTGAGTAATTCTATATTTTTGTCTAGGTTTGAAAAATGACGCAGCTTTTGCTAGTCTTTTAATTCTTAGGCTTAAATTATATTTTAATTTACCAGTTAGACATTTGCATCTATCAAATTACCTTCAGAAAATACAAAAACTGACCATAATTAGTTGCATTTTAAAACGAAACTATTTTTCCGAATATTTTCGGTTTTTTTGTTCAATACCGGTTTCGGTACCTCTTTATTTATGAAATGGAAAAAACATGCAACGTTCGAATTGTCAAATCATTATCTTTAATTAAAAAATACATTTTTAGTATCAGGGTGGGAGTGAGGTTGAGTTTGTATTGTGTGTGTGTGTAGTTTGTGTAGCTAGAAAAGCGTGTGCAGTGGCACTAGAAAAGTGTGTGTGTTTGTGTGTGTCTGTGAGGTTATTATTGTTTATTTATTTTTGTTTTTGGTTTACAAGGTTTATGTAGATACTGTTAATAACTTTTTAGTGTTATCGTAATTGAGTTCTTGAAGCCAACTATGTAGTTTCATTTTGCACTTAACTTTATTAAGTTCATAAATAGTTATGACCCTATTTACTTTATTGTAGTGATGCCGACCGAGGTGATAAAAGAAACGATTTGAAAATGATGTTCCAGGCGAATTATGATGGCTGGCAACTGGATTAAACCTTCTCTTGCCTCGAGGTAGTAGAGGATTTTAGGTTAGTAGTCTATGTTGTTTCAGGATGGTTTGTTGTATAAACAGTTGACGCACCGTCAAAACTTTCGCTTTTTGGTATAATAATGCTGTAGGGTAGCGAAAAGGTAAACACAAAGACACTTACAGAATGGCTCTCTGTGCTCTTTCTATTTCCAGGAGTGTGCTTTTAGGACCACCACCCCAGGAAATGATACAGACTACAGTATGTTATGGACTGAGCGAGAGCATAGTATACCATTTTTTTTATTTTATCGTCGGCCACGTTTCTTAAGGTCTTAAAAACATATATCAGTTTTCTCAGTTGGTTACTTAAGTTATTGATATGTTCCTTGATTTTGAGTGTGCTATCTATAGTTAAACCCAGATATTTAATATTGTCGGCTTTATTAATTTGGATACATGTGTATGTAGTGGAGTGAAGAACTGCACATATGTGGGCTAGGATAGTGTTCGGCGTCATAGATGGATATGGTGTTTGCCGTTATAAGGAGAAGGTAACGTAATTTGTTTTTTTCCGCATTTAGAGTGAGAACATTGTCATACAGCCAGTTGGATACAATATTGAATCCTGACTGGGCGCGCACAAAGACTTCGCTCCAGGTATCTGCAGTGAATAAGAGGGCTGTATCGTCTGCGAAAGTAATTACTTTGCCTTTCGGGAGAGTGAGCATACCCAGTTCTTTTATATATATGAGACAGAGTGTCGGACCGAGCACGATGCCTTGTGGCACACCGTAATTAACTTGACACTCATCACTGACAATATCTCCTATTTTGACGCTCTGGGTACGCTCACTCAGGTAATCCTCAAAAAGCTCAAGTTGGACACCCCTTATTCCGAGTTGTTCCATCTTATTTATTAAGATGGGAACAGAAACCGTGTCAAAGGCTTTCGCAAGATCTAAAAAGATCCCTAAGACTTGGCCACCATCCAAATTAGTAACGATATGATTGGTGAGGTCATGAACCGCATCTGAAGTTAATTTGCCGGCCCTAAATCCATACTGAGATGGGGCGAGAAGATTATATTAAGTTAGTTAAGTAATCCACAAGGCGTTTATTCAATATGCGTTCTAGGATCTTGGAAATGGCTGGTAGCACGGCTATCAGCCTGTAATTGTTGACACGTGTTCTGTGACCCTTGAAGATCGGGTGAATGATGGACTTCTTGAACGCCTTTGGAAACTTACCAGTACTGATAGCAAGGTTGCAGATGTAGGTTATAGGTTGAATTAGTGAGGCCAGATGTTTTTTGAGAAAGGTGGAAGATATTCGGTCCCAACCCATGGCACAGTCATTTCGGAGAGACAGTATTACTTGCGTTACTTCAGCTTCGTCAGTTGGCATCATTACCATAGATTGCGAGCCGCTACTTCGAGTGCTAGTTGATACCATTGTCCGATTATCTAATTTCTCGGCAAGGTTTCTACTCATATTTGCAAAGAAACTATTTACGTCATTGACGGATTGTTTAGGAGTTGATGATAGGTATAGTAGTTCTCGCGGGTTATTTTTCTTTTTGGTAATATTTGATATATTATTTATGGCTGTCCATAGCAGTTTAGTGTTGTTACTAGCGTCTTTTATTTCTTTTTTGTCGTGTTCGGTTTTGGTTTGTTTAAGTAACTTATCACAGTAATTTCTGTATCTAGTGAACGATGTTTTTAAGATGTGGTTTTCAGGGTCCGACTTTAACTTCTTGTGTAAGTTATCTTTATGCCGAATGCAACGTAGAAGACCAGGGGTAATCCATGGCTTCACAATCCTTTTACGGTTTGGACCTTTTACTGTTTCAGAATTCGTATCTATTAACTGCGTTATTAATGTCATTAATATTTCGGCTGCCACATGTGGATCTGTTGACGTGTATATTGAACTAAAGTCAAGTTGTTTTAGGTCCGTATCAAGCTGGTTATGATTGATTCGAACGACTGCTTTTTTTGTCACTTGTTTGGGACGTGTTTTTTTAAGAAATAGTAGCACAGTATCATGGTCTGTGAGTACGGAGTGGGCTACTAGTGTAAAGGCAGGAAGGGTTGTCTTCAAAATAAAATGATCCAGGCATAGGCTAGGTAACTGTCTTTAGCTGGGTCGTTAGCATGTTGGTCATGGATATTTATATTTATTTCACCAGTAATTATAATATTTGTGTACTTCCTGATTTTAGTTAGGGCAGCATCTAGAGAATTCATAAAGTTGTTAATGTCCCTATACCCTGGTGGACGATATATTGCCAACAAAATGGTGTTCTGATCGATCCGTACTTGAAGACAGTTTGCTTCCATAAGCACCAGTTCCTCCACTGAAACCTTAAGATTTTCGTTAACATAAACGACAACGCCCTCATTTTGTGTAAGATTATTATCGGTTTTAAAGTAATTGTAGCCTGGTGGATTCGGGATATATTGAATACAGGGGAGCCAAGATGACAATATCCCAGTTTAGTTCTCGTGAGTATGGTGTGAAGTCCTGCTATGTTTTTGTTTATACTTCTTATGTTTTGGTTAACAATTTTGAGCGATTGGTTAGGCGTGAAGTTAGTCGGAATACAATCATCCAGGTCATATGTAGCAGAATCCGAGACTAAGACTGAGTCTATATTGTCTGTATTAGCTTGTGTGCTATCGAATTTTTATTTATGTAAATTCTAATTATGACGTTTCCATTTGGGTAGTTTTTTTATAATATGCTTAGAGATATATGTAAGAAAATCACAGATAAATATGGCATATTTTTCATCATTTAAAGAAAAAATATAAAAACGCATCACATAACCAGTATTTGATAGTCGTGCATGAGACATCTGAGAACTACAAAGTAAATTTAAGATTTGTATGATATTTTGTATTGTATATATTATATATGTTTGTATTATGTATCTGTATTTTTTGTATATGTGTATATTATGTTGTATTGTATTGTAATAGTATAGTGTTGTGTCAGTTGTTAGTGATAAAGTGTGTGTGTCTATTTGGGTTTTTGTTGTGTGATAAAAAAGTAAATAAAAATTGATAGTAAATGAGCTGTTGGTACTTTTAGTTAAAAACATATTTTTACACAATTTTAACAAAGAAACAAGAAAATAATGTATTGAATTACACAGTTTGACGATATTCTGTAGTCATTTTTGTTTTCGTATTTTTATAAGATCTTCTTCAGTTTTTATCAGGCGACTGGGCATCCCTTCTTTTTCTCGGACATATACCTTCCCATTTGCAATCCAACATTATTATTAGGTGCTGCTTTTAATAAAGTCTCTGGCGAGGTAGTGATGGCGTTTCGTCATTGTCGTAAGCGCTTCTGCGACAAATATGGGTTTTTTGGGTCCTATAAATTGCAAGTGGGTAGTATTAAGACGGTTGGATTTGTTGTCCTCATTGAAGTTTTTTGTCGACTTCAGGAACTGGTCTCTGATCGTAGAAGACGAAAATTCCACAAGGATAGTGCCTACGGAACCTTTCTTAGCCAATAAGCGAAATATGTTTTTTATGTGTTTTTTTTCGACTAGTTCATTTATGACTTCACCCAATTTTTGCACTATGTTAGAGAGCGTATCTCGGTTTTCTGGGGCCGAGGTGGGGATATTTCTTATTTCTATTGATGCTGATTTAAGGTTTTTTTCTAGAAAGTCTACTTTAAGCTCCAGTGATTTTATCATTTTGTTATTGTTGGTAAATTCAGATTGAAGACGGCTTATTTCTAATACAGCGTCGTCGTATTTATCAGATAAAAACTGGACGGTCTTTTTTATTTCTTCTTTTTGTGTTGAATCTCCAAGTTTTGAGTACTGATCAAGGTATTTTGAGTTTTGATACTCTCAAGAGCCGAGTGTAGGGAATCTATTTTTAGGGTTTTGCTGCGCTTGTTGGGAAACCATCTGTGAGAACATAGCTTTCAGTTCCGTAATCATGTTTTCCATTCGATGGAAGTTCGAGTCGTTTAGTGTCAGAACTCGTTGTTCAATCCGGCTCAGACTTATGCATTGTTGAACGTGAAGTTTTTGGGGGCGAGCATCCACTCATTATTATTAACCGACTTGTTTTATAGAACAGTACACTCTAATAGGAATAGGAACGATATTTATCAGATTGTATACAGAATAAAACAGTCATAAATTGATTTAGTAGCATGCAGTGTTTGTACTAATGAGCACTAATGAGTCACTTCCCTCATTATAAGTATAGTTATTCCTTTTACGCGCTGCTGTGAGCCGGCGCGGCGACGCTGCGCTGGCGCTGCTTATCTTCGTGAATCTTCGGGTACCCGAACGTTGTCGAGCGAGCGCCGTCAAACGTCCTTAAAGTGGCTTATTTTATTAAATATTTTATATATTTTAAAATATTTCTTTAAAAACATATTAAATATTGGTCGTCACGACTATCGGCACAATGACTGCCGTATCTACTTCCCACATGTCGACAACCTCGCGAGCCAAGTCAAGATACTTAGTTTGCTTATCTTTCTCAGCTTTCACGAGGTCCTCGTCATGAGGGATCGCTATATCAACAATCACTGTGCGCCGCTCTGGTCGATCTATCACCACTATATCAGGCTTATTGGCAATAATTGTCCTGGTAGTCACGATAGATCGATCCCAATACAACGTGATATTGCCATTGTCGAGAACTGGGTCGGGCACATACTTATAGTACGGTACTTCTGATTCCACAAGATTGTATTTAAGAGCAAGTTGCTGGTGGATAATCCTGGCTACGAGGTTGTGTCTATGCAAATAGTATCCGTTGGCTAGATGAGAACATCCAGAAATAATGTGTCGGATTGATTCCCCGGGCCGGTGGCATGCCCGACAGATATTTCCGGTAGTTTTTCGTCACCATAACTTCGTTCATTATCGCACAGACAAAACCTTCGGTTTCCCCGAAAAGGTCACCGAAACGCAGCCAAGATACGGACGCTAATTAGGTCTAAATCGGGTCCATGTAAGGCCCGGTAAAAGCATCCATGAAGCTCCTTGCTCTGCCATACTTCCCTGCGGTCATTAGTATCCAGTACTATAGGTTTGCGCCAGTTCTCGTTAGCCAAGGAGAGCGGATTGAGGCCCTTGTTCACCGCTACCACATCTCGGTGCATACCCACGTCGGTTTTTAGGAATATTCCCTGAGACTGCATACCGCGCGATTGTGCAAAGTCTTAGCATTTAAGAAGCCACGACCCCCGCACTTCCGCGGGATATACAGTCTCATCACCGATGACCGTGGGTGATGCATCTGATTTGCGGTAAGTAATGTGCGGACCCTTATTATAGATAGATAGATAGACAATCATACTGTCTGATCCTTCTTTCTGGCTTCAAATTTGAAATTTAAATGATTGAATGAACAAGCAGCATAGCCGTCTACTATTAAAAATCATCCAATCACGCACTTGCCCAGTTCACAGTTGGCAGCCATGCTGGCTGTCTATTCAAACATTTAAATTTTAAATTTGAAGCCAGACGGAAGGATCAGACAGTATGACTGTCTTGCAAAAGAAATAATAAATAATAATAAATTTGGGTTATAAATGAACTTCACGTGAAGATTGACTTATTTACGTGTAATTTAAGTGAATTCGCAAAAATGCTATTGCTAATTTTATGTTATAGGGTAAATTTAATATTATACTGATACGGTTTTTATGGTTGATCTTAACCATAAAAACCATTTAGGTCCCTAGAAGCATGGCTCTATGACGCACCGTTTCCGAGTTATGTGCCTTCGGTTGTTTGGGTTCCGTAGCCAAATGACAAAAAACGGAACCTTTATAGATTCGTCATGTCTGTCTGTCTGTCCGTCCGTATGTCACAGCCACTTTTTTCCGAAACTATAAGAACTATACTGTTGAAACTTGGTAAGTAGATGTGTTCTGTGAACCGCATTAACATTTTCAAACAAAAATAGAAAAAAAAAAACAATACATTTTGGGGCTTCCCCATACTCAGAACTGAAATGAAAAAAAATATATTTTCATCAAACCCATACGTGAGGTATCTATGGATAGGTCTTTAAAAATTAAATTGAGGTTTTTAATATATTTTTTTCCAAAATCGAATAGTTTGCGCGAGAGACACTTCCAAAGTGGTAAAATGTGTGTCACCCCCTGTAACTTCTAAAATAAGAGAATGATAAAACTAAAAAAAATATATGATGTACATTACCATGCAAACTTCCACCGAAAATTGGTTTGAACGAGATCAAAGTAGTTTTTTTTAATACGTCAAAAATCGTAAACCGCAATTTACCTTCCAAGTTTGTGCGGAACCCTCAGTGCGCGAGTCCGACTCGCACTTGCCCAGTTCTTTTTTTATATAGTTTTTTTTCAAAAATGGTTGCTTGGTAAAAAAAATTTTCTACAAAAAATCTTTGCTCTGATCGAAAAACATGAGAAGCACGATAAAAAAATTGGCTAATAATAAAAAAGGTGTTTTTTTCTTGCAAGAAAAATTTTTTTTAACGTTTTATTTATTTTTAATTTATTTTATTTATTAGGGACCAAAAAAACAGTTACATGTTTAGGAGATACAACAGAATTATTAGATAAATAGGTAAACATATAACCCACACCATGTCCAAGGATTAATCAAATATATGAAAAACGGAGACTGATTTTAAGAACCGATTTTGTTTTTAATAAGTTATTTAGTTAATCAATATTAATTTGAAATTTAGATGCTAAAGAACTGACAACGAGAGATTTAGATTTATCATGAGAATGATTGAAAATGCTACGAGTATGTCCATGAAGTGTGCGTTATAAGTTTCCACAAGGCGACGAAGAGGAACTCGTGCCCCGGCGTTAGTCATACTTGAGTCGACGTGGAACAGGCGGGGCACGCGAGCCCCGCGTCTTATAACGGTTCTGGGTACCGAGTAACAAATTTTGTTTGCAATATCCGTACAGTCAAATCTATTGTGGCACAGACCATGCAACATCAATACATCCAAAAGTAATCGTCTGGATTCCAAACTAAGAATTTTGTACTTGCGTAATAAATGTATGTAGGGAATCTCCGAATGATGACATATGTAGTTCATGCCGCGCAAGAATTATTTCTGTACCAATTCCATTTTGTTATTATATTTAATGTAATAAGGATTCCAAATAAGTACAGCGTATTAAACATTTATATAACAAAAAAGTAGAGGGTCGCACAAAGTCAAAATCTCATGACGAAGCGATACATTTGAAAAGCCTTATTTATTATACTTTGAATGTGCTGAACATTTATGTTGTATTGGTGCTTGCACGGGGGTATCATAGCTGCGTATAACAGGGGGGTAAAATTTCGGTTATTTTTTACCTAGGATGTACCGTTTTCAAGATATTTGAATTTCTTTATTTTTATCTGAGGTCCCATAGAACGGACACGGTTGACATAGACATGGTCCTAAGTCACACCTCGTCACCTCTGTGTGATGCGACGAGGTATGGCGGACAGAATTCCGGTGAGATCTCATGGTGGAATGGCGACAGCGACTATCGCAACCCAGTGCTGGGCACGCCATAATTATGGCGGTAAGTCCCCTCTTTGAGGAGTGGCTGGAAAGCACGGCGTCCATACCTTCCGCATGACGCAGGTCCTCACCGGACATGGTAAGTTTGGAAGGTTCCTGAACCGGATCCGTGCGGAAGAAACGCCCGGGTGTCACCATTGCGTGGACCACCCGGAGGACACGGTGGAGCACACGGTGGAGGTGTGCCCCGCTTGGGAAGAGCAACGCCGTGTCCTCGTGGGGGCGATCGGCGGCGGTGATCTCTCGCGCCGGGCCTTGATACAGGCCATGGTCCGGAGGGAGGGACGAGTGGCAGGCGGTCGCCTCCTTCTGCGAAGCAGTAATGCTAGCAAAGGAGGCGGCCGATCACGTGAGGCAACGGTCCTAACGCCCCAACCACCACCGCGATTCTGATCCCGATTTCCAGCCACCGTAGGCGTAGGCTTGTGGACGGTGAGCAATGGGTAGTTCGCCGTCCGACCGTCCGGTAACCGTCCGGACCGAGCCCAAGTCGTCGACGGCGCGTACTGTTTCACGCGCGCCTCAAGGAGATGTCAGCAACTGTAGGAGCCCATCAGGGCTCCGCTCTGGGAGCTCTGGGGCCAAGGGTCTGATTCTGCAAGGAAGACTCGGCCCTAGTACGAAAAGCAAAGAAGGAACAGGAGTGGGTTTTTAGTCAGTAAAAGTCTGACACTATCTCCCGCTCCGCCCAGAGCGGGGGATATCATAAGATGATTTTCCCACCAAAAAAAAAAAAATATAATACTTAAGCACTTTCTGATATTAACACACTAACAATGTATGGACTATTGGGTCTGAAATAAAGAAATTTTAATTTTTTAATTTAATAGTTTATGTAATTGTTCCTTTCACATTAAAAAGGCAATTTATTTGCCATGCGTTTAAAGTGCCGTGGTGTTTCAAGATAAATATAATATTTTGTTATTAATTTGTAGTAAATGACAGACAGTCACGCTTACTAAAATCTAATATTTTGGCACCAAATGAAAGAAAGCAGTATAGTATCAGCAAAAATGCATAACGGCCACTATGCGCGTACTGGGGGTGACGCCACCCTCATCACACACATTACCCGATTCGTGCTATTTTCTGATAACACTCACTAATAACATACAGCTAACATTCAATCATATCGCCGTTATTTACTTAGACCGGCTACTGCATGCTATGATATTATGTCATATCATAGCATACAGTAGCCGGGCTCGGGACACAGGCAAGTGCTCTGTGATCAAAGCATAGACGACATGCGATGGCACTCTCCTCCAGTACCATCCAATTAGCGATCGAGAGCGCCGTTGAGACCGCGGCCGCGCCCTAATTAGATACTTTCCAAAAGCTCTCTACAGCTTCTCAATCTAATCACTCATCAACGCCTCAATAGCGCGCTAATAATATCTTAGGGACTTTTTATCGATAAGTATATATTAATACAGACCTGTTGGTCTAGTGGTTAGTGGCCCTGACTGCTATGCCGGAGGTCGTGGGTTCGATTCCCACCCAGGACAAATGGTTGTGTGATGAGCACGATCATTTGTTCTGTGTCTGGGTGTAATTTATCTATAATATGTATGTATTTAAAAATATATAAGTATGTTTATCAGTTGTCTAGTACCCATAACACAAGCCCTGCTTACCTTGGGACTAGGCGGCGTTGTGTGTTAGTTGTCGAATATTATTATTATTATTATTATTATTATTATTAATACATTGTTCGGACAAGGGCCACAGTCTTTACAATTCTTGGTAACCTTAAAGCGTAAGTTCACTTAAAGCAGAATCACACTGGGATGGCAGCGGCTGGAAGCGATGCGAAGAGGCCAGTGGAGTGCTACGGTCAGGCGCGCACGGGCGTCGATAGGACTACTGACAAGACACGCCTGGCCGCTTGACTGCTAGCGGCACCGCGGGTTGCCACGAGACTTATTATAACTTATATTTCTTATTCTGTGACACGAGCTTTTTTTGTACATTTCAAGCGATACTGGTCTTTTAAGAATGTAGATAAGGTCGCTGGGGGGGGGGGGCAGCAAGAGACGGGCTGGATCGAACAAAAACAGTGTCTAGGTGTAATTTATTTATATATGTATGTATTTAGAAATATATAAGTATGTTTATTAATTGTGTAGTACTTATTGTAGTGTTTGTGTACTTGTCTCGAGTTCCCTACTCCTCGAACAGATGGCGCTAGCTGTCGCGTTAACATCGGGTCCGTGTTATTTATTGTACAAAAAATAGTTAAAGTGATAATTAAAGTGTTTCTGCTATTTAAAACTGTAAAAGAACATCTAAAGCCTATGTGACATTGTTATCCAGTGAACTGTGTGACGGACTTAACCGCAAAAAGGATTTTAAAATAACACCATCTTTCAAAACGTTATAACGTTAATAAGTATAGATTTTGTCAAAAACCAATTAAACAATCATAATTAAGTAATCAGGTGTAGTGAACAAACAAAATATTAACAATAAAGTGTAAAAAACTTATTAGTGACTTGCGTTTTTGTTGTGATTGAGTGCAAAAATTTTTTTCTGCATGAGTCATAACAACGACTTTATGGATTTCAAATAAAAATTTAGAACTAGTAATCAACTATTTCGCAGTGATAAATTGTGATTCTATGGCGTGATACTTAAGGACTGTACCTGAGTGAACGGATGGGCGTGGGTTCTAATCCCACTCACGACACACTCTTTTTGAATTTTGTTTTTGCAATTTGTAAAAGCTACGATTACAAATAACATCATTTTTTCGAAAAAGATTGGATATACATATTTTTTATAGAAAAAAAAAACAAATTAAAATGGAAAATATTACATACAGAAACAAACTATTCAGGTCACAATCTCAAACTAACTTATCGCATTCTAGTCAAGACATATTAAACTCCACTATGCTAGATTCTACGATGATGAGCATACAGAGTGCTACACAAGTTAGCAATCAATCATTTGTGGAAGATTTCAGACAGGAAATGAAGGAAATTAAGGAAAAACTGAAAATCGCTGACAAAGAAATAGACAATCTGAATTGTGAGAATACTAAGTTAAAACAGGAAATACAAGACCAGCAACGACAAATACAATTGCTGAAAGAAGTCTACTCTACTCCACAGCTCAGAAAATGCAGCTCGACACCCGTCTCAAGAAGAGTTTTTAACATGAGAGTAAACACTTCCCGCCATTCTCCTCTTCGACTAGCCAGAGGTGTTCTGCCGAAAGGAGTATCGCAGCAACCCAGCAATCACATAACACAGCAGTCAGAGAGCGATGCTCAGATCCAAACGGACAGCCCCAGTCATTGCAGTGAAAAACTAACTGGTACAGGGATGCTGCGACAGGTATCTGAAGGTGAATCGGTTGATCACAGAAGTAGCAGCCACAGAGTGATTATATTGGGGGATGGTCAGGGACGTGGCTTGCGCAATGTACTGCAGGATCTCCTAGGGCCTGAGTATACTGTAGTTTCCTTTCTGAAGCCAGGTGCGGCATTGAGTGAGGTTCTACAATGCCCCAAGAACAAAATCAGCAACCTGACAAAAAACGACTACGTCATCGTATTAGGCGGATGCAGCGATAAAAATCCCTGTGATATTGATATACATCTACACCGTTGGCTAGCATTAACTGCGAATACAAATGTGATTATCTCAGAAGTACCCAAAAACAGGTTTTTACAAGAATCAAAACTTAATTATTTACTTAGGTTTATTTGTAATAAATATAAAAATGTACTGTACATGGATATGAACTACACTAGATCAATACCAAGTGGACGGAACTATGTAGTAAATCTTGCAAGATCACTATTAAAGGAAATATTATGTTTAAATTATCATTTCCAACTGTCTCAATATGAACAAATTATTCAAAATAAATGTAAAAAGTCATTTCAAAGCAAATGTGTCCAGGTTAACTTAAGTTGTAACAAACATGTGCTAGTCAATAAATTAGATGATAATAATAAAACAGCTGAAATAATAACACCTACAAATACTTTTTTTCGTGAATAAAAATGTATACATTATGCACCAAAATATTGCAGGACTCATAGCCAAATCTGACATGCTCACAGTGTGTCTAAATGAGTTATTAGAAAAAAGTATACAAGTGGACCTATTATGTATTACGGAGCATTTCATGAAGGAAGGTTATGAAGTCCATCTCAATATACCTAACTATTGTTTAGCTGCATGCTTTAGTCGCAAGGAAAATAACAGAGGTGGTGCTTGTATACTCATCAAAAATGGTTATCAGTGGAGAGAAATACCGAAAATCGCTAAATTATCCATAACGGGTATCTTTGAATGTTGCGCTATAGAACTTATAAATTATAGAATTGCAGTTATATGTATATATAGAGTACCAAATTCAACTAATTTTGATGAACTCATGAGTAGATTAGAGATGTTATTACGTATTCTGATAAAAAAACCATTTAAAAATGTTGTACTGGCGGGTGATTTTAATATAGATATATTGAAAAAAAACAAACAGACTCTAGAATTTGAAAGTTTATTATTAAGTTTTAATTTAAAATTGTCTATACGTCAACCTACTCGTTTAAAGAGCAAGACATGCATCGATAATTTTGCGCATAATTTTAATTTGTCTCGTAAAGCTATTGTTCTGGAATTGGCTTTGTCTGACCACACGGCACAACTACTTAATTGTCCGATTAGTACTGCAAACACTAGAAATCGTTGGCGGACCACTAGACGGGACTATAGTAAAGAGAATGTGGACAAATTTAAGTCTTACCTCAATAGCCTAACATTTGCTGAGGTATATGAAGCGAAAGACCCAAACAGTGCTTACAATGCCTTCACAGAAATATTTTCTTTCTTATATACTCAGTGCTTTCCTGAAACTCTTATCTCTGTAAACGTGAAAAGAAGGCTTAGTTGGGTCTCTCGTGGTATTAAAATATGTAGCAAAAGGAAACGTCAATTATTATGGCAATATAGACAAAAACCTACCGATATTAATAAAAATAAATTTAAAAGTTATTCAAAATTACTTAAAAGAATAATTTATTTAACTCAACGAGCACAAAATATACATAAAATTAAAACATCAAATAATAGATCTAAGACTACTTGGGAAATAATTAATCAAACAAAACTAAACATACCAAAAAACACAATAGACAAAATTCGATATAATAATAAAACTGTAACTGACCCCCAAATTATTGCAGATGTATTTAATGACTATTTTATAGATAAAATCAAACCTATAACTAGTTCAGGAAACACAGTCACTAAACATATTTTAACTAGAAAAGACTCGATGTTCATGGCCCCAAGTTTGGCACTTGATGTATTAAAAATTATAGCGGCCTTAAAAAATACAAACAGTGTAGGATACGATGGTATATGTACAAAAATTATTAAGTCAGTAGCACATGAAATCAGTAGCCCCATAAGCTACATTATTAATTTATGTATTAGTGAAGGTATATTTCCGAATGCGCTAAAAAAATCTATTATAAAACCACTGTTTAAGAAACACGATAGGGAGCTAATAGAATTTTACAGGCCAATATCATTAATACCAATTATGTCAAAAATTATTGAAAAATATATTTATAAGAAACTTAATACCTTTTTTGAAAAAAATCATATACTCTGTGATGAACAGAAAGGATTTAGGGAGAAAAAAACAATTAACTTGGCCATATATGACTTCTTGCATACTGTTATGACAAAAATGGATAAAAACACACCAGTCTGTGCCATTTTCTGCGACATGACACAGGCATTCGACATCGTACAACATAATATACTACTAAATAAACTTGATGCATATGGTATAAGGGGAAATATATTTAATCTAATACAATCATACCTACATGACAGAAAACAAGTAACTCAGATTAGTAGAATAAATATGAGCTCCAAACGTGAAGAATTTTTCACGTCATGTGAGCGTACCGTTCCTCATGGAGTTCCCCAAGGTAGTGTACTTGGACCACCCCTGTTTACTCTCTATATTAATGACTTCCCTAAAGCCATTAAACATCCCATGACACTATTTGCGGATGACAGTACGATCACTATACCATGCCATGATAAAAATAATTATGAAACGGACATCAAAAATACATTGACTGAAGCGGTAACGTGGCTTAATAATAATAATTTGAAAATTAATATAGATAAAACTTTGATTATGCATTTTAGCCATCGATCATCATCATACTCTAATCTTGAAATCGAATATAATAATAATAAAATACAGACAGCTAATAGCACAAAATTTTTAGGTCTAACAATTGACAAAAACTTAAATTGGAAAGCGCATATTGAAGCTCTAGCCAAAAGAATAAGCAGTGGGGCATATGCGTTATACAAATTATCTCGTAGCCTAAATATAGAAGCGCTATTAACGGCCTATTATGGCTTGGTTGAATCTATCATTAGGTATGGTGTTATCTTCTGGGGTAACTCAACCGATAGGGATATCATTTTTAAAAGACAAAAATACTGCTTGCGATCTATGTTTAATCTCAAAAATACCGATAGCTGTAAAGATTATTTCATTAAATATAAAATTTTAACATTACCTTCACTTTATATATTAGAAACAACAATGTTCGTAAAAGCAAATCCACATTTGTTTCCTCGTATGGCAGACAGATTTCCAAGAAATAGACGTGATGATAGCCAACTATGTTTACATACATCAAAAACTGCACTTATGCGCAAGAGTGTTTTTTGCATGGCACCAATTATCTATAATAAATTGCCCAAAAGTTGGAAAGAACAAACTATACCTAAACTTAAACAAACAATGAAATTGTTTTTGGCACAGAAAGCGTATTATAGTATTACAGAATTTTTAAACGACTCCGGATTCTAATAAATAAATAACTAGGACTAACATTGTCGAAATTATTATTAAGGTTGTGTAGCAGTGGAGGACTTAAAAGATGCCTATATTATTAATATTATTATAATTGAATGTTATTAAATATAATGGAATGTTATTAAATATAATTGAATGTTATTAAATAAAATTAAAATCATTAAAATATTCATTAAAATTAAAAAAAAAGAACATAATAATATTGTAATACTCGTAGAACCTGAGATATTTGTACGCCATGAGCAATGGCAGACATGTCGTGAGCCACTTTTAATTAAGATCTTGCATGCATGTATTATTTTAATTCTGTATGCATACACATGTTTGAGCAAATAAAAATTTCTTATTCTTATTCTTATTCTTATTCACGGGCAGTCGTTTACTAGCCGTTCTCGAAGGCGTACGTACTAGACCTAACTGCTGGTGACGTAACGAGCCAGTGTGTTTACCCCCTGTGTCAGTGCGTCCACTACAAATGGCGACGAGGTTAAACATACTAAAAACTAAAAAAGGTTTAGCGCAAAAACAAAATTGTATTTCGTTGCATATTAATTTTTTTCGAAAAAACAAAATATTGTTAAAGAATAAGAGGATACATAAAAAAAAAACATTTAAAAAAAAGGAAAAACGGTTAGGTAATTGTTGAAGGTCGACTTGTTACTAAACAAAAAATGTTGTACAAAGGGAATTGCCTAAATGAGGCCATCAGTAGACAATAGACAAATTTTTGATCATCTCCTCACAAATTTTGCCAAAAAAAAAAAATGTTTTTTCTTGCTTCCAAAGGAGCGCCACTACAATCAACAAGAATTCGTGAAAGGTAGCTTAATTTATAAAATCAAGGGGTTTTATCATTTTGATGTTAGCGGATATGGTTAGCATTAAAATATATTTAAGATTAATCGGTTCGAATCGATTTGTAAACGAATAAAATAACTTCAATAGCTTTCCTTTGGGACTTTGCTGGTATTGTCTTGCTTTGCATGCGTTTTAATGAAAATATTTCATAGCATGGCATGTATCGGAATAGGTACCAAAAAAAAAGATAAGAAACGTGACTCAATTATAATTAGGGGAATATAAGAGATTATTGATTTCATGTTATTTTTTCGTGACCGTGACGACACTGGGTTGGGTCTGACAAGTGTTAGATTCTATTCAATTGCTTGAGGGACACAAAGTCATTTACTTTGGGATGATATTTTCCATATCCACTCAGCTGCCTCTTGCCAAAATTTTTCTAACGGGGCGACATCCTTCGTTCTTGTATTGACAGAAAACCATTGAAATTTTTGATATTTTAGATAGATGGCGTTATTTCCCGTAGGCTTAAAAGTTTTTCTGCAGTTGAAGTGAATTAAGTGCAAAACGAGTTTTTGTGGTTGTGACAAAAGTTAAAGTGTGAGATTTGTTGCTATGTGATATTATGTACTATTTTGTTCCTGATTTAATGGCCTTTCGAATGAGACGTGAGTCCCGCGTCAATCGAAAAAATTGGATGACGAAATCAATAGTATTATGTTGTAGTGGTCTGAAAAATCCATTCATTTATAAACACATGAAAAAAACTATTTAATTTCTAGTTTGTACTTAAGTCATTGGTGAATTACCTATAAAGCGTGATTATTTACGAACGTTTTAGTACCAATACCGTTAAATATAGTTTTAAGATTTTGAAGTTGTGAAATGAGTTGTTTACGTTGAATTGCCGCCTGTATGTACATGTTTTGAATTAACGGTGCGGATGGCGGTTTCTATCGAAATAAAGCCATCAAAATTTTGTTTAATTTGCTAAACCCCAAGCGAACGCTGGCGTTCGCTCGCTCATTGTCATTCTATTGTGTCTCTAATTACGGTACTAAGACTGGTATTCAGTATGCATCAAATGTCATCAAAATATTTATATTTTGGTGTCATTTGATGCATACTGAATTGAGCTATAATAGGATTATCACTTTAGATACTGAAATATTACTAGTTTTATTTTGTATTGACTTATAAGAATAAGAATAAGAATAAGAAATTTTATTTGCTCAAACATGTGTATGCATACAGAATTAAAATAATACATGCATGCAAGATCTTAATTAAAAGTGGCTCACGACATGTCTGCCATTTCTCATGGCGTACAAATATCTCAGGTTCTACGAGTATTACAATATTATTATGTTCTTTTTTTTTAATTTTAATGAATATTTTAATGATTTTAATTATATTTAATAACATTCAATTATATTTAATAACATTCCATTATATTTAATAACATTCAATTATAATAATATTAATAATATAGGCATCTTTTAAGTCCTCCACTGCTACACAACCTTAATAATAATTTCGACAATGTTAGTCCTAGTTATTTATTTATTAGAATCCGGAGTCGTTTAAAAATTCTGTAATACTATAATACGCTTTCTGTGCCAAAAACAATTTCATTGTTTGTTTAAGTTTAGGTATAGTTTGTTCTTTCCAACTTTTGGGCAATTTATTATAGATAATTGGTGCCATGCAAAAAACACTCTTGCGCATAAGTGCAGTTTTTGATGTATGTAAACATAGTTGGCTATCATCACGTCTATTTCTTGGAAATCTGTCTGCCATACGAGGAAACAAATGTGGATTTGCTTTTACGAACATTGTTGTTTCTAATATATAAAGTGAAGGTAATGTTAAAATTTTATATTTAATGAAATAATCTTTACAGCTATCGGTATTTTTGAGATTAAACATAGATCGCAAGCAGTATTTTTGTCTTTTAAAAATGATATCCCTATCGGTTGAGTTACCCCAGAAGATAACACCATACCTAATGATAGATTCAACCAAGCCATAATAGGCCGTTAATAGCGCTTCTATATTTAGGCTACGAGATAATTTGTATAACGCATATGCCCCACTGCTTATTCTTTTGGCTAGAGCTTCAATATGCGCTTTCCAATTTAAGTTTTTGTCAATTGTTAGACCTAAAAATTTTGTGCTATTAGCTGTCTGTATTTCATTATTATTATATTCGATTTCAAGATTAGAGTATGATGATGATCGTTGGCTAAAATGCATAATCAAAGTTTTATCTATATTAATTTTCAAATTATTATTATTAAGCCACGTTACCGCTTCAGTCAATGTATTTTTGATGTCCGTTTCATAATTATTTTTATCATGGCATGGTATAAAAATAATTATGAAACGGACATCAAAAACGGATATAAAAAACAAAGACTTCAAAGAAGAATAACAATCATAAAATCATTTTAAGAGATACAAAGTAAGTCCTGTAGTATGCCTTGGTCTATTCAGTTGAGCAAACAATCATTAGTCTACTATCAATATATAAAAAATTTTTGTTTATGAACCGAGTTTCGGTTACAAGACAAGACGCCACGCGGAAAAAAAAAATTAAAAAAAAAAATACGTGGGTAGTTATTTTGTTGTTCTGAAGCTGAACTTCTTAAAATGTCGTGATTTTTCGGAATGGCAAATGGGATTCTTTTGTGCCCAGATAGGTACAATTTGAAAAGAGAACGTATTGGGAATGACTCTCATATTACCTATAGTAAATTAAGCACTAAGCATTGAAAGGGGAAAGGATCTTGAGTGGTTTCTTATTCGGAAAAATTATCATGTGAAGGAGTGGTTTCAGAATAAACTTTTGCAGTAGAGTTGTTATCCAGTTTGGGCGTGGGACTGAGAAAATACGAGTAAAGGGTTTAATGTCGTTTTGGTAACAATGGTTGTATAGAGTTTGAAATGAAATGTGATGAAGGTAACGAAATGTGGCGAACGAAACGTGGTGAACGAAACGTGGCCAATGAAACGTGGCGAACGAAACGTGACGAACGAAACATGACGAACGAAACGTGGCGAACGAAACGTGGCGAACGAAATGGGGCGAACGAAACGTGGCGATCGAAATGGGGCGAACGAAACGTGGCGAACGAAACGTGGCGACCGAAACGTGGCGATCGAAATGGGGCGAACGAAACGTGGTGGACGAAACGTGGCGAATGAAACGTGGTGAATGAAACGTGACGAACGTAACGAAACGTGACAAAACGTGACGAAGCGTAGCGAAACATGAAACGCGGCGTATCGTGAAGAAACGTAAGGAAATGAAACGTGACATAACGTAACAAACGTAATGCAACGTGACGAAATGTAATGAAACGTAAGTTAACGTGACGAAACGTAACGAAGCCTGACGAAGCGTAACAAAACGTGACGAATCGTGGCGAAGCGTTACGAAACGTAACAAAGCGTGACTATACGTAACGAAATGTAACAAGATGTAACAAAACGTAACGAATCGTAACGAATCGTAACGAAACGCAACGAAACGTAACGAAACGTAACGAAACGTAACGAAACGTAACGAAACGTAACGAAACGTAACGAAACGTAACGAAACGTAACGAAACGTATCGAAACGTAATGAAACGTAACGAAACGTAACGAAACGTAACGAAACGTAACGAAATGTAACGAAACGTAACGAAACGTAACGAAACGTAACGAAACGTAACGAAACGTAACGAAACGTAATGAAACGTAAGGAAACGTAACGAAACGTAACGAAACGTAACAAAACGTAACGAAACGTAACAAAACGTAACGAAACGTAACAAGTCTTGTGGTATGGGGAGAACGAGACACTAATCAAATTAGTAAATACAAAAATATTTGTCACGCCAAGTTGAGGGAAATTCATTTCCCTTTAGATTTTAAAGATTGTGCTAACGGTTTTTGTAGAAACACCAGTCACAAACATGTATTAGACAAGATGTATAAAAGTATGTGACGGAGGCTGCCCAATGTTCCGGTAATGAGGATTCGGGAGGGGGTAGGAAGGGTAAAAGGGTTGTTGGGTGGAATAGGCATGTTAAGGAAGCTCACGCGGACGCTCGGCTAGCTTTTCAAGTCTGGAAATTAGCTGGGAAACCAACTTCTGGCTCATGTTACAAACAAATGTCTGACACGAGAAAAGTCTTTAAACAAAAGTTGAAATGGTGTCAAGACAATGAAAATAAAATAAAAATGGACATAATAGCTGAAAATCATAAATCTAAAGATTTTTCTAGGTTTTGGAAGAACACAAATATTTTAATCCGAAGCCGGGCGTCCCCGTGAGTGTGGCGGGGCAACATGAGCCTACGGCAATTGCTAATTTGTTTATGAAACATTTTAAGGTTGAATCTCCTCTAGGTTTAGCATCACAGGCAGTCGATGCTGAGGATTGTCTGACGGACTTGAATGTCAGATTTTCAGCGAAAGATATCGCTACTGTCATAAAAAGCATGACTAGGGGCAAGTCACCGGGGCATGACTACCTCAGCATCGAGCACCTGCAGCATGCAGGAGGTCACCTGCCTAGAGTACTAGCGATGTTCTTTCGCTCTGTTTAAGCCACGCTCATCTGCCCAGCAATCTGATGAAGACTGTGGTTGTGCCAATTGTTAAGGATAAGACTGGGGACACATCAGATCTGTCAAACTACAGGCCCATATCGCTTGCTACTGTCATAGCCAAAGTGCTGGACGGTTTGCTTAGCGTTCGATCTTGTGTCGTACGATTTACTGTGGCAAAAGTTATTGAACGATACCTCAGTGGATAGGGAAGGTATATCAATACTACGGTATTGGTATAATAATCAGCTCAATTGTGTGAGGTGGGCAAGCTCATTATCGGATGTGTATGGGCTGGAGTGCGGTGTCAGGCAGGGCGGCCTGACCTCCCCTCGCCTCTTCAGTCTGTATATAAACCGGTTGATCGTCGAGCTCAGCAACACGTATCAAGGATGTTATGTTGACGGCATATGCATCAATAATATAAGTTATGCTGATGATATGGTTTGCTGAGCCCTTCGATTAACGAAATGATGAGTCTGCTTACGATATGTGAGAGGTATGCGGAGACCCATCGGCTCAGATACAATGTTAAGAAGAGTGAGGTAATAGTTTTTAAGGCAGGAACTAAAACCTACCCGATTGTACCACACTTAAATCTTTGCGGAAGCCCTTTAAAGCAAGGCACGGCTTTCAAGTATCTGGGCCACTGGGTTTCTGAAGACCTCAGAGACAATCGAGATATTGAGCGAGAGCGCAGAGCTTTGGTTGTCCGCTGCAATATGTTGTATGTGGCGGTAAACAATTCAAAGAACATCATAACGTACAATTTTATCTAAAGGAACAATTGTAGATTGAGTATACTTATTTCAACACATGTAATTACAAGCAAGTTGGCTCAGTGGTATTGACGATGCCGTCAAGTGAACGGTGACTCGGGTTCGATCCTGGCTTTCATCGTGTACTTTTTGTGATTTCAAAAATTTCTTTAAACAGTTTTCTGTACGTCGATTGTCACTCAGTTAATTAATCACAATTCACGACAGACATACATTACTATAATATGGATAATGAGGAGAATATAACGTTCCGACGAATGAAACGTTCAATATCGTTCCACGAACTAAATAATACAACAATATTTGACTCAACGATGCTAAGTTTACCAGACACCTCGATTAACACTAACAAATCCTGTTGTGAAGACCTGCGTTCAAAGGTTGAGAGTTTAACGAAAGATCTCGAAATAGCGACGAATGAAATAGACAATTTACATGACGAAATAAACGACTTAAAAAATGAATTAGCTAAGAATTCTAAAGTAATCGAAGTATATAAAAGACTGGACAGCTCAGATTCATCTAAGACACTATCAAATAGGAAAAGAAAAGACTAACAATTCATGACAAGAACCGAACATCGTTAATAACTTCTTCCCCGACACGAGAGATTGAAGTACCGTCATTATCTGCCAAATGTTTTTCGAACATTTCTGTTAATCCGTCTCCACCTGTCAAAAATAACTTAACAGAAACATTACCGCAAAGCGCAAAACCTTTTTGCTTTAGAGAAAATACTATAAAATCACCATTGACTATTGGAAACAAACTGATGACTCGTGTTAGTGAATCTCATTCCATACAAAAGAACTTGACAACTAGACCGACAAATAAACTGAACTCTAGTACTGTTGAGCTACTACATACATCAGATACGTGTCCTGTACAAAAATGTGCATCCACTACGCAGACGATCACTACCCCTAAAACAATACCTCTGCAGCGGAAAAAGGTTATTGTTCTGGGTGACGACCAAGGACGGAATATTCGACAGACTCTACAAGCCCTGCTGGGCAATGACTTTCAAGTATTATGCTTCTGGAAACCTGGTGCTAAATTAATTGATGTATTGTTAAATTCATATAACTTTGACAAACTTACTAAAAATGTGTATGTTATTGTATTGACGGGTGTAAATGATACCAATCCGCTAGACTTTCAAGTTGACCTCAGCGTATGGTTTAGAAGTATTAAATATGCCAATATCGTTGTATCAGAAGTCCCATATAATAATCATTTAAATGAAAAATGTTTAAATAGTACGCTACGCCACGTATGTAACAAATATATTGGTATATTTGTGAATATGTGATATAGTCAATTTATACCACGAAAACAATACCATTTTACTGTTAACATCTGTAGATATTTACTAAAAGAAATATTACGTATTGACTTCAAAAATTAATTTGTAACGTATATTGAGCAAAATCGAATATTGACTAAGTTAAAAACAGACCAATCAACGCAGACTTGTAACTTACCTAGCGACGTTGTTATTAGTAACTGTGACCAATCCACTCAAACTTGTGACATTCCTGCTGACATTGTAAAGTGTGATTTGTCTGTATCTTTGGACAACGAGACTAAAGCTGGGAACAGCCACTTTTTTCGTGTATAACTCAAATATTTATATCTTTCTCCAAAATATAATGTTGTATTATATTAATAAAAAATATTCAAAATATAATGTAATACTGGGAGGAGATTTAAATATAAATATCTTAGATAGCTGTTTAAAAACTAACTTGTTCTTGGATCTAATGTTGGAACATAAATTCATACAACATATCAAAGTCCCCACACGTATCTCACAGACTACCTCGACATGTTTAGACTTAATTTTTACAAATTTTAATAATGGATATAATAATACCACCGTAGAAGAATTAGGGTTTTCAGACCACTGTGCAACCATCTTTCACACGAAATTACCTAGTAACAGCAATAAAAAACAACACTGGTTCGTGAAAAAAAGATTATATAATACACAAAATGTTGAAAAATTTAAATCAGAATTAAAAAAACAAAATTGGAATGAAATAATACAACCAAATAAAAATATAAATGAAAACTACATTGCATTTGCTAATACCTTAAATAAAATTTTAAATATATGTATCCCGCTACAGAAGATAAAAATAAAAACAACACTTAAAAAGTATTGGCTTACAAAGGGTATCAAATTATCTTGCAAAAACAAAAGACTACTTAAAATACTTACCACTAAAACAAAAAATCCCATATTATTGAAATATTATAAAAAATACGAAAAAACCCTAAAGCAATCTGTAACGACAGCAAAAAGACTACAATATATAAATAGAATGAAAAAGTCAACAAATAGAGTAAAAACTATGTGGAATTTAATAAACGAAAGAACAAATAAACCAATGGAAAGGGAAAAAAATAATATAAAATTACATAAAAATGATAACTTGATAACAGAACCTAAGCAAATAGCTAATATTTTTAATGACTTTTTTGCTTCTATCGGGAATAATATCTCACCAGCAACAGGAGTCCCTGTGATGTACCCCACAGAAAACTCCATATTTCTCAGCCCTGTTGATCCTCATGAAGTAAATCGAATAATAAAAAAATTAAAAAATAAAAAGAGTTTTGGAGTAGACGAACTTCCCCCATTTCTACTAAAGCAATGTGCAGATGAACTAACCCTACCATTTTATAAACTAATTAACCAATCGTTTGATGAGGGAAGTTTCCAAATCAACTTAAAAACGCACTCATAAAACCCATACACAAGAAAAATTCTAAAACTGACCCTAGTAACTATCGACCAATCGCGTTGTTACCAACTGCGTCTAAAATCTTTGAAAAGGCTATGTGCAACCGCGTATACTCTTTCTGTGAAAAAAATAAAATATTTGACGACTGCCAGAACGGCTTCCGTAAAAATAGATCTACAACGTTAGCAGTCTACAAATACGTACAAGAGGCTCTATCTATTATTAATAACAAAAAATATGCCGTAGGTATGCTCCTTGATATGTCTAAAGCCTATGATAAAGTACAATTTAAAATCTTATTAGATAAACTTTATGGGATAGGAATACGAGGAAAAGCCCATGAATGGTTTGCATCATACCTGAAGGATAGGATTCAGTTAGTAGAAATAGAATATTTCGATAAAAACTCAAACGAAATAATAAAAATAAGGTCTGACAGAAAAGCAGTTAATGCATCAATCCCCCAAGGGAGTGTTATAGGCTGTTTATTATTCCTTATCTATATTAATGACCTTCCTAAAATTATAAAAAGCCCATGTGTTTTATTCGCGGACGATATATCTCTACTCACATCATGCCAAAATGATGACAATATAAATTGCAAATTAAATTCCCTTCTCTCTACAACTGTAAACTGGATGAATAACCATAATCTAGAAATCAACTTTACAAAAACAAAATTAATTACTTTCCATCCCCATCAAAAACCACCACTAAAATTAAATTTTATGTATAATAATACAAAATTAGAACAAGTAAACGAGTTTACTCTCCTTGGTTTGTCTATAGATACCCATGTAAACTGGAAATCCCATATACAGAAAATAAGAGCAAAATTATCAAAATTTTCATACGCCCTTCGCGAAATAAAAAAAACTACCAACCTGCAAACTGCACTTACTACTTACTATGCATATGCCCAAGCATGGCTTAGCTATGGGGTCATGCTGTGGGGTAACAGTACTGATTCGCAGACCATATTTATTTTGCAAAAAAAGTTAATACGAATAATAACCAATATAGAACAAACAGAAAGTTGTCAACCACACTTCCAAAAACACAAAATACTCACACTTCCCTGTTTATACATCTTAGAGTTATGTAAATTTGTCAGAAAACACCCAGATTTTTACACAAATTGTGAAGAAACACAAAGAAGATACACTTCTCGACACAATAAAAACAAAGTAAACATACCTCGATCCCGATTAAAAATGCACTCAACCAGTCCTTTAGTAATGTCCGCTAAAATTTATAACAAACTGCCAAATGAAATTAGAGAAGTAAGGAAAACAAATATATTTATCAATAAATTGAAAGAATTTCTAGAAGCTAAGTCATACTACTCAGTAAAGGAATTTTTAGATGATAAGTCGATCGGAAAATAATATTTTTCTTTTCTTTGTATTATTATTCACCAAAGATTCTGTAATGACATTTATTAAATATAGTTATTATAATATAGTATGAAAAATAGAAAATTTAATTAAATATAAATTCCCAGATAAATAATAAAATAATTTAATAATAATGACGATGAAAAATAAATAAAAGTACCTGACATAATTTATCAATTCTTACACATGGACATAATAATAATAATATACATAATTGACTTAAATTAATATATAATTTCATAATGACGACAATAAAAATAAATAAAAAAACCTGACAAAATTTACCTAACTTATTTATACAAACATAATAATAATATACATAAATAAATTAATTTTAATAATAACAATTTACTAATAATGACGATAAAAATAAATAAAATATTTGACATAATCTACAATTACTTATACAATAGACATAATAATAATAATAAGCATATACAATCTAATTTAAATATATACATACATAATTTAATAATAAAGATGACAAAACCAAAAATTAAATAATCGGACACAATCTACCAATACTTATACACATACATAATAATATACATCTATTAGATCTACCTACAATTATTAATTCCATGAATTGTTACTTGGCCTTCATCCTCTCTCCTAACTTTGCTGTGCCCGACAGGGTCCATATTGATCTTGACTATATTTTATACCACCTATGTACATAATATGGAATGCAATAAAGTATTGAGTATTGAGTATTGAGTATTGAGTATAAATGGCTTGATCAGTAAGTCGGACCTTCTTACACTCCACTTGGAAGAATTACGGGATAAAAGACAAAACATTGACTTAATATGTATTACTGAACACAATATGTTGAATGAAGATCAGGTGCACCTATCTATCCCCAATTATAAACTGGCTACTTCTTCAACGCGGAATACAAGGAGTGGCGGTTCTTATATCTTTATAAATCGGGTGCATAAATACAAAAATATTGACTTAAATAAATTTTATTTATTTATTTATTTATTTATTTAAACTTCATGTACAGTAGTGGTACATAGGCGGACTTAATGCAACAAGGCATTCTCTACCAGTCAACCTTTGGGTTAAAAAGAAAATAATGTGGTAGGTTTGCACAATAAATAAATAACAGATATTTTAAAAAGAACAAAAAAAATAAAAAATAAGTTATTTATAATAATAAAATACATATATATGCTAAAATTATAAACTAATAAATACTATGAAAAATATCAAATCATTATGAAAACTCAATAATAATTCTGACGAAGACCAAACTAAAGTTGAGAGGACTTCAAGTAGTAGTTCCGAATCTTACGCTTGAAGGAAAATTTACTTTCAGATTTTTTGATGTCAAGGGAAGATTTGGGAAGGGAGGGAAGATTTTATGTACCTAATGTGATGGAATGCTGCTGTATAGAACTAGTAATACACAAATTAATAGTGACTTGCTTCTACAGACCACCTAAAATGACTAAAGACTGTTCGGAAACTTTTCTTGTTAATTTACATGGTGTTTTACAAATTTGTAGTCTAAAAAATTCTAAGAAAGTAGTTATTTGTGGTGACTTCAACATAGACACACTGTCACAGTCTAAACTATCCAATAAGTTTCAAACTCTTCTTTTAAACTACGACTTAAAGACAGGCATTCATCAGCCAACACGATTAGCTAGTGATAAATGCATAGACCATATCATTCATAATGTCAGAGGCAGTAAATGCGAAGTCCTAGATCTAGCGCTATCTGATCACACTGCCCAAATCATAAAATGCCCAGTCAAAAAAAACCTGTACTATTAACCATTGGTATGCTCTAAAGCGTGACTATTGCCAGGATAACTTAGCAAAATTCTCTGAATGTCTTGGTAAACTAAGCTTTAGTGAAGTCTATCTACACCATAACCCCGAGGAAGCTTTTAATTGTTTCTATGACACATTTAAGCTATTTTACGATCTTTGTTTTCCCACAAGGAAAGTGAAAATAACTCTACGTAAGAATCTAAATCGGATTTCTAAAGGAATTAGGCTAAGTAGCAAACGTAAAAGAGACATGCTATGGCAGTACAGGCGTTCTCCTAATGCTAAAAATAAACTTCTATTAAAGCAATATAGTGCTCGTTTAAAAAAAGTAATAAATCTGACCCAAAAATCACAAAATGATTATCACATAAGTTCGGTCAAAAATAAATCTAAAGCTTCTTAGAACATTATTAACAAAGATAAGCTTAATTATCCTAAAGAAAATATACCTGACTACATTAAAAAAAACAATAATATAATATATGACCCTCAATTAAATAGCAGAATCTTTTAATAATTATTTTATAGATGAAATTAAACCGACTAATTCTATTCACTCTTATACAACCATTGAAACTAATTGTAACTCTATATTTATTCCTCCTACGGTTTTTTTTTTTTTTTTTTTTTTAAGGTGGGAAATCATCCAAATGACTTCTCGCGATCTGGGTGGAGCGCGAGGGCGTGTCAGACTTTTACTGACTAAAACCACACCTGTATCCTTCAATTACCCTTTGCGTACTAGGACTACGGGTTGCCCTTTCGGAAATTCTCCGCGGTCCTAGCTAGCGGGCATCGGCCCCACTGGGCCCCTACGGTTTGCTGACATCTCTTTGAGGAGCGCGAGGATCACTACGCGCTGTTAACGACTGGGCTCGGTGCAGTTAATTACCGAACAGCCGGACGGCGAGCTACCCAGTGCTCGACGTCCGCAAGCCCGCGTCTACCGTGGCTGGTAGTCGGGGTCGGAATTACGTCGGCTAGGGCGTGAGGACCTTCGTTCCCTCACGCGTGCAGCCTCCTCCTTCGCTAACATTACTGCTTCGCAGAAGGAGGCGACCGCCTGCCATTCCTCCTCGCTCCGGACCATAGCCTGAACCAAGGCCCGACGTGAAAGGTCGCTGCCGCCAATTGCCTCCACGAGGACACGGCGGTGCTCCGCCCAAGCGGGGCACACCTCCACCGTATGCTCCACCGTGTCCTCTGGGTGGTCCACACAATGATGACACCCGGGCGTTGCTTCCGCCTGAATCCGATGCAGGAACCTCCCGAACTTGCCATGTCCGGTGAGGACCTGCGTCATGCGGTAGGTGAGGATGCCATGTTGCCGCTCCAGCCACTCCTCAAAGAGGTGACTAACCGCCATTATTGTAGCGTGCCCAGCACTGGGTTGCGACAGTCGCCGTCGCCATTCCACCATGAGATCCCGCCGGAACTCGGTCCGCCATGCCGCGACTTGGCGCGGCAGCGGAGTTTCGCCCCGGCGTTGCATCTCCACGCGCAAATCGTGCATGCGTGCAAGGACTGTTGCCTTCAAATCCAATGGTGGCAGGCCAGCAAGAAGGCTCGCCGCCTCGCGGGAAATCGTGCGGTATCCCCGTATCATCCGAATGGCCATGACCCTCTGGCAAGCGTTCAGTATGGCCGCCGGTCGCCTTTGCAGTGACGGCGCCCACACCGGCGCCCCGTAAAGGGCCATGGACCGAACAATTCCCGCGTAGAGCCTCCGGCAGGAGGCGTCTGGACCCCCAAGGTTGGGCAGGAGCCGCTTTAGGGCAGCCGCGGTCCGTTCCAGTTTGGGAGTCAGACGTCGAAAGTGCTCCACAAAGTTCCACCGACTGTCGAGGACAAGTCCCAGGTACTTCATCGTCGACCCGACGTCGATGCGAACCCCTCCTACCGTTATTTGGGAACCCGGTGGTGGCGCGTTCCGAGGGCCATGGAAACACATGGCCTCCTACGGTACCATCTGACATAGTGACAACTATTCACTCATTAAATAATACCAATAGTCAAGGATATGATGGCATCATCACCAAAGTTTAGGAGGAGTTCACATCGGCGTCGAGTCGACGATGAAGTACCTTGGACTTGTCCTCGACAGCCGATGGAATTTCGAGGAGCATTTCCGACGTCTGGCTCCCAAACTGGATCGTACTGGGGCTGCCCTCAAGCGGCTCCTGCCCAACCTAGGGGGTCCAGACGCCTCCTGCCGGAGGCTCTATGCAGGAATCGTTCGGTCCATGGCCCTTTATGGGGCGCCGGTATGGGCGCCGTCACTTCGAAAGCGACCGGCGGCCAAGCTGAACGCAAGCCAGAGGGTCATGGCCATCCGGATGGTGCGGGGATACCGCACGATTTCCCGCGAAGCAGCGTGCCTCCTTGCTAGCCAACCACCGTGGGAATTGCAGGCAAAAGACCTTGCACGCATGCATGATCTGCGCATGGAGATGCAACGCCGGGGCGAAACTCCGCTGCCGCGCCAAGTAGCGGCATGGCGGAAAAACTTCCGGCGGGATCTCATGGTGGAATGGCGACGGCGACTGTCGCAACCCAGTGCTGGGCACGTCTTAATTATGGCGATAAGTCCCCTCTTTGAGGAGTGGCTGGAAAGACCTCACGGCGTCCTTACTTACCGCATGACGCAGGTCCTCACCGGGCATGGTAAGTTCGGGAGGTTCCTGTACCGGATCCGTGCAGAAGAGACGCCCGGGTGCCACCATTGTGTGGACCGCCCGGAGGACACGGTGGAGCACACGGTAGAGGTGTGCCCCGCTTGGGCAGAGCACCGCCGTGTCCTCGTGAGGGCGATCGGCGGCAGCGATCTCTCGCGCCAGGCCTTGGTACAGGCCATGGTCCGGAGGGAGGAGGAGTGGCAGGCGGTCGCCTCCTTCTGCGAAGCAGTAATGCTAGCAAAGGAGGCGGCCGATCGCGTGAGGCAACGGCAACGGTCCTCACGCCCCAACCGCCGCCGGGATTCCGATCCCGATTTCCGGCCACCGTAGCCGCGGGCTTGCGGACGGCGAGCAATGGGTGGCTCGCCGTCCGATCGTCCGGTAACCATCCGGACCGAGCCCAAGTCGTCGATGGCGCGTAGTGTTCCACGCGCGCCTCAAGGAGATGTCAGCAACCGTAGGGGCCCAACAGGGTCGAAGCCTACTGGGGCCATGGGTGATGCGAAAGTGACCCCCGGGGCCCTGGAAAAATAAAAATGGCAAAGAAGGAACAGGAGTGAGTTTTTAGTCAGTAAAAGTCTGACACTATCTCCCGCTCCGCCCAAGAGCGGGGGTTGTCATTAGATGATTTTCCCACCCGAAAAAAAAAAAAAAAAAAAAAAATCATCACCAAAGTTGTTAAACATGTGGTACTGTTAATTGGGCCCGTTATGAGTTATGTCATCAATCTTTGCATCGAACACGGTCATTTCCCTGAGAAACTAAAAATTACTATTATAAAACCAATTCATAAAAAAGATGACAAAAAAATCATGGGTAATTATAGGCCAATAGCACTAATGCCAATTTTTTCAAAAATTATAGAGAAAGTAACATACAAAAGCCTTAACTCGTTTTTTGAAAAACATGATCTCATTACCAAAGAGCAGTTTGGTTTCAGAAAGCATAGATCCATAAATATGGCGATATATGAATTACTAAATAAAATAATATCTAATGTTGATAAAAGAACTCCAGTAGCAGCCCTCTTCATGGACATGTCTAAAGCATTCGACCATGTAAACCATGATATATTGCTGAAGAAATTGGAGCGTTATAGTATTAGAGGGAACGCTTTAAAATTAATAAAATCTTATCTGTCGAATCGCATTCAAATTACGACAATTGATAGAGTAAGTAAGACTTCTCAAGTTGAACACACATACGTGTCACAACCCAGGAAATCGACTAACGGGGTTCCCCAAGGAAGCATTCTTGGTCCGCCATTGTTTAATATTTACATAAATGACATGCCTAAAGCCATCAAAAATCAGATGGTCTTGTTTGCTGACGACAATACAATTCTATTCTCTGATAATGACATCAATAATCTAATAAATTGGCTAGCTAATAATAATCTAAATGTGAATCTTAGTAAGAAAAAAATAATAACATTCAATCAGAGAATCGTGAAACCCAAGCTTAACATAAAATATGAGAACGTAACAATCATTGAGAGCGATACAACTAAGTTTCTGGGTCTGTACTTGGATAGTCATCTATCATGGAACCATCATATTGATACTTTGTCAAAGAAGCTGAGCCAGTTCGCATATGCTCTTTATAAACTATCAAAAACGGTTAACCGATTAACAGTGCTACTAGCTTATAATGCCTACGTGGCGTCTAACATTAGGTACGGCATAATTTTCTGGGGTAACTCGAGTGACAGGGAAATTGCTTTTAAAGCCCAGAAAAAATGTTTGCGATCCTTTACTCATTTGCATTCGACTATTCGATAGTTGTAAACCAATATTTAAACAACTAAATTTGTTAACTTTACCATATTTCTCGTGTATATAAACGACCTCTTTTATCTAAACTCATACCATGGTAAAATAATCACATATGCAAATGACACTGCCCTCATTTTCGTTGCTAAAACATGGAATGAGACTTACCAGCTAGCACAATGGGGTTTTGATTTGGTGAAGACGTGGCTTTATGATAATGTACTTACTCTAAATGTAGATAAAACGAAATACCTAGCTTTCTCAATCCGTGACTCATCACAAATCAATCTAGATTTAATTGTACATAACTGCTCCTCTGAAGCTTTGTTTGATGCGAAATGTTCATGTAAACCATTGGAACGTGCAAAGATAATTAAATATTTGGGAGTAATTATTGATGATAACTTTAGCTTTAAAGCTCACATTCAATTACTCAGTAAGAGAATTCGTAAGCTTATCTACATTTTTAAAACACTGAGGCATGTAGTCACCCCTATAGTTCTACAACAAATTTATTTGGCACTCTGTCAGTCACTGATCACATACTGCATTTCATCCTGGGGTGGTGCGCCAAAGACTGTAATAAAGCAACTTGAGGGATCACAAAGAACTATATTAAAACTTAGTACCTTTAAACCTTTTCGTTACCCTACTTTATGAATACTGCGAGGTCCTGTCAGTTCGCCAACTATTTGTCGCAAGCATTATTGCTAAACAGCATGCTAACTTGGAATATGATCAGAGTCTGTTAACAAGGCGGAGAGTTTTACCAGTTTGTAAGAGGATATCACACTCAAGAACTACTTTTATTCATAGATTTTTCCCATTTCTGGGCCCATTTCTGTTTGATAAAGTTAATAAAATTCTTCCAATCTATTCGTTGAATAAATTAACTCTAAGAAAAACAGTATCTGAATGGCTTTGGAAATTAACATACGCTCAGACTGAAGAATTGCTGACCATATTAAAGTAGTGATGTTGGATGGTATCAACTATTATCTAAGTTTGCCAAGAATCCAATGCTTGAATGTATTTAATTTAAACCTTATACACCCTCTGACACACATACACTCACCCTCTTCACCGTATACATCCAGAGGACAGATACACCTATTATTAAAACAATTTTTTTTTTGTGCTTTTTTCTTTTACTTTTGTTTATAATACCTAAACTTAATATGATACAATAATTGATACCATTTGCTCATGAGCTGTTACTAGTAGACCCAGTTCCAGGGCTTGACGCGCTGCATGCCGAAATACAGGCTCCAAGCCTAGTTCGGCAGCACATGTTAATTTAGGCACATCTATGAAATGGGAGTATTTGTTCGTAGTAATCTCCACCTGTTTGAAACTCTACACTCTCGACGTCATCAGAACACTATTCGAGCCGGTTCTCATAAAACAGCATTTTTCGCTAAAAGTGTACTTGATATGGCCTCCAAAGTATATAATAACATACCAATAGCTATTAAAAATAAAGAGTGTCTAGGTTCTTTTAAGAGGTCCCTGTTTAGGTTTCTTTTGGCTAGATGTTACTATTCTATCGCAGAGTTTATTGCTGATAAACAGGAATGCAGGCAGACGTACTAGACCTAACTGCTGGTGACGTAACGAGCCAATGTGTTTACCCCCTGTGTCAGTACGTCCACTACACTTATAATAAAAGCTCTGCTTAGTTTGGGAATAGATGGCATTGTGTGATAGTTGTAGAATATTATTATTGGGTACGTATTTTAATATCGAAGATTAAAATACCTACGCTTAAAATACCAATGCTCAAAAAATCGAAAATTTAAATATCGATTATATCAAAATGTCGAAAATTGTTATACCTACGCTTAGAACGTCGAAAATTGAAATGTCGAGTGATTAAAATTTAGAATGATTAAAAATACCGAATGACACTATGCCAAAGTTCAAAATATCAACATTTAATACATCTATGTTCATAATATCCATCATCTAAGTCTCCGGCAGTCGCAGATGGTCTAAACGCTCACCACCAAGCCGAAGCGGGTGTTAAAACCACCTGCTCCTCAGCTCGCGGGCAGCCTCGCCCCTCCGCGCCTACGCGATTCTAAATTACTCTCTAGGGGTAGGGCAGACAAGACTACGTGGGGTCGGTTTTGCAGGCATTTTCAGTTCTTGTGTTTTCGGTGTTGTGGTCGGTTTTGCAGGCAAGCATTTTGCAGGGTCAAGAACTAACAACATTTTCCACATAATATTAATGAGTATGTAAAATTTAAATTCAGTACGTGCGAATATGTAAAATTGGACATTAAAATTATATCAAAATTAAATTCATATCAAAACACTTAAATTAAATTAAACCGAAATTAAATCAAAATCAAATCCAAATTAAATTAAACTAAATAAATGAACTAAAAATCAATTGAATTAACACTTAAAACTAAGATAAAACATAAGATAAGATAAGATAAGATAAGATAGATTTATTTGCTCAAACATGTGTACACATACAATATTAAAAAAGTGCATGCAGGATGACATAAAGAAACAATATTTGGTTCAGACATGTTTGCCACATACTATGGCGTGCAAATGTTTAGAATAAGTACTCATTAAAATTTTTACTAGGTACAATAATTTGAAAAATAAATCAATGTCAAAATTAAACATGTCAAAATTAAGAAAGTAAAAACATTTAGTTTAGGAAAGTAACATCAAGTAATAAAATGTCAAATATGATACATGTCAAAAGAAAAGTAAAAATTATAATAAATCAATGTCTGTCAATTAAATAAATAGTAATAAATGTCAAAGTATACACAGTCATGTCAAAAGTAATGATTAAAATCATAATTGAATCTAAGTCACTCTAAATGGTTCTGTCAGAAATTCATTAATGTTATAGTATGCTTTGGCTGTTAAGAATGACTGTAGTTGTTTCTTCAATTGTACATTATTAAGCTCTCTCCAACTTTTAGGTAACTTATTATATATATTGGGAGCCATGCAGAAAACACTTTTGCGCATAAGTGCAGTCCTACTCCTATGCAGACACAGCTGAGTTTGATCACGCCTGTTTCTGGGAAATTTATCTGCCATTTGCGAAAATAAGTTACTATTATTTCTAACGAACATTACTGTTTCCAGAATATAAAGGGAGGTCAGTGTCAATATTTTATAGCGTAAGAAATAGGGCTTACAACTATCGGTGGTTTTCAATTTAAACATGGCTCTGATACATCTCTTTTGAGCTTTAAAAGCGGCTTCTTTGTCAGTCGAATTGCCCCAAAAGATAACCCCATATCTGAGTACAGATTCTGTTAGCCCGTAGTAAGCAGTTAACAATGCATCTATGTTAACCTTTCGTGACAAAATGTACAAAGCATATGCATTACTGCTGATTCTTTTAGTCAGGGTCTCTATATGTGCCTTCCAATTTAAATTTCGATCTATTGTCAATCCTAAGAACTTGGTTGTATTAACTGTGTCAATTTGGTTGTTATCATATGTTATGTCAAGATTGGGCAGAGTCAAAGCGCGCTGGCTAAAGTGCATAATTACTGTTTTATTTAAATTTATTTTTAAATTATTAATGTTTAACCACTCTATAGTTTCCTTTAATGTATTATTTATGTCCTCTTTATAGAAATCTCTTTGCGTACACGGAATAGTTATCGTGCTGTCATCCGCGAACAGTGTCATAGGATATTTGATTGCCCTTAGAAAGTCATTAATATATAATGTAAAAAGCGGTGGTCCTAGTATACTTCCTTGTGGAACTCCGTAGATAACAGTACGTTCCTCCGAAAGAAAGATTTCTTCTCTTTTGGTGCTTATATTTATTTTCTTAATTTCCGTTATTTGTTTTCTGTCATTTAGGTACGATGTTAACAGCTCAAGTACATTACCTCTTATACCATAAGCCTCAAGTTTTTTTAATAAAATATTATGTTGTACATAATCAAAGGCCTGTGTCATGTCGCAAAATATTGCGCACACTGGAGTGTTTTTATCCATATTTGTCATAATTGTAAGCAAAAAGTCATAAATGGCCATGTTAATTGATTTGTTTTTCCTAAATCCTTTTTGTTCGTTGCAAAGAATATTATTCGCCTCTAGGTATAAATTGAGTTCTTTATAAATATACTTTTCAATTATTTTTGAGAATATTGATATCAATGAAATTGGCCTGTAGTGTTCCATTAACTCTCTATCTTGTTTTTTGTACAATGGCTTTATTACAGATTTTTTTAGGGCCTCTGGAAAAATACCTTCGCTTATACACAGATTTATAATATGACTTAACGGGCAAGAAATTACCTCGGCTACTGCTTTTATTATTTTTGTACAAATACCATCGTAACCTACACTGTTTGTGTTCTTAAGAGATAAAATTATTTTTAATATGTCGCTTGGCAAACTTGGAGCCATGAACATGGAATCTTTTCTATTTGAGATGTGTTTTGTGACTCTGTCTCCCGAATTAATCATAGGCTTAATTTTATCAATAAAATAATTATTAAATACATTAGATATACATTTTGGTTTCGTGATAATTTCGTTATTGTTAATTCTAATTTTGTCAATATTATTCTTTGGCATATTTAACTTTGTTTGATTTATTATTTGCCATGTTGTATTGGATTTATTGTTTGACATTTTTATGTTATGGTTATTTTGAGCTCGTTGAGTTAAATATATAATTTTTTTAAATAGTTTTGTGTAATTTTTAAATTGTATTTTATTCTTTTGAGTCGGTTTTAGACGATACTGCCATAGTAAGTGCCGTTTCTTTTCGCTGCATTTTTTAATACCACGTGATACCCATTTTTGCTTTTTATGGACATTTACCGCAACAACAGTTTCGGGGAAGCACTGTTTATAAAGCATTAAAAATATATCAGAAAATGCGTTAAATGCTTCGTTTGGGTCATTTGATCCATACACTTCAGAAAATGTTAGACTACGCAGATGGGCTTTAAATTTTTTAACATTATCATTGTGATAATCACGTCTTGTCCTACTCCACCGATTGATATTACACATTGTACTGATTGGGCATTTCAGTAACTGGGCTGTGTGGTCCGACAATGCTAACTCCAATACATAAGCCTTACAGAACCTATTGAAATTATGCGCAAAATTGTCAATGCATGTTTTGCTCTTAAGTCGAGTCGGTTGATTAAGTGCCAGTTTCAAGTTAAAGCTTAATAACATATTTTCGAATTCAATTGATTGATTATTACGTTTAAGTACATCTATATTGAAATCTCCTGCCAAAACAATGTTTTTGAAACCTTTTTTCATTAAAATATGTAATATTCGTTCTAATTTACTAATACATTCATTGAAATTATTGGAATTTGGCACTCTGTAAATGCAAACACATACTATTTTGTGCGTGATTAGTTCAATGGCACAACATTCAAAGATACCACTTGTAGATATTTTAGCTATATTTGGTAGTTCTCTCCATTTATGACCGGACCTTACTATTATGCACGCTCCACCTCTTTTCGTTCCTTTTCGGCTATAACAAGCCGCTAAATAGTAATTATTCAAATTCAGGTGTTTTTCATATGTTTCCATCATAAAGTGCTCTGTAATGCACAAGACATCGACACTTATCTTTCTGTCAATTAATTCATTGAGACAGACTGCCAGAGTATCACATTTAGCTAGCAAGCCTGCAATGTTTTGATGCATGATGTATAGATGATTAGTCAAGAAAAAAATGGTCTTCTGTTGTATCAATGTCATTCAAATTGTGATATATGTCAACGTTTTGCAAAATGTCCGTAACTAACTCCAGTAAATCCTTAAATATAGTACGTAGTCCAAGTTTATTTATTTTGCCCGAATATTTACTAAACATGCTGCAGTCATATTCAAGATTCAAGTTACTATCCAAAAGGAATGCATGCTTATGCGTCAGTATGTCTAAATACAGAAGATTGTTAAATGTCTCAACTCGACAGTTGAATAAGCTTGTGTCAAATGGATACTTATAAGTTGGCAAACAAACAATTATGTTTGTGTGTTGCACTGCTTGAAGTATCTCACGTATATGGAAAATCATGTCATAATAATCATTTGTCCTCTTGAAGTCTTCTTCCCCAAGTAATATAATGCAACAGTCATTCATATTGTAATCTAATAATTTTGTCTCTAGTCCACTTAGAAGCTGTTTTGTATTTCCATGTGATATCAAGTAATGACATAGATTGCAGTTACTTTGGAATGTACTTTCAGCAATAGACAGTATGTTATTTCTATTATCACTACTGAGTAAACATATTTTACGTTTAGATCTATATTTTAGGTTTGTTTTTTGGTCATCACTACTTAAGACAAGGTAAGGATCTTCTTGACTTACCGTTTCTTGCGAAGTTTTCGGTTTCTCCAATGAGTGGTCAATAGGCTCTGGCGGTAGTGTTGACGGTGTATAGCATGGAACCTGAATCCTTGAAGTACGTTTCTTCTTGACCGATTTAGGTTTAGGTGTCCGAATAGTTTTTTCAGCCGTACAAACTTTTTTATAATTATCGATCACATGTTTACATTTTGTTAACTCTTGCTTTAAAGTAGTGTTTTCTAGGTTTAAGTTAGTCACTTCTTGGTTCGCGATTAATAACTCTTCTTGTAATTGATTTATTTTATCGTAAAGCTCTTTATAGTTTTGTGATTCGTTGATAGACGTATTAGGTAAACTTAACATTGTTGCGTCAAAGAGGGATTGGTTTGATGACAAATCACACAGCGAACTTGAACGTTGCGGTTTTCTAAATGTTATATGGTCCCTTTGCTCATTCTCCATCATAATATCTTTGGTCAATTGCTTAGAAATGAGTCAAATTACCGAAAGATATTAATAAATAAATTTTTGAAATGCCAAAAACTTTCACACTGCGCTGGACGCGAACTCGCGGCCTGTTGTATGCCTGGTACACGATATAGCCTCTCGACTATACGACTCGTTAGACAGTGAGTTGAAATTACGTGTTGTTTTCTAAATGTAGAATTATTTAAACTAGTGAAGCGGTTAGATGATGACTCATGAGAAATAATATTGTTCTTCTGTTTATTTTTGCACTAATGTACCTTGTATTACTTCAATTTATAATTATCACTATCACTTAGCTTAAATTTTATTGAATTACAAGATGATTTCGTTGAGTAATGATATTTTTCTTTGACACTAACTGACCGTCTTCGATGTTTGTTTTTCACTCCATATTGCACATTTCTTTAAATATTTAATGAATAAATATAAAATAAAATAAACTTTATAATATTATATACATTTAAATCTAATCAATTAAATCTCACCGTTACGGGTCGAGAGGTAATCTCAGCCGTTTGCTCCTTCCGGAGTGGCTCTGCCGGCGGCCTCGACGGCCTGAGTCCTCAACACTTGAAGGACCTCATCTGCTCAGGCGCCGGGGAAGCTGGTGAGTTGCTCTTGACAGAGCTTACGGCTCTGGTTAATCTAATGCTCTCAGGCAAGGTGAACGAGGCCGTCATCGACACTCTGTACGGGGCCAATTTATGCGCCCTACGCAAGAGAGATGGCGGCATCCGTCCCATTGCTGTGGGCACTACCTACAGGCGTATGGCAGCCAAAATTTGCTGTAAATTTTATGGTGAGGCTGTTTCGAAAAAATTTCAGCCCCTGCAGCTAGGTTTCGGCTCCAAAGGGGGCTGCGAGGCTGCCGTTCACGCCATATCGACCTACCTAAATTCTAATTTAGGAGGGGTCATCTTGAAGGTTGATATAAAAAATGCCTTCAATTCGGTTAATAGGGACACCTTGCTGGCAGAATCTAAAAAAGAAGTACCCCAAATTTTTAGTTTTCTTTGGGAATGTTATAGACATCCATCTAAATTACTATATCGGGACCACCTTTTGGAATCCGCTGTTGGCTGTCAGCAAGGTGATCCCCTCGGGCCAGTGATCTTCAGTTTAGCCATTCACCCAATTATTCGACAGTTAAATTCCAAATTCAACGTTTGGCACCTCGACGACGGAACCCTAGGAGGCGATACAGACACAGTTTTAAATGACCTACATTTCCTAAAAAATCAACTCCACTCAATAGGCCTTGACCTCAACTTTTCTAAATGTGAGTTATTCTTATCTGACAGTACTGACAGACAACTGACTCTTTCCAAATTTAACACAATAGCCCCAGAAATCAAAATTATTGAAAAAAGCTCTCTTCGTCTGCTTGGGTCTCCTATTTTCGAGGATTCTTTTCCCAATTTTGTTGAGGAAAAAATTCAAAATTTTAATGAGGTTTCGGAAAGATTGCTCAAAATTAACATGCATTCGGCCATCACCTTAATTCGTTTTTGCTGTTTCGGCCCTAAATTAACATATTTCCTCCGTGCTTCTCATTTGTGGAAACATACTCATCTTTTGGAAAAAATGGACCAAATTATCCGACATACTCTTTCATCAATTTTAAATGTGGCCATGGACGATCGAGCTTGGGCTCAAGCTACCCTTCCGATCCGTATGGGAGGCCTCGGCGTCCGTAAAATTACCAACATCAGTTTACCAGCTTTTATATCCTCGGTTCACGGCACTGAAAAATTAATCAGGAATATCCTATCTTCCTCACTGATTGATTTTGATGTGCCGTGCTTTACCGAGGCTATAGACGCTTGGAGACTCGCTTGCCCGAATTCCAAACAGCCCGACAACCTTTCTTCCCAAAGACGGTGGGATGAGCCGCTATGCCAAGTAGTTCATGAGAATCTGTTGGCAATATCTGTGACTACTGCTAGAGCGTGCGCGCCTGCTAGCTGTGAGGGAGTGGGAGTCGGGTCTCTGGCTTCATGCATTACCGTCGTCGAACATAGGCACCTTGTTCGACGATACTACCTTCCGCCTCGCTGCTTCCCTTCGTCTTGGCGCTCCTTGTTGCTCTCCTCATCGCTGCCACTGTGGCGAAGTTGTCAACAGCCTCGGACATCACGGTCTGTCATGCAGCCGAAGTGCGGGCCGCATAGCGCGACACGCGAATATCAACGACATCATCCGACGTGCTCTTGTCACCGTCGGCGTTCCGGCCGTATTGGAACCTCATGGCCTGGCACGCGACGATGGCAAAAGACCGGACGGTATGTCTTTATTTCCATGGAAGATGGGTAGGCCTTTAGTGTGGGACGCTACTTGTGTCGATACTCTTGCGCCATCTCATCTTCCTAGCTCGTCGTGCTGTGCTGGTGCTGCCGCAGCGGCTGCAGAGAACCTCAAGCGGCGGAAATATAATAACCTTGTTGGTAGTTATATTTTCGAGCCGTTTGGGGTTGAAACTCTCGGATCGTGGGGTCCGAGTGCTCACAAATTATTTAAAGAACTTTCAAAACGCCTTGTTGACACTTCGCGTGACCCAAGGGCTGGCTTTTACTTCGGACAAAGGATAAGCATTGCCATTCAGCGTGGCAATGCCGCCAGTCTTTTGGGTACATTACCAGTCGACAGCGATGTGGAGGAGTTTTTCGACGCCGTACTTTAGATTGCTTTTTTTTTAGTACTTTAGGGCTTTATTTTTATTTTGTAAGTTAGTTTTAATTACGTTATTATTGCACATAAATAAAATGTTACATAAAAATTAACAACACAGTCTAGCAATAAGGCAATGATCGTTTATTATCTCAATATGTAGGAGGACACGGTGGAGCACACGGTAGAGGTGTGCCCCGCTTGGGCAGAGCACCGCCGTGTCCTCGTTAGGGCGATCGGCGGCAGCGATCTCTCGCGCCGGGCCTTGGTACAGGCCATGGTCTGGAGCGAGGAGGAGTGGCAGGCGGTCGCCTCCTTCTGCGAAGCAGTAATGCTAGCAAAGGAGGCGGCCGATCGCGTGAGGCAACGGCAACGGTCCTCACGCCCCAACCGCCGCCGAGATTCCGATCCCGATTTCCGGCCACCGTAGGCGCGGGCTTGCGGACGGTGAGCAATGGCTGGCTCGCCGTCCGATCGTCCGGTAACCGTCCGGACCGAGCCCAAGTCATCGACGGCGCGTAGTGTTCCACGCGCGCCTCAAGGAGATGTCAGCAACCGTAAAGGCCCAACAGGGTCGAAGCCTACTGGGGCCATGGGTGATGCGAAAGAGATCCCCGGGGCCCTGGAAAACGAATGGCAAAGAAGGAACAGGAGTGGGTTTTTAGTCAGTAAAAGTCTGACACTATCTCGCGCTCCGCCCAAGAGCGCGGGATGTCATGAGATGATTTTACCACCCAAAAAAAAAAAAAAATCACTATGTGTAGATATATTAGGTACAATAAACATTTTCATATTAATAATAATTAGGTAAGTATAATAATAATCATGCATTTCATATTTTAACATAAATTATTTTTCTTTAATGTTGGGCAGATACGCCAAAGAATTCAATATTTTTAAAGAGTTTATTAAACAAATTCGTAATACGACGAATGGGCGCGCGCGCTCCTGCATTTGTGCGACAAGAAGTAACTGCGAATGGGCGCGCACTCCACGACTTATCGTTGTTCGTGGTACTGCGTAAAAGATCTTGTTACTTATATCCATACAATCACATGCGTTATCACATAAATCAAATGAGAATTTAGTTTCTAGAATGATGTGTCTCGATGTTAGCGTTAAAAGTTTTTGATTCCAATTTAACTATAGCGCTGCTCCCACACTGCATGAACCTGAGAACTCTGTCTTATACCCCGTTACAACAGAATAGATTTCAAGGTCTGGTCCTGAAGTCGGCTCGACATGGTGGCGAAAATAAATTATTAAGCATAATAAAACAAAGATTTTTAATATTTTATTTGTATTTAAATTCTGAACAGTTACACAATTATACATTTCTGATACTTGTAAAATAGCAACTTGTCTTTACAAAAATCATTCACCGATATAACAGCATTTTTTAACGTTTATCAACTAGGATTAACGAGAGGTGCTTGAAACCTAGTTATCAACATATATTATTAAGTTTGGCTTAAGGCCTCTTTCTTGTAGTGCCTTCACTAAGTTTTACTTTGTCTGACGAAGCACCGCGTAGAAGGTGTATGATGACTTTATAATCTGAAAAAAGCACATAAAAAAATCAATTATTAAATCAAGTAAAAAAAATTCCAAACAACTCATACATAAAATGAAATAAATATATCACACTAATTTTAAAAAAAAAAACTTAATCCCACTGGTCATCTCATCGGAGATGACCAGTGGGATGGCGGACAGAGTTCCGATGGAATGGCGACAGTGACTGTCGCAAGTCGCACTCATTGCTGGGCACGCCATAATTATGGTGGTAAGGCCCCTCTTTGAGGAGTGGCTGGAAAGACTTTAGGGCGTCCTCATCTCCCACATGACGTTCTCATCGGACATGGTAAATTCGGCAGGTTCCTGCACCGGATTCGTGCGGAAGAAACGCCCGGTTGTCACCATTTTGTGGACTGCCCGGAGCACACGGTGGAGCATACGGTAGTGGTGTGCCCGCTTGGACATAGCACCGCCGTGTCCTCTTAGGGGCGATCAACTTAGTCTATTTTTCATGTATTTACTTTTTTGTTTCTTTGTTTTGAAATATTTTTATTTGTTTGAAATTTTTTCTTCAAAAACACTAAGTAGATGTTACCTGATAGCGACAGCGATAAATTAGTGGTAGAGCCGCCATCGGTAAGATTTTCGAACTTAGAGCTCATGGCGTAGAATTAAAATAACAATTCACTTCACTCACACTAAGTAAAATAAATACTTGTATCTCAGGAGCCAGTTCCTCCTTAAAGATGATCAAAAATATGATGTTAGGTACAATTAATATAGCCTAGCCTTTATTATAATAATATTATTTTATTTTCTCACTACAATATACAGTTATCATCAAACATTTAAATGAGTATACAAAAACAAATTAGTTATTACAATATATTGTAGGAGACTGGTACCTAAGCTGGGCTCTAGACCTGTGTTTCAGGACACCAGGCTCCCACGCCTTAACTTTTACATAACCTAGATTTGTGTACTAACGCGCTGACAATGTAGTAGAATATGAAGGCAATAATATGTTTAATTTTAAGTAAAAAGGTAGTGTTAGTAGTGTTTATGAGTGTGTGTGAATGTGCATTTGTGTGGTTCTAGTTCTCGTTACCTAAGAATGATTAGACTGTATTAGTTAGCATATGCTCGTGTTAGTTAGTATATATATAGACGTGTAACAATATAGGGGGGTAGTTATGCGATGATTGTTAGTTATGATTCGGTATAATCATAAGACAGTTTTTGTAACCAATTAGATAACTTAGTTTTAAGTGAATATTTGTTTAATGTATAAATACTGATCAGATGGTGAATCTTCTTATTAATACGAGCGCTTAAGATAACGAATTGACAACCTGCAATAGCGGTCCGGTAGGGAGTCACTGACCGGAAAACCTCGACGTCTAAGAAGGATGCTTGAGTCTAGTGGAAGCATGGAATGACGGCGTGTAGTCACACGCAAAACAAACAGTTGCCGCACGGTGAGGACTTGGGGTTCTGAGTACAGCAGCACCTTAAGAATTACCCTTTGTGCACGCTCTGCTTGAAGCAGAAGGCTTTTATAGGTTAAGCCTTTTAAGCTCATATGTACTTAGTATATGTTTTTGTTTTATTCATTTTATTTCATTATATTTATTTAAGTAACAATGACGCATAAAAGTTATTATAAAAGTATTCAATAAATAAACACAAAAATATAATTATATTATTTTAATATTAGTATAGTACATTATGTTCTTTCTGCGTGTGTTGTTGTAAAATATAAATGCAGTCAGTAATTGAATTAAGTAAATAAATTACAGCTCTTGTATAAAGAGCTGTACTGCTGTGTTCTAATAGCAATAATAATTACAGTCAAAAACATTGAAATCCAACGGTTAGGTAACTTTAAATGTTTTTTTTTTTATCTAAAGCTTTTTTATTACTCTCCTGTGAAGTTTACTCCATCTTGCTAAATCGTTTTTGCATTTAAAGTGTCGATATTATTAGCGTGAAAGTAAAGCATGACAGATTCCACAAACACACGATGCACTGCAAAAGCGTGATAGCCTCAATATTACTGTGAAATCAATATTATAATTAACTCACAAACAGTCATACGAGGTTATAAAATAATAGCCGACTTCTATTGCGCGTATGTGAGACTTGTTGTGTGAGAGGTACCTTTACGAAAGTGTCAAGTGAGAGTGGAATGACGAGGCCGGCGGCAGGCCGCAGTGGACGTTTCGCACGCTCCATCACCAGGACCAGCGAGCGCCGAAACGATAGCTGTGCGCGCCGCCACTCCATGCTGTATAGCGACTGCGTCACCCGCTCGCTCTGACAAAATACAGCACACTGTCACACATGTGAAATACAGCTGCACAGAAATGTAGCCAGCGTGTTACCTCATCGGTGACTTCGTTGCCATAGTAGCAGTAGAGGAACAATTCGGTCAGGATGCAGCTGATGAATAAAGTCATCGACGCAAACTCGATGCTCAGCATGTTCAACTAAGTACAAGTTAAGGACAATCAAAATCATCTATGTTTTCTAGAAACTATTTTAAATACGGTACTCACACTGACTATCTTGTAGGCAGCCATACAAAGGATCCAACCGCCAATGCCAAACTGAATCAAAATCGCCGTGCCGAAAATGTCTTGCAGCATTTGCGCAGTTCTGAAAAAATTTGCCTACACAACATGCTCCACTGACACGACAGCAAAGAATATGAAGTTTATAGTAAGTCTTACTCGGTAATTTTCTCGTAGTGCACAAGACACTCCTTGAACAGCTGCTTGAGGGTGGCATCGTACGAGAGCTCTGGACTCATCCTCGTGATCTCCGCCGCACGTTGTGGCAAACATTCAAAATTCATTCTGCAACATTACCAGAGCGCACAACAGGTCTTCAATAGGATGTGGTTGGTGGTGCGTGGGACCTAGATTATATGAAGTAGTAGTTCTTTTAGACCTGGAGAAAGGAATGATATCACTGCTTGCACTGTTGATTGCTTATATGAGTTTTCATGTGTAGAAGTTGAAGGTCATACTTTCTTTTGTGTTTATAGACCACCTGTATCAAATTCAATATTTAATTAATTATGACAGATTACAAATTAGTTTTCGTTTCTGGGAACCTGAACACTGTTGCTTACTTCTTTCAATCTAAAATTTATATAATTACCTAATGAAGTAACAAGATAAACACAAACTTCAATGAAAAACTAGCTGTTAGCCTTGACTTCGTTCGCATGGAGTTTAAAAAAACTGTTTTCCATTTTTCTCCACTTCCTCCCCTCGGGAATTAAGTCCCGTTTCCAGGGAAAAACAAAAAGTAGCTAAGTTACTCATTATGAAAACCCTTCAAGTTATGTTTAACCGTTTCGGAACTTTTCAGTCACTGGCGCCACTTTCAAACTTTCCCTAATATACTCATTTCTCACTTTAACCTTTCTCAAAACACCACACATTCACATCAACATTATCATTTCTGATACATGCTATCTTTCTTTTTTTCATTCGTCTTTTTAACACACCAACATTCTCATCCATACTACTACTATTCTTCAATTTGGGGGGTATTTGTGGGTCACAAGTTATTTCAGTGTCTGTCACCATTACATCCACCCCGAGTATCAACTGAAATGACGATATGTTACGTCTCGGTCTACCACACCATCCTCTTGGACAAGATTCAAAGATTAAAAAGCACATATTTCAAATAAACCATTTCAGTCAGTCAGTCAGTAAAAATTATGCTAATTGCACATTCCAAACCACAGATGTCTATGGAGAAGAATGTGCAAGAAAATCCATGGACACTCTTTTCAATCACATTTTGCAATTACAAATATCTCTGTTACATGTTTCTTGTCACTATCATGTGAGAACAATGTCAACAAAGTAAAAATAAAAACGAAATATGAGAATATTAAAATAAAATAGCAACTGGCAGCTAAGAGATGACCAGTCTCAAGTGACAGTGCCCGTTCACGGACATGACGCGAAATTAGCACCACTCAGCTTAACCATTTTGAAGGGAACCGAATGATACAACACACACGCCATCATCAGTGAGACATTTGAGTGAGCATGAAATCCTCACAACTGCCATGCTCATTTATATCAAACAAGTACAATAGTAACATAGTAAGACAAGCGACCCGAAGTACCGAAAGTCGGTACAAATTGGTACGGGCGTTTCAACGAGAGCTAAGGGCATGGCACCAGAGAGATCAAGAGAGAGAACAAGTATTCCGTTTTGGTTCTGCACAATTTTAGACCAACGCTCTCCAGTTTGTGCCACCAGACTTCCAACCTGCTCTGAACCTCAAGGCCACTCTCGGTAACCAGCACAATGTCATCAGCATACAGCGTATTGTTAAATAAAGAACCAGACATATTGTTTGTCTGGTTCTTTATTTGGGTGCTGGAAATGAGAAATATTTAATAATAAATAACTATATCGTAGCAGCAGCATTTAGTAGAGACACACAAAGAGGGCGGCTCCTTGTGTGTCTCTACTAAATGCTGCTGTATACTCGCTAAACAAGATTTATAATAATAATAATAACGTTTATTTCGGAAAAATATCCATATTTAGTTAGTAGTTACAAATTACTTAAAAACCTATGTTAGTACTATCAATGAAAATATTAAATATGTTGCTTAATATGCAGGCTCAGTTATACATTTCACACTGTCTAACTAGAACCCGCATAAAAGCCTGCATTACTTATAACGAGCTTTCCCACATTAAAAAGTACTCAACCCAAAAACTATTTGAAGCCTGCGGTATTGAAGTTCCATTACACAAATTGCTAATTGTATGTCTTTATAGAACTCCTAAATCTGATCCTAACATATTTTTAGATAAACTTGATCAACTCATGTGCGAAACGGTTATAAAATATGGATCAAGTACAAAGATAGTTGTTGCCGGTGATTTCAATATAAATACCTTTAAACAAGGAAAAGTCACCAACTACTTAAAAGATCTATGTAATAACTATAATTTGCAGATGCACGTTAAAGTTCCCACACGTAAGGACTCTTGTATAGACCACATACTGGGTAACATAAAACAATCTTCTACTGAAGTTTCCCGGTAAAAGAACAAAGTGTTAAGGCCAAATCATACTATATTTATAAAAAAGACTATTGTAATAAAAATATAAGGAAATTTAAAAAATGCCTTGCAAGTTTAACGTGGTCAGAGGCACATCTTGAACCTGATTTAAATAATGCATTCAATAAATTTCACGACCTTTTATGTTTATTGTATAACTTATGTTTCCCAAAGAGAGATTAAAATAAAGAACTGTAATTCTATTAAACAAAAATGGGTAAGCAGGGTTCTCAGAAACAAAACTAAACGATGTTTATGGTATCTCTATTATAAAAATAAAACCCTAACCTACAAACTAAAATATAAAAAACTAGCTATTGCCCGCAACTTCGTCCGCGTTAAGTTCGTAAAACTATAAGTAAAATCATTCTGTGCTTGCAATTTATTCCGAAAGCATCGCAATTATTTATTGTACTTTAACATAAAATGGTTAAAGGTAAAAACGCAAATTATCTCCAGGAAACATGTTATGTACTCGTCCAGATCCAGATGTATGAACGTCAATGAATAGAAAGAGTATGTATGGGTCGTAGCAGTTGGCATTTCTGTCTACCCCAAGGGAATAGGCATAAGTTTATGTATGTTTCTGGTTTATGTTCTGGTAAAACAACATTGTATAATTTTAACCCCTCGCTACAGTGAGCACGCCACAATCGCATAGGGCCTCTAGGGCCCATGTCTACTAGGGCTGCGAGATTGTTCGAAAGAGTTACCTCTCGTAACAATTTTCGCCTCAATAATGTGTCACTGAAGAGTTTAAGCAGTTAGACAGCTTTGGTAGAGGTAAACAAAGGAGCATTACCGGGACACCGACCTTCAGCTGGATAACGTTCACTAATAGCGCAAAGCCTTAAGTCAATCCAAAAACTACCATCATCATCAACTATCTTCCTCCATAAAAGTACTTATGAAGAATTTGCGATCTGAGAGCATGCTTGCATTCATTGTTGCAGCTTGATCATTTTGGGCGATAGATTTATTTGTTCATTTATCTAGGGTTTTTTGCTGTGTATTTAACTGACGTCCCCGTATATCAGACAAATGTTTTTTTCTTGGGAACTACCCTATGAAGAGTCTCCAAGTTTTGAATGAATTTCGGTGAAAGTCCAATCGAACTCGCATATTGATGGCCAAACCGAGAAATTACTGACGCCGATTGCCTCTATGACGACAAGGCGGTTCACCCAAGCTGGATAGACCTCCACCGCATGCTACACCGGGTCCTTCGGGCGATTCGCAAAATGGTAATATCAGAGTTCGAAACACCCACAACAGTCCTGAGCTTGTGCATCCATAAAACAATTAAATTACGGTAAACAAATGTGTGTACGGTGAAGGAAAACATCGTGAGGAAACCGGCATGTCCTAGAACCAAAAATTCGAAGCCATGTGATATCCACCAACCCGCACTGGGTCCGCGTGGTGGATTACGGCCCATACCCTCTCCTAGAGAGGAGGCCTGAGTCCCAACCGTGGGAACATTATAAGGCCGACTATACTATAAACAAATGTAGCAGCCGATTATTCCAGTGTTGGTCGTATTCCACTACTCACTGCAAGGAGGTTACGTCCAGAAGTAGACGTACGTCTGCAAGGAATCTGAGATACATCATACGTTGTCGAACTGTGATCAGAAAAACACACTCGACCCCGTTTTATATGAAGCAGTAGCACGCAGCAACAGACTGCAAATAATAAAACACACCATTATTAGGCCGCAAGGTGCCATCATCCTGGAGGACACAGTGGAGCATATAGTGGAAGTGTGCCCTGCAAGGGCGGAGCACCGCCAAGTTGTCGTGGAGGCAATCGGCGTCAGCGACCTCTCGCGCTGGGCCCTGGTACGGGCTATGGTCCAGAGCGAGGAGGAATGGCAGGCGGTCGCCTCTTTCTGCAAAGCCGTAACGCTAGCGAAGGAGGAGGCCGCACGCGTGAGGGAACGAACGTCCTCACGCTGAGCCGAGATTCCAACACCGACTACCAGCCACGGAAGATGCGGGCTTGCGGACGTCGAGCAATCGGTAGCTAGTCGTCCGGCCGTCCGGTAGTTGACCGGACCGAGCCTAGTCGTCAACAGCGCGTAGTGATCCACTGCTCAAAGAGATGTTGCAAAATGCAACTGAAAGACACAAGTGTGGTTTTAATCAGTAAAAGATTGACACGCCCTCTCGCCCCAACCAGAGCGGAAAAAGTCGTTGGATGATTTCAATTGAAAAAAAAGAAAAAAATGGTACCTTCATCACCATTATCATTTCAGCCGAGAGACAACTGTCAACAACAACAACAACAAGACATGTGACAAGTGTCGCCATAACGACCGGTTCATCCACCGGATTCCCGTGACTCTCACCAGATCATCGGTCCACCTGGGGGCCTTCCAACGCAAGGTACCATAAAATATAACCCCTTCCGAAAATTTGGCCGTGTTATTTTAAAGCCAATAATTAAATACCTACAGGTATTTACTTTTATCGCCTTTGGTTGGTATCCCTTGAATAATCACGGTCAATTAGCTTGTTACAACCTGCTCATTCTTCCGCCACTGAGAAAATTACGTAAAATACACAATGACATCTACTAAATTAAAAATGAAGTTCAACTGTCATTGTCATCATTATTTCTACTTTGAGACTTTAGATGGCGTTGCGAGTACCTGAATTGCGTATATAGTGTTATATTTTACTTCTTGAAAATTTTAAACTCATATCTTTCGATATAGTCAACCAAATGCGATAAAACAAAGCATAAGTAATATATCAAGTTACAATTTCAATGTATAAAAGTTATCTACATCGATTTCTAACATTTTGCGTATTACGCACAGATGCACACAACTAAAAACTTCTACAGATATTATATTATATGTGCAGATATTAAAAAAAGTAATAATGCAAAAATATATAAAAAAATATTATTTACAGTGTAAAAATAAGATTTCTCCTAAGAGAGCCCAGGGATTCGTACAACCTTTATATTACATGAAAGTCTAGATACGAAACCTCTGCGCTACAGTCTCCGATGATTATGTTATAAAATACACGTTCTTATATAAACGTCATAATTGACTGGTTGGCTCCTTATTGATGATAGCGTGATGATTTTCGTTTCAGAAGTTAAATTTGCAGCTAAATGGAATAATATAATATTATAGTACGTGATGTTACTCACCACTTTGATTTTATCATGTGTTTTAATTAGTTTTTACAAAATATTTAGAAGATATCGAATATAAATGCCAATTTTATTTCGAAAAAATGGTAAAAGCTATTTTATTAAAAAAAATAAGATAAATAACGACATTTTTTTTTACTATAGCTGGGGATCGAAGTCGCGGCAAATGTCGTCCAACAAATTAAAAATGATGTTTAACTGTCATTGTCATCATTATTTCTACTTTGAGACTTCAGATGGCGTTGCGAGTACATTTTGGATTATTTCTCACCCCCCCCCCCCATAGCAAATAGCGTGATAATTTATAGCCTATGTCCTTTCTCAAGCTCTATTCTATCTTTGTACCTAATTTCATCAAAATCAGTTCAGCGGTATAAGCGTGAAAGCGTAGCAGACAGACAGACAAACAGAGTTACTTTCGCATTTATAATATTATATATAAATATATAATATATAGTATGGGGTATGGATATTCATCAATACTGAGAAAATATATCTTTAGATCCAAAATAAATTCAAACATTAATTACATTAATAACAGTCAAAACAAATTCAGAGCAATGTGGTCAGTCATTAATCGTGAAATTGGAAATACAAAATGTGACAACGATATTTCTCAACTAGAATTACATAAGAGAATACTGACTAATCCCTCTGACATATCAAATGCTTTTAATGATTATTTTATTGATTCGTCTAGCTCTATGACATTTAATCATTTATATGATAATGACGAGCCTAATAAAACCCTGACTATACCCAATTCCATGTTTTTTTAGCCCTATGACTGAAGATGAGATAAAACAAGAGATAATAGCTTTAAATAACACGAACTCAGAAGGTTACGATGGAATTAGTACAAAAGTAATTAAAAGTTGCAGTGCAGAACTAATTCCTATATTGACGCATTTAATTAATCTTTCATTTTCATCAGGAACTTTTCCCGATGGCCTAAAATTATCCGTCGTAAAAATTATTTAAAAAATTATCGCCCAATAACCCTTATACCCATATTATATAAATTATTTGAAAAATGTATGCACAAGAGACTTTCCGACTACTGTAGCAAATACAACATCATAAGAAAAGAACAGTATGGGTTTCAAAAAAACAAGTCAACCACACTAGCAATTGAAATATTTTAAGGCATATTCATGATTTCCTAAATAAAAATTACTTAACGACAGGTCTGTTCTTTGACCTCTCACAAGCTTTCGACTTTGTAGCGTATAATATATTATAGAGAAAATTAGAAAAATGTGGAATAATTGGTTTAGCACTGCAGTGGATCGCGTCTTACTTAAGCAACCAAAAACAATACGTTGTTCTTAATAGAGTAAATGAAAATTTATTAACCTCGTATTCATTTGACTATAGAATTAATAATTGCAGCGTCCCCCAGTGAAGTATATTAGGACCCTTATTGTTTCTAATATACATAATCGACTTACCGCTAGTGACTTATCATAAATGTGTATTATTTGCCGATGACATCTTGATTATCGTGACATCTGATAAAAAGTATAAAACTAAATCTGATCATGAAATGGACATTAATAATACTATCGACGACGTTACAAAATTATTACAGACAAATAAATGAAAAATTAATCTAGATAAATCTAATTATATGCAGTTCAATAAATCTGAACACATAAATACAATATTAAACTTAATATCAACAGGCTAAAACAAGTTCAACAAACTAAATTTTTAGGAGTACTCATAGATCAAGATTTCAATTGGAAAGAACATCTGGATAATTTGTGCGGGAGGATTAACAAGTTTGTTTATGCTCTCAGACAAATAAATATTACCAACAAAAAAACAGCAATTACAACATATCACGCCTATATAGAATCTATCTTACGATACGGACTTATTTTTTGGGGTAACAGCACGGATAGGTACAGAGCATTTATTGCGTAAAAGAAATGCATCGGAGCCATTTGTGGTAACCATCCTGATGAGTCATGTAAACTTTTCTTAAAAAAGCTGGGTATATTACCACTTCCGTCACTATACATTTACGAAATCCGTAATTATGTTTATAATAATAAGGGATTTTTAAAAAAGCCTATCAAATGAACTCTCAAAATAGAGACCCATGCAGACTTGCACTGCAGGATACTCCTAAATTGGCCAAGTATGCGAAAAGTTTCCTAGTCATGTGTATTCGAATTTATAACAAAATTCCAATAGAAATAAAATTGTTATATAATGTAAACTCATTTAAAAACAGACTATTGAAATGGCTGAAAGAACGTATGTTATATGACCTTAAAGATTTTTTTAACCACATACTTTAAATGTCTGGACTTTTGTGATTACGGATAATGCTGAGATAAAACTATTATATTATTGTATTAGTGTATCTGTGTTCTGCCACAAATTAGCATACAAATATTAATAATCAAATTACAGATAGTCATAACAATATAATAACAATTTTACAATACATAAAATGTCAAATGTCAATAAACAACCCGCCCCTGATCGTTCCCGGTGCAAAAGTGCCCATAATACTGGCCGCATTACCTCGCTGAATAGCGATGGCCATCCTTTGCACCAAGAACGACCCGGACCGGGAGTCACCCGTTGCCTCCCCGAGCCTACGGCCCAAATCCCCCACAAAACACTTTGCCTCCGTACTCCAACTGCCCAGAGTCTCTACAGAAATCGGCACAAAATGGTAAAGCTGACCCAAGGAAGCGTACTTCAGCCTTTTTTTAGAGCAGGCGTCTTCAGCGGCGGCAGAGGCAGTGTGCATGGTGCGACTCAAGTGACTGGCGGCGACAGTGCTGACGCAAGTTGCGTCCCAGATCAGGCACTTCCCGTTTTTCCATGGTACCAGTCAGCCCATCCGGCCTCTTACCATCAGACCTGCTAAGACCTGGAGGCTCAAGCACGCAAGGGATGTTTGCCGATATAAGGGCTCTACGGACTATGTCGTTCAGGGCGTAGTGACGCGGGAACCTCCCTGTGCAGCGCCGACAGCTTAGTGCGTGATGGCCATCGGCCTCCACCAAAGAACCGCAGGTGCATATATGAGGTTCGCACACCTTACAGCCCAGGCGGAGAGCCACCGCCACACGCAAAGAATCATCGTCGAGTAGAGTGCCCAGATGAGGCGAAGGAATCGCCTGTAACCACGCCCCTGACTCGGGCTTTGACACTGCCCGTAGTCTGGCCTTATCGACTCCCACCGCACCCTCCAATAATTGCTCTTGGAGCAGTTTCACTCCCATGTCATCCCACGCCCGCTGAACATGTTCTGATTCGGGAATTGCCGCACCCGAGTTGAGGGCCAACCAAGCTGAAACAGCATCCGACACAAAGGGCATGCTTCCCCCGTCACCATTAGTATTGAGTAATATTGTATTGACTTTATATAATGACATTGAATACTCATTAACTAATAATTATAATTTTGCATGCAAATGATACAAAAAGCTAAACATGTGGACTATATAATACCTGACTGTAACATCTTTATACCATGTTTAAGGCAAATAAAGACTTATCTTATCTCACGTCCATTCATCCATTAGCAATAGCTTCCACACTTCATCTGGTATTCCATCTGGACCAATGGCTTTATGATTTTTCATTTCATTTACTGCTATTCTGACTTCATCCATACTAACTATTCTCACTAACGCCTCATTCAGTGGTTTATTCTTTAAAACCCCACTCCAATTATTTTCCTCATTCATCAGTGTTTGCAAAATAATTTTGCCTATCACTATTTATTTTATTTTAATTTTTATTTATCACTAATAAAAATTAAAAACATATATCGACAATTTGTTATTTGCCTATTCATGTTATAGAATGCTCCAGGTAATAAATACCTGTTAAATACGAAATTTGAGTTAAATGATGTTAGTACACCTAAACGACAAGGGTAGATGTTACTTATAAAGAAGATGAAATCAAACTAAACCAAGAGAAATTCATAGAACTAGGTCTAACACTAGAAAAAAGACGCTTATGAGAGATGAAAGGAACGGAGATGTTAGCGCGAAGAACATTTCAAGTGTGCAAAAATAGTGCTACAACCAAAAGCGTTGGTCTTATGTTCCGAAAAGTACGCTGAGAACTACATGGCATGGCTGACGTAGATTGGGGCGTATGCAAGCTCGACTGGAAGGCCTCTTCGGGCTATTGCTTTAAATCTGCTAAAATAGACAGACTTGCCTTTTCGAAATCCAGCTTATATAAACTGGATGTCGAAAAAGCCAAATTCTATGGCACTACCGACTGCCGAACTAAAATATGTCGCCTTGACAGAAGTTACGAAAGAGGCTATTTTCTTTTGACAAGATCAGTGATCTTGGGGTCGGCTGCAATTATGGCTCTTTGATCCCCTATTTCTCCTGGTCACGCTAACCTAAGAACGGCTGGACCAATTTTAATCATTCTTTTTCGTTTTGTTCACCAGCATACAGGGAAGTTTGTAGGGTAAGTAGTTAGATAAGTAGGTAGCGTAGGGTAGAGTAGAGTAGGGTAGAGTGGGGTAGAGTAGGGTAGGGCAGAGTAGAATTGGGTAGAGTAGTCAGTTGACGGGAGCGAAGTCGCGGGCAAAAACTAGTAAATTATACATTCATATTTTTATTCATGACTTTGTTTTTGCAGTTTTATCACTAATTTCAAAGTGATTTATGGATATTATTTTTATATAGTTTCTTTTTATTATGTGTATATGATAACACTAGACTCCGCAGACTCAAAAATTATTCTCAATTTAGATTACCTAAACTTTTAGTTTATTAAATTAACCATTAGGTATATGTTCACTAATCTACAATCTCCTATCATACCGTTAAAATTGTTTTATGGAAATATTGTAACATAATTTTATAAAAGAGTAACCGTAGGTTCTTGTCGGTTCTTCTTTTCAGGATACAACCTATTGGAACGGTGGCTTCTGACGTTTTATGGCCTATATAAAATAAAATATTTTTGAACTTGAACTTAATTAATCTAGCGGCTTAGATCAAATTGTAAATACTCAACACTGTGCTACAGCCACTGCTAACACTACTTATTTACCAGTCGTTATAAGCAATATGATCAGTAGATCGAGATTGCTTCATATACAAGTTTATATAACCACAATTTCAACCGGTTGTAGCTTGAGCAGTACCTACAAGATTTTGGAGGTACACTCACCGCAGTATTTTAAGTTGTGTCTTGCACTGATTGAGTACGGTGGCCATGAATGCGTCCATAGTCGTGTTAGCGATACCCACAAGGGTCGTCACGTAGTACGAATATGCCAGCACCAACGTGAACCTGCAATCAGCAACGGTTCCAACAGTAGTAACTCTAGAGGCTGCCTAGAGTGATGATAATGAGCTGGTCATGTCATACTTACATTTTTGGTCCATTGCAGTCAGCATTGATCCAAAAAGGGAATTCAACAATCTGTCCCTGCAGGCGGTACATGACGGGGAAAGTGATCCACAGTGTGCAGGTCACTACGGCGCAGCTGGAGTACGCGCGCACGAAACGAGATGCGCGCACCGCTGTCATGTGTAGTAGCCGCCCGTAAGCCTCCACGTTCTGGTTATATAGCGGATCTGCAAGTAACCACGCAATTAGACTTATTTTTTAATAAACGTACCTCGCTCTAGTATCCCGTACCTACCGTCCAGCCCACCAAGCATCTCATCAATCCGGTCCGCTTTAATGTGGAACACGACTTGCTTTGCGATAGACGTGATGTGGCACAGAAGTAAGAACATGACTCGCGCTAACTTATCCATGTCTTGGCGCACCTGGCAGCAACAAATATTAATGGTTATTAAAGCACAGAGGGGTCCACAGACTGTGAAATACCAATAATACAGCTGGGTACCTGGTAAGAATAGATGCATTCCTGTAGCAGGTAGACCGAAGTTAGCGCGAGCGTAAATGCGCGGTAGAGCGCGTGCAACGAACCATGTACCGAGGAGCGCGCGCTACCTGACAGTCGGCAGAAACCACACCAACGTAGGATGCGCAGGTGAGTGGATACGCTACTCGATGACAGAGACCTGCATAGCAAAAGGATTGCCATTGTGACACTGAACTAACGCTGAAACTATATACTATTGCTCTTGATTGTATTGATAATTTACGAAAATAATGTAGGGAGATTTTTTGCGGTGCGGCAAATTTGCTTCATTTTGGTACTAACATGTCATATTTGCAGTGTAAGTAATTTATCTGGTTTGGTGACTTCAGTTTAGAAACTTGGGACCACTATTTACTCTTTCTAGCACGTATTTGCGACCATCAACGGATATATAATATACAGATTATATATCCGTAAAGAAGCAACTAATAGCCTCAAAAAAGGAGGGGTAAGACAAACCACGACGATCTGATAACATTGTTTCAAAACGTAAAATGCGACATAGTCGTACGCTGAGACTATCATAATCCCCCGTTCTGGCACAATGGGATCTGGAGGCAATAGTCTTTGTACGTATCCACGATTTGCGCATGAATATGTAACGCCGGGGCGAAGCTCCGGCCGCGGTGATAGCACGCCCATATTTATATGGGTGGGCTATTGTCCGCAGCCGAATCCTTGTTAATCGGCCCATATGACATGATATCTGTGGGGCCATTGGTGGTTGGAGGGTGCCGTAATAAGGCGTGGCATGGCGGACAGAGTTCCGGCGTGATCTCAGGAACGGTGATTTCGACTATTGCAACCCAGTGCTGGGTACCCTATAATTATGTCGGTAAGTCCTTTCTTTGAGGAGTGGCTGGAAAGACGTCAAGGCGTCCTCACCTTCTGAAGGTCACGGTGGAGCATAGAATAGAGGTGTGCCACGATTGGGCAGAGCAGCTCCGTGTACTCGCGGGGGCGATTGGTGGTAATGACCTCTCGCACCGGGCCCTGTTACAGGCCATAGTACGGAGCGAGAGGGAATAGCAAGTGGCCCTCTCCTTTAGCGAAGCAGTAATGCTAGCGAAGGAGGTGGCCGCACTCGTGAGGGAACGGCCCTCACGCCCCAGCTGCCAGGATCCCGACCCCGATTTCCAGCCACCGTTGGCGTGGGCTTGCAGACTGCGAGCAATGGACAGCTCGCCATCTGGCCGCCCGGTAACCTTCCAGATTGAGCTCGAGTCGTTGACGGCGCGTAGTGTTCTACGCGCGCCTCAAGGTGATGTCAGCAAAACCGTAAGGGCCCAGCAGGGTCCAAGCAAACCCATTGCCCCAGTAGGAGCCATGGGTTCGCTTTTGAAAGGAAAACCCGGGGTCCTGCAAGTCAGTAAAAGTCTGACAGGTCTCGCTCCGCCCTAGAGCTGGAGACGTCTTTGGATGATTTCCTATCTAATAAGAGCGACACTAATCCTCACTAAGCCCGCGTGATTTACACCCAACGCTACTGCTGAGGTACAGACTATCTCTCTATGAGAATGAACATTAATGTTGATTAGGGCTTAAACTGAGAATAAATCGTACATTGTGGGATCCGCGTGGAGGCGGTGTTACCCTGAGAGTCCGATAACAAATCTGACAGTGGTATGTTTCAGTAATAAGGTAATTATAGTGGCACTGTAATTATAATGTCGCTACGTTAACAGATTTAATAACAGAGTAGCGGCCGATGGTGATCGGTCCCGCCCCCTCGCGTGTCACTCCGTCGCACTGATTCACTCGCATACTTACCTTATTCCTCGTACCACTACGAGTACGTCATCGTGGCTTCCAATATTCATACAATGACTGGCCTGTTGGTCTAGTGGTTAGTGGCCCTGACTGCTATGCCGGAGGTCGTGGGTTCGATTCCCACCCAGAACAAATGTTTGTGTGATGAACACGATCATTTGTCCCCTGGGTGTAATTTATCTATATATGTATGTATTTAGAAATATATAAGTATGTTTATCAGTTGTCTAGTACCCATAACACAAGCTCTGCTTAGCTTGGGACTAGACGGCGTTGTGTGATAGTTGTGGAATATTATATTATATATTAATTATTTTAGTAACCTCTAAAAATGGTCTCCGTCATGCATTCAGAAATCAGAAAGGTTTATTTCAAATAGACCAGAATATCGCCAATGTTCTTTTTAACCGACTTCAAAAAAAGAAGGAGGTTAATTTTATCTGTAACAAAAATTTGCATTTCATTATGTTATGATTATAGTACATTATGATATAAGTGTGTAATGTTGGTGATTACCGTCGAGTCGGTATTTAGACTCAAGCCGTGGCGAGGGTCTTAAGAGAGCCAAGAACGGTAATCATTAATTACTCATACGACGTTTTTCAATACACTTGTGAAGAAAACAACAGTAAAACTAGTAAAATTTTCTGTGGCATGGCGGTAAAAATCTGTTTTCATAAGCACGCGCATAATTTTTTTTATTTACCCCTAGATTTCCGCTAAGGTATTTTGATCATACTGCCTAGTCCTACGTTTATGTTTTTTTTGCATGAAAAGTTTTTACGATAATGTCTTTCGTAGTGACAATAAAATACGGATGTAACATTTTCTAATGATTTTTAGTATTTAATTTTGTTTAATTAATACAGCCACTGAACTTCACTGGAATAAAAGAAATCACGCCAAAAACCACGCGCATCTTAAAATGGCGGCCATAGACCACAAAAAAAAAAAACAAGTTTTTTAGTAAATAGTCGTTTGTACAAGTTAAATTTGTTCATTTTAACTTGTAAATTGGATGAAATAAGTAAGTCAGACACTTAATTCATATACTATTGAACGCAATAACTCAATGGGAATTTTATTCGAATTTAAAATTTGTTTTGCGAACAGAGGTTGAACAAAAAGGTTTTAACAACATTATATCGAACAAAAAACCTATTTTACTATTGGCATGCGTTTATCTTGGCCGGAATCGCATCGCGAGTGCAGTTACGCAGTTTTTAATGGGTAGGGATCAAAACCAATATGAGAATTATGATGCAAACTTAAACATTGATACATTAGATGACCAAACACAATTGAATAACGTTATAGAAATGAATACAATAATATCAGCGGGAAAACGCTCCAGATCTGAGAATAATCTAGAGTGTTGGCAAACTGTAAGTAAAAACAAATCAAAGAAGAAGGCAAAACTTAGCAAGGATATGTCTGTGGAATCACCAATACAAGTCACTGTAACTTCCAAAGAAAAGATGCCCAAACAATTTGCGTTTGCAAATTACTAAAACTAAGATGATGGACATTGACAAAATTAAATATATTAATCCATATAAGTTGCTGGTAAAGTTTAGTAACAAAAATAGTGCAGAAAATTTTCTTTGTTGTCCGGCATTTAGTGACCTTGGTTGGCGAATACAAAAAACCTGGGAGGTTGGTCTATCGTACGGAATTATTAGAGATATCGAATTGGGCTTATCTGAAAAAGAACTTGTAGATTATATGAATTGTGAGACGGAAATTGTATCAGCTAAACGACTCAATAAAAAAGATAGAGATGAATGGGTTCAAAGTGAAACTTTCAGAATAATTTTCAAAGGTTCTTCCTTACCTTCACATGTATGTCTATTTGAGTTGAAAATAAGAGTAGAGCCATATACTTTTCCTGTAACGCAATGTTTTAAATGCTGGAGATATGGGCATATTGCTAAAATGTGTCCAACAAGTAAAACAGTATGCCCAAAGTGCCATAATACTTGTGATACAGCTACATTCAAATGCCCTAATTGCTCAGGCAATCACGTGGCAATGTCGAAACAGTGTCCTCTGTATAAAAAAGAAAAACGTATCAGAGAATTGATGTCAGAGCACAATTACACTTACCAAAAAGCCTTATCAAAGTATTGGGAGTCTCCCTCATTCCATACACCAAGAGTTCTACGTGATCCAAGTCCAATTCTGGAATGTAGAAGTATTCAGGCATCCGAAAGAAGCAAGCAAGACTCAGTATTTTCTTTACAAGATGTTTACATGGAAACAATCGATGCTAATATTCCTTTAGGTTCAGATAAGATAAAAAACAAAAAGAAAAGTACCAAGAAGAAGAAAGTACCTTATAAAATAGCTAATAATGTAATTGCAGAACTGGAGACTTCAGATTCAGAAAAAGCTGCTGAAGGCTCTGCTGGTCACTCGTTACGGTCAGAAAATAAGGATCAGACACATTGGAAATCATGGTCATATAGTGAAGTTATTCAAAAAATTAAGGACTTCATTAAAGAAAAGAAAGAAAGTGTAGTCGTTAAGCTCAAAGCCATTATTAAGATTTGTATAGACTGGTTTATCTCACTTTTTACTAACCTTTTGCCAGACTTACCTGTGATAGTTAAAATGTTTCTGAGTGATATTGGTTGATCACTCAAAAACTAATATTGATTTAAACGTGATACAATGGAATGCTGGCAGTCTTAAACCTAAATCAAAATTATTTAATCTGAATATAATGCAGTGGAACGCACAGAGCTTGAAACCCAAACTTGAGGAATTTAAATGTTTACTCTTACAGGAAAAAATACACGTAGGATTAATTAGTGAAACCTGGCTAGGGGATGATGTTTGCGTCAATATTAATCAATACAATATATTCAGAAGAGATAGAGAGGATTCGTACGGGGGGATTGCTGTTGTAGTTCATAACTCACTAAGTGTACAGGAGGTGACGGTAAACTAAATAATTGTAACTATATCAAACATATCATTTTAATTTGTTGTCCTAGTTCCGTTCATACGACGCAAGCTGACTGGGATAGGATCTTTTCTTTGTTCCCAAATATTTTTTTAATAACAGGAGATTTTAACGCCCATCATACAAACTGGTCTTATAAAAATGATAATAGGGGTTTACAAATGTTTGAGTCCGCATTAGAGTTTGGTTTTACATCTTTAAATACTGGACAGCCCACTAGGGTTAAACTAGTGAATAACATATTGCAATCTTCTTCTCCAGATATTACATTTGCATCTGCGGATATCGCTATTAACTGTGACTGGATTGTTATGAACGAAAACTGAGTGTAGTGATCACTTATTTATTAAAGTTAAAGTAAATTACTGTGAAGATGTCTACTTCCGTGAAAAGCGTAATTATAAATTAGCCAACTGGACTGGTTACAGAGCATGTCTCTTTGATTGCTTTTCTCTGAATAATACGAGTGATGATGTTCAAGTTATGTACGATTATTACTCCTGTCAAATAAATAAATCAGCAGATAAAAATAATCCTCTTATTAAATATTGTGATAAGCCAAATAATAAATTGAAACCGAAAGGGTATTGGAGTCCAGATTCGTCTAAATTTGTTGCGGAGCGCCGTCTGGCACTTCACTGCACGTCTGGCAAGAAATTTAGAGGAAATCCAACACCAACGAACCTCGCATAACTTGAGGAAAAAACTCTGAAGGCTAAACAAGCTATTAAAAATGCGAGATCTAATGATTATAAGAAATTTTGTGAAAGCATTGATTACAAAGTTTCAGCTTCAGATATGTGGCATCGATTACGGTGGGTCAAAGGTTACAAGAAATCCAATATCCAATGTCCTCAGGAGCTAAAGAGAGAAATGTTATGTGATCTTACACCAGATTATGTCGCTTTCTCTAAGCCGATATATAATTCTACAAATTTGTTGCTCGAATCTGAATTTACGTTGCAGGAACTAAATGACTGTTTAAAGAAAAAAGATACTGCTCCAGGAGATGATCAAATTACGTACTCTATGATTTTACATCTACCACCTATTGGCAAATTATACTTACTCAAAATCTATAATAGTATATTAAACTCAGGTAATTTCCCATTGCAGTGGCGTCAGATTAGAGTTGTCCTCATACCGAAGTCGGGTACTGGCTTAAATACTAACGGCAAACCAAGACCTATTTCGTTGATGTCGTGTACATGCAAAATTTTTCATGCTATGATAACCAAAAGACTCGAATGGTATATAGAGAAGCATCAAATTTTATCACCAAACACAGTTGGTTTCAGGAGAGGAAAATCCTGCCTTGATTGTCTTACGCGTTTGGTGACTCAAATATAGATAGGCTTTTCAAAGAATGTCCTAACTATGGCTTGTTTTATTGATATCAAAAGTGCATATAATGATATACTAATAGATAAGCTATTGCAGGTGCTTGATAGTTTGGGTGTTGGTAGGAATATTTACCAATATTTGTGGAACTTTCTTAGCGAACGTCATCTAAAAGTGGTTGATGATTCCACAGTCACAGGGAGTCGACGTTTGACGTCTGTGACGGTGTAGCCCGTCTTGCTTATTTGTTACACAGTGTTAATAAATAAAATAACACGTTTTGCGGAATAAAAAGTTTTTAATAATAAACACAGCATAAAGTTGCGTGACATCTGTTAAAGTGAACTATAAATAGTGAGTTTAAAATACATAAAACCACCGAAAAGCGTAGTAGATTTTTTTGGCCAAAGAATTTGGTACCCTCTATTGTTATTAATAGAGTGAGCAGCCTAAATTTGCTCCAGAGCCATCTAGGTTAATTGTTGGACTCTTGATCCTCAGATCTATATTGGGTCACCAATGGCGCCATCTAGAGCGTTGAGCTAGTATCACATAGTCAACAAGTAGTCTCAACACCATCACTATGCCTGGACTCAAGTGCGGAGGATGCGGCCGCTTTACTTCGACGCAAGAGGGCGTTAAATGCGGTAAATGTCAAGCTCACTATCACCGAGCTTGCGTCGGCCTTCCATCTAAGGCGACATTATCTACTAGCTGGCGCTGCCCTGAATGTACAAAGGGCGTCGTGCGAGACAACAGGGCTGATACCCCCGTCAGAGGCGCGTCGGAGAGTACAAGGAAAAAATCGGTGGAGCAAGTCTGTACTCCAGTCATCACTTTGGTCGGCTCCAAACTTGACAGCCCAGTCAGGTATGATACTCCGCCGCGAGATACCTCCTCTACTGAATTTGGTTGGCAAAATATTCCCCTATTCACCGCCCCTGACGCAAACTCGATTATGGAGGAATTGCGAGCAATGCGAGCAGATATCCAGGTGTTCAGGAGGGAGATGGAGCTCGAAATGGCGGGACTCAAAGCTTCCATGAGCACCTGCAGCGCGCGTATCGACCAATTAGAGGCGCGACTGGATGCTCTGGAACAGCGGGCCTCCGATCCGCCTAAGCCAGCGGTCGAAGGGATTATTGAGGAATTAAAGCGGGAGCTCAACGATAGGGACCAGGAACTTCTGGCGAATGATATTGAGGTCTCAAATATACCGGAGACCACGGCTGACAACCCAGCTCACATAATACAGGTCATCAGCTTGAAGCTACGCGTCACACTCGAGGAGCGCGACGTTGTCAGCGCCAAGCGGGTCGGTGGTAGGCAGCTCAACGCGACAGGCTCAGCCGGGGCGTTGGAATCTCGGCCGCGCACCATTGTCGTGCGCCTGGCTCGACGGGATCTGCGTGACAAGCTGCTAGCAAGCGCACGCGTGCGGCGCGGCGCGACCACAGCCGACCTCGACATGCCGGGCCCTGCCCGGCGGTTCTTTCTCAACGAGCGGCTCACCAGAACCAACCGCCAGTTGTTTCGCAGAGCGCGTGACGCTGCTGGTCTCGCTGATTGGAAGTCTGTGTGGATCAAGCGTGGCCGCATTCTCGCCAGAAGGAAGCCAGGAGACGCTACCCATAGAATACGATCTGAAACAGACATCTCCCGTGTCTTTGGACCTGTCGTTACAGTTTAGTTTTAATTACTTAACATATTATTTAGAGTCTGTTGTTTTTTGTGTTATTCTGTTATTGTATGTTGCTCTATTGCAACTCTGCAGGTTTCTTTGAACATTTTTTAATTCTATATATATATACTTATATTTTACATGTTATATTACAATTTTTTTTAAATTTTCAATTTACTTTGCCAGCGAGAACTAATTTTATGTTATTAGTTTATATGACTATCTTTGCCTGTGCCTATCACATAGTCGGGTTGAGTTCTCCTAGCCAAATAAGCTCACCCCAGCCCACTCTTGTTCATACACCAACACATATTCATGTACCATATACTTATACAAATACACATACAAACAGTGCCCAATACTTCCACATATCACACTTATATTTAATTATTATTGCTTACAATATATGTACAAATATTATATACACTTATGGGTTTTTTTTCATACACTTACATATCTAATATTTACAACTATTTACACTCATGGCTCCTAGCAAATATATCAAGTTTGGTCTACTGAATGCAGGCTCTCTATGCACAAATCAAGATGAGTTTCTGATAGCCATGAGAAACCATTCTGTGGACATTATGACTATTAATGAGACTTGGTTGCGCAAAGGCGAACAGGACCGAGCTCTTAGTGTACCAGGGTACAAACTAAGGCACATACCGCGACCAGTGTCTATACGTGGAGGACGTGGCGGAGGGGTCGCTTTTTACATCAAAAATGGAATAAACGCGAGGGTAAAAGCTCCTGAAGATCCTAATGTGGAGCAGTTTTGGTTGGGTTTAACCATAAATAGAAAAAAGCTTCTCATTGGTACCGCATATCGTCCGCCTTGGCAGGATTTTGCGGTATTTTTAGACGCTATAACTGCCAGTATTAGTGCCATAGCCCCGTATGATAATCTGGTTTTGTTGGGTAACCTGAATGTCAATTTATTAGATCCAAACAGCTCAAAAGTTTAACAGCTGACAGCTTTTTTGGACTATTCAAACCTCGTTCAGCTTGTTCAAACCGCAACACACTTCGTGGGAGACAGCAGTTCGCTCGTTGACATCATATGCACTGATGCCTCAACGCGAAATGTTATGGTGAATCACATCAGTGAGCTCAGTCATCACTCATTTGTCACATGCGAGGCTGATTTCAGAAAGCCTAAGGTTAAGCCTAGGTTGGTCGAATTCCGCTCTTTTTCCGACATCTTACAAGATCAGTTCAATGCTGATCTAAATATGATACCCTGGTGAACTATTGGAGATATAAGTGATGTTGACGCTATGGTGCACACTTTTAATTCATACATCATCCAGCTATTTGATCTTCATGCTCCACTTAAGCGTAGGACCTTCAGGAGACCGCCTACACTATGGATAACTGACAATATACGTCTGATGTTCAAATTGCGAGATGAAGCTAGAGCCAGATATCATACGACTAGAGAACCGATTCATAGGCAGTACTATCTGGATCTTAAGCATGAAGCGGCCGCCGCGTTAGTGAGGGAGAAAACAGCATATTTTGCCAAAAACATCAACAAGCAAAAGAAGGATCCCGAACTGCTATGGAAAAATCTGAAATCAGATGTGCTTCCAGATCACAGCCAGAAACTACTACCTAGTCATTTTGATAACCCGGAAAATATCAATGCAGCATTTCTGGACGTCCCTGGAAACTGCTGCGATAATACCTCAAAAATTGGCTACTTCAAATCTTGCAGACACGGTCCGGCTGAGTTTTCACTCACTACAACCAGTCAAGATACTGTTCTGAAGATAATTAGGAGTCTAGCTTCAAATGCTCAGGGTGTTGATGGTATCAGTCTGGAGATGTTGTCTCTCACGTTGCCAACTACCTTGCAAGCCATCACTGACATCATCAACAGATCCATTGAGACGCGCACCTTCCCTAAGCTGTGGAGACGTGCGATGGTGCGCCCTATCCCGAAAACCAATGACCCAGCCAACATGAAGGATCTTAGGCCAATTAGCATCCTGCCCTGCCTTTCGAAGATGCTGGAGCGTGTTGTGTACTCACAAGTTATTGAGTATCTGGAAACAAATAACATTCTTCCAGACCTGAAATTACAAGAAATTTTAAAAAGTTATTTACTAATAATAGGAGACCAGTGACGTCTTGTAAAGGGACCATCAGTGAAACTACACACTAAAAAATATTTGAATGTGTAAACGCTTTTTCATTTAATTTTATTAATAGACCAAGATCCTAGGTTTGTCTGACATAACTTATTTTCACATGGATGAAACCTTAGGTTCTCAGTAGCGTCTCTCTTTGAATACCTGTGTGCTTGTGAAGTTCCTCCTTGGAGCCCCTGGGCAGATACTAACTTAAATTTTTATGACTGATTTTTATAGATGTTTTGTAGAAAATTATTCTAAAGTAGTATCATAAGTGTCAAACACTTTCCATGGATCAAAACTTCTGTCAGACACTTTAAAGCTCAAAAAAAATAAATTAACTTTACTTATTTTTATATTTCTGATTTTTAAATATGTTATTAAGGTAACTATTACAAAGTTATATTTCAGTAGTCAGACTAATTGTAGTGACCAAACATCTCCTAAACAAAAACATTATTCAGCTGAGAGTATGAGCGCGAGAGCACGCATGCGTTTCAGAGCGAATGAGACGATTTAATGCACTGACTGGATGTTTGGTCACTACAATTTGTCTGACTAATAAAATATAACTTTAAGATAACTCGTTATTTATAGTTCCCTTTCTCATCTGGTACCTGCTCAGGGGCCCCAAGGAGACCTTATTATATAAAGGGCTTTGTCGCTTAGTGACCACATCGCCCTAACAGGCTTTTAGTCCCTAAAATAATCAGCAGCAGTTACCAACTGTTTTTTTACAGGCTCGTGTTTGACCACTATCTCACCTGATGGTAAGTGATGATGTGGCCGACGATGGAGAACTTATCCACAAATTGAAGAGTATACAGTCTACCGTTCTCCTTGACTTAGAGTGGACTCGTTGCCTATGTGCGGCAGCGGTGAATCATCGCTCAACTTTTACGTCTATTTTTTTTAAGGTGGGAAATCATCTAATTACTTCTCCCGCTCTAGAGCAAAGTAAGAGAGCTTTTCTTGTGAATGTCAGACTTTTACTGACTAAAACCACATCTATGTTCCTGCAATTGCCTTTAAGCACGCGTAGAATACTACAGGACTTTACGCACAAGCGGTTGGCCACTAGGCGGTTTGTTTGAGCGGTCCAACCGGTTTAATGCGCTTTCCTCCGCGTTTTTCTTCGCGGTTGGACCGCACGAAGGCGCGTGGCCCATAAGCAAAATGAACGCCGTCGAGATATCTTGTGACCGCATGTACTCTATGCTGACCGCCAGTGCGTATACACAAGATGGCGGCTAGCCGTGAAGCGACCAAACGCGCGATTAGCCGCCCCCGCGATTAACCGCTAGTGCGTAAGAGCGCTACGTACCGTTGACGACTCAGGCTCGGTCCGGACAGTTACCGGACGGCCGAATGTAGAGCTACCCATTATCCATGGACTTCCGAAATTAAAATGACATTGTAATTATAATAGAAAACTGTTCATTTTTACGTTATTTTTAATTTTGAAGTCAGTTGTATTTTTTTTTGCAAAGTCATGATTTATCAAATCACCTGTACCCCATTTTTCCTTTTTATGGTGGAAAATCAGCAATAACTTCACCCGCTCTAAGTGAAGCAAGAGGACGTGCCAGACTGATAATGAAAACCCGCCTGTGCTCCTTAGCTTTCTCGTTTCAGGGCCACGAAACTCTTCACACATTCCCGCAGAAAACTTCTGCCTCTATAGTGTACAAACAAAAATAAATCGCAAGTAGCTTTTACTCGTTTATTTGATTCAATTTCTTATTAAATACACTGATAATATAATTATTATGCACCATTGAATATAAGTCGATGTTATGCACCATTTTATACAAAGTCTACTGAGTCCTCCTACAAAATTGACTCAAAAGTTTAACCGGATCTAGTGAGGGTCGCGACAATCTCACGCTTGGGGAAAGCCTACGTCCAGCAGTTGACATTTTTCAACTGAAATGATGAATGTATGATGATATTTATTTATTACAGCTTGGAGGACTTACAACTTATAAAAAAAAAATCATAGACGAAAGCTAGCCAATTACAAGTCCTCACGTGTAGCGTCAGATTTAAAATTGAGAAGTGAGCATAGAATAGAATAGAATATCGTTTATTTAATAAAAGTGGCACATTTATATTAAGATACATACAAAACAATTATAACGCATACAATGCATTTTTGCCTGAACTAGGTTGGACCTGTATGTCAGGCTAAAAAGTACTAAGAAAATAAGAAATAATAAATTAAAAATCATTAAAATTCACAATATTAAATGACCTACATTTAGTTAACTAAAAGCAAAGCATGTTTTATTTACAAACTAAAAGGAGACCTTCTGTCTCTCCGTACGAGACGCTGAGTAAGTATTGCACAGTAATCTTTTTACAGCTATAATAATTTAGTTTATACAAACCTAATTTACTATTTAATCTATTGTACAAAAATGGGCCTAAAAATGTGAAATATCTTTTTACAAAGACATATTTTGAAAAAGTATTGGAATTGCATTCAATATCATTCCGTCTCTTATTAGTAATTTCAGGGTAGAAGGGAAGCATGGTGTGCTGTTTTAATATCAGACGCATGATGAAAAGCTGGCGAACAGTCAGTACATTGCAGGACTTGTATAGCAAAACTGTGGGATAGAGGAACGGAAGGAAATTGGCTACTTTTAAAATGGCTCTCTGAGCTCTTTCGATAGGTAGCAAATAAGTTTTTGGTGCTCCACCCCACGAGATATTAGAGTATTGAATTACAGATTGTCCGAGTGCCAGATAAACTTGGGTAATAAATTTTGAGTCTGTACATGCTCGCATTTTTTTTAAAATATAGATTTATTTTCGCACTCTTTTAACTAAACTTTCAATAGGTCTAAAGTAGAGTGTTTTGTCAATTATAACCCCGAGATATTTAATGCCGCATGTTTTAAGGATGAAAAGGATTGTCCTTTTCATCCTTTTAAGCACTACGTTTTCATCGAAATAAACAGCTACAATTTGCTGTCGCGCCCTCTTTCTTCGCGAATAGTGAGGGTGCGCGGGCGCGGAGAGACCGTACTAGCGCCCCTCGGCCACTATTCGGCGGAACGCATTTTGTTAAATTGTAGTATTGAATAAGTTCAAATATCATAACATCAACGAGTTTGTACTTAATTAGGTCATTCTAATTACATAACGCGAACTAGTGCTGGACTTGAGCAATAAGTTACATTATGCCTTTTATCTGCGGAAGAATAAAAAAAAACATAATTTGAAACATAGAAGAAAGACACAAACGTAATTAGGGCTTCGTATCGCAATATAGCCATTCCATAGAACACGGCCACAATCACCATTATGGTTTTTTTTCTATGTATCCAATATTGAAAATTGATTAACACAACAGAGAATAAGGATTTAAGGGACAAAATGCATTTGAAATATAAAGATAATTTATTGAAAATAATCCTAGCCGAATCTTAAGATATCAATACACATTATATGAAATCACTTTTACATATTTGATTTAATTAAACACAAAAAAGTGTCTCCTGAAAGTTTCTTTTATGCAGTTACGCCCCTATTCGTTGGATAAGACAATTTATGCGTCTTCTGGCTGACGTCACACTAGTCATAAAAGGATCCAAGTCATGCTGCTTACATATTAATATATTATTAAACAGTCTACTTGAACGTATAACTATTCTATCTATGATTTGTTGATGCTAGAGGCACACGTAAGGGTGGATTATGACGGAATAATTTTTGTGGCACATTAAAATAAAATTTAGAAAAGTTTTTAATACGTACAAAAAGTCAGCAATCTCACGTCGATCACACGACGACGGTCGAGACAGGTAATAAATGTTATTTTTAAAGAGCTAGAGATAATCGATGGAATGATAAGGATTTTTTTATGAAAACAAAGATATTTAATTAAACTGAAAATATCCAAAAGATGTTTTCAGTGTATCATATATACAGTCGTTTAAATAATCATTTGTAAATCTTCAGAATCCATTCAGCTGGAACCGCGTCGCACGATACTTTTCATTTTTTTGTCTGCCTATTTGGTTTGTCTCAGCATTGCGTAAAAGCTGTAGGATGACTTTAAAATCTGGAAACAAAAGAAAGGCGATCAAAATGGATTCCATAATTTTATGTCAACGAAACTATGCTATACTAGCTTCTGCAGGCGGCTCTGCCCGCATGAAAGTACGTTTCATACAAAAAGGGGGGTTGTTGATGTAAAACACTCTTAGTCCCAGCAGTTTCGGCTGTGAGTTTATATGGCAGTCAGTCAATTACTTCTTTTATACTATATATAATAGCTTTCACCAGCGACTACGCGCGCGTGAGAATAGAAAATATAGGCCTATGATATTCAGTGATAAAGTAGCTTTCTACTGGTGATTTTTAAAATCTGTTCAATAGTTTTTGAGTTAAATCGTAACATACAAACAAACAAAAAATCAAATCTTTCCTCTTTATAGATAACTAGCTTTTGCCCGCAGCTTCTTTCCCGTCAACTGACTATAACTATATTCTACTCTACCCTACTCTACCCTACCCTACCCTACTCTACCCTACTCTACCCTACCCTACTCTACCCTACTCTACTCTACCCTACTCTACCGTACTGTACCCTACTCTACCCTACTCTACCCTAGTTCCTTAATTATTGCTAATTAGTGATTGGCTGAACTCAGACCGACCTAAAAAAGTACGCGAGTTACGCTCGAGCACTGAGGTTATTCGAGCCTCCTGTGATGCATAACTTGGGACCGGATCGTGGGCTATGGCTCTTTACCGTGACATATGTGTCGAGGGAGAGTGGAATGATGCGGCCAGCAGTAGGCCGCAGCGGGCGTTTCGCGCGCTCCATCACCAGCACCAGCGAACGCCGGAATGACAGCTGCGCGCGCCGCCACTCCATGCTGTATAGTGACTGCGTCACCCGCTCGCTCTGACAACATACAGTAATGCAGACCAAAATATTAGTCTTTCGGATACCACGTCTCGTCAAAGGGTTCGTATCTAATTATAGTTCGTATAAATAACTATTTCCGTAAGATACGGCGTATTATTTATATGGCCCCGTTATTCATGTAACCCAAAATGGCTTACACGTTAAGATAAGAGGTAAAAATAAATGAGCTAGGTACATGGTTTTTAATGAAGAGGTGTGTCAAGTGCATGGCTGGAAAATCACTTTAATCGCGCGAGTCTCGAAAAGTTAAAAAAATACTGTGATTTACAAATAAATACTAAACCTCTTACCTCTGCTGTGACTTCATTTCCATAATAACAGAATATGAATAGCTCAATCAGAATGCAAATGATGAACAACGTGGTCGACGCAAACTCGATGCTCAGTACTTTCAGCTGCAACCAGACAACAGAGGTGAAATGAGGGCTCATCGCTAATGGCGTAAGGTACCATTCAACAAGTAGTAGGTAGTGCAACAGTCTAGCTAGCTAGAACACTCACGCTAACTATCTTGTAGGCGGCCATGCACAGGATCCAGCCGCCCACGCCGAACTGCACTAGCAATGGCACAGCGAACACGTCATGCAACACAGCGCACATCCTGCACACACACACACTTGCGATATTCTCTATGCATTATTATACGTTTTTTTGACAGGCCTGTTGGTCTAGTGGTCAGTGGCCCTGACTGCTATGATGGAGGACGTGGGTTCAATTCCCACCCAGGACAAATGTTTGTGTGATGAGCACGGTCATTTGCTCTGTGTGAGAAAGTAATTTATCTATAATGTGTATGTATTTAGAAATATATAAGTATGTTTATCAGTTGTCTAGTACTCATACCACAAGCTCTGCTTAGTTTGGGACTAGATGGCGTTGTGTGAAAGTTGTGGAAAAAATATTATAAAAAATTGTGACGTTTTTGAACTCACTCGGTGATCTTGTTGTAATGCACCAAACAATCTACGAACAGTTTGTGTAGTGCGGCGTCATAGTCGTCTCCATTCCCAGTGCACGCGGCGCTAGCTCTTTCTGGCAACGTCTCGAAATTCAATCTGTAAATAAAGTCATTTTGTAACGGTCTATCGTTTCTACTTATAACGATTCTGTATGGAAATCAGAATATAAAATAAAATAAACAAACACTTTTACCGTCGTTATTTAAGTTTGTCATTATTTACTGGATTACTCAATACTTTCTCAATTACTGAACTCTATAGGTTAAATACTTTCCTCAGTATAGGTACCTCAAAATTCTCAGTTGCGTTTTGCACTGATCTAGAATTGTGGCCATAAATGCGTCCATCGTAGTGTTACCAATTGCTACCAGATTAGTGGTGTAGAATGAATACAACAGCACCACGGCAAATCTGTGAAACATATTCGCAAGGTAAGTTGTATTGCAGTACAGTAAAGAAGCAAAAGTGCATGGGTAGTACAGAAATAAAATCGTGTGAAGCGAGAAATGACGCCATCTAGCGTAAAACCGGATTGAATTGTTGCTATCGACCACATTACATTATACTGTTAATAGATGGCGTCGCTGTGCATAATTTATGCTTATTTTAGTACTTTCTTTTTGTTTTTTAAATATTGAAATAATTTATAATTTATTTAAAGAGATGAAGATATTAAAATTGATTATCAATTTATAAATATTTGATTATCTATGTGTTAGTTTTCAAACTTGAGAGGGTAGGTTGAATATGGATTTATAAATAATAACTAGTAGGTAGTATGGAGTATAAATAATATTTAGACCAAAAAATTATGACCAAGCTCAATTGGTTGTTCGCTAAGTTAATTTCGACTATCTCGTTCCAGCGCCTTTTGTTCAATTTTATTTTTAACCAGGTTATTGTCTACTTATTTTACCAAAATGAGTAAATATGCATTGTTATATAGATTTAGTAAAAAGAGCTCAAATAATTGCTAAGTATAATCAAGGTAAAAACTTGTCAGAATTAGTCAGAGAGACCGGTGTAAACGTAAGTAGTTTTTTTTAACTCTTTTATATAACAACAAAACTCCAATATAAAAATCATTATTGGGTATTATATATTTATGTTTTATTGTTCCAGAGAAAACAGTCGTTCTATGAGGAAGAGGGTTCTTTAAAGCACCATCAAAGAGCTGGCAGACTAAAACTAATAAACATATTACAGCGTCAAACCATGATAAGGAAGCACGAAAAAACGGACATCTGTCGACAAACCACTATGCTAGTTTGTTTGACACAAGTGTTAACACTGTCCGTCGTGCTCTTCATACTTAGTGAAAAGCTGCATTATCGGAGGCATGCTTTGAAATCCTTGCTTACAGAAATCCATAAAAGGACAAGATTGCAGTTTGCTTTGGATCACATACTTTGATTAGAGTAATGTCATATTTACTCATGAAAAAACTTTTAAGTCCAGTGAACACGGACGGTTATGTTTGTGGCTACAAGATAATAAATAATTATAATACTGATTTAATATTATTTACTCAGTACTTATTCTCTGTATTAATTGGAGACCTTGTTATGTGTGTTTAACTTAATATCCGTAATTAAAACAACTTAAAAAAATTATGAACACTTGATAGCAAATTTTATAGTTTTTAGCCTACATTTTTTTTTTATTCGATATAAACTCGTGCTTGACTGCGATCGCACCTGATGGTAAGCAGTGATGCAATCATTGATGGTGAGGCGCACTAGTTTATTAAGTGCCTATTCACTCTAGCCTTGAAGGCACCTAAATTATAGCTCGACGGGAAGACCGCAGCAGGCAAATTGTTCCAGTCCCTTGATGTACGCGGTATAAACGACGAAGCAAATCGCTTAGTTCGGACCGTTGAAGTTTCAACAACGTAAGGGTGGCTACTCGGCGTACGTCGGGTTGTCCGATGGTAGAAAGGAGATGATAGAATGAAGTCATGCAATTCCCGCGCACACTCTCCAAAATGCAACTTGTAAAATACCGATAGGCTGGCTACCCTGCGCTTGTGCTCGAGGCTTTGTAGATTGGACTTAACCAAATCTGGATCCCCAATTAGCCTTTTCGTACGCCTTTCTACTGAGTCCAAAGCTGCTAGATGGCATTTTGCAGCACCAGCCCATACGTGACTATAGTACTCCACACACGATCGGTCCTGTGCTTTGTATAACATTAGAAGCTGACCCGGTGTGAAGTACTGCAATATCTTTGCAAGAACGCCTAGTTTTCTAGCAGCTACCTTGGCTTTGGACTCAATGAACCGCCCGAAATTGAGGTCAGAAGAAATTTCGTCTCCCAAGAGCTGAAGGTGGTCGGTGCACTCCAGGGATACATTCCGAAAAGCAGGAGCCAAGGTGAACGGGCTCCTTTTGACGGTGAACAGACATGCTTGTGTTTTGGCGGCGTTGAATTCTACCAGATTGGTTTCACTCCACTTGGAGACTGCCTGAAGAGAGACATTCGTACGCTCTACCATAGCCTCTCGTTCGGACCGGATTAGTTCCTTACTAGCCCGAGCACCCGGAAGGTATCTCTCTACAACTGTGCTATCATCTGCATACCCATAAATACCGGGCATCAGCAGATCATTAATATGCAGCAGGAAAAGAGTTACAGAGAGAACTGACCCCTGAGGAACTCCGGCATTAGTGGTCATGGGTTCTGATGAGCATCCATCGACAACAACTCGGAGAGACCGTTCACTCAGGAAGTCTTTTACCCAGTTAATCAGACCAGGAGAAATGCCGTACGCTGGAAGCTTACTCAAAAGACTGGCGTGCCATACCCTGTCGAAGGCTTTCGAAAAGTCTGAGGAGACAGCAATTGCTTCTCCATTCTTCTCGAGAGCCTCGCCCCACATGTGAGTGGTATACACTAGTAGGTCCCCAGTAGACCGATTGTGGCGAAACTCGTATTGTCGGTCACTGAGGAGATCGTTACCTTCCAGGTATGCCATGAGGCGCTAGTTCAATACACGCTCCATAATAAGGTTACATATTGACAACAAACTTAATTGGAAACTTCATATTGACCATGTATGCAAAAGGCTGGGACAATTTTCATACGCACTTCACAGATTGGGAAAAATAGCAAATCAGGCTACTTTACTAATAGCCTACCACGGTTATGTTAGCTCTATCCTCAGATATGGCGTTATATTCTGGGGCAACAGTACAGACAAAGAGCCCGTTTTCATTGCTCAAAAACGTTGCATTAGGGCCATATTTAATTTATGTCAAACTGACTCCTGTAAGCCATTTTTTAAAAAGATAAACGTACTTACACTGCCGTGTGTCTACATATTTGAGACCGCAGTGTTTGTAAGAAATAATATTGACATGTATAACTACTACACACGTATACGACGTAAAGACAAATTGCGTACAGTAGCTAGTAAGACTCATCTTATGCATGAAAGTATCTTTTGTATGGCTACACGCATCTTTAATAATATTCCTGGGCCTATCAGAATAATTACGGAAATGAAAAAATTTAAAAAGAGTCTCCATGATCTGTTAGTAGACAAGTGCTACTACTCTATAAAAGATTTCTTATTGGACAAATCACTGCTCCAATATCGCCCCCCTCAGTCATGATGTGTTCAGCCTACTGATGTATACCTACCTTAATTCGTTTCGTTTGGCTTTATCTTTTTATTTTTATGCCAAATATTAATAATTGTTAAAAATAATGTACCTATTTAACTATTGTATGCCCTAAGGGCGGGACGTAGCTGATATATTTAATTATTTAAGACCTGTATTATGTACAAACCTATGCTCCACAATAAAGATATTGAATTGAATTGAATTGAATTGAAATAATCTTGCAGAGTATGGAGGTTATTGAAATCGGCTGATAGTTGGCGGAATCGGCACGACTGCCCTTTTTGGGAACGGGTTGCACGTTGGCAAGCTTCCAGGATTTGGGCATTATACCAGTCCTAAATGAGAGGCGATACGACTACATTTAATCCTTTCGACCTTTGTGATAAAATTATCTGGTCTTTTGGTTGTTTTTGTTAAGGTTACATAAGCTTCAACTTTAACGTGCAAGAGAAAATAGGCGTTAAGGTATCCAAGCACTTTTACAGGTGTCTGTACATAACTTGCTATTTTTTTTTATAGGTAAATAAATAAAACCAGCCCTTATTTTCCAGAGTAAAATAGTGTATTTTGTTTAAAATTTAAAGATGAGATTCATCTATTTTCGGGTGTAAGCCTCCTTACTCTTTAACCTTTGATTTCTTTCTTGGGTCTTCGTCATGTCCAACCCGAGAACTACTTTCCATTAATAAACGCATTAGTGTGATCCTTTATCACCTAAATTGTTCTCAGCAACGTAAGAACTTGTGTTTTGAAGCTTAGCATGGCAAACTTACGGAATAAGGATAAATTAAATAATATTGAAACACCTTCAATTATAACACTTACCACACCTTATAATAATTTCTCATAACCCTTATCAATTACAAACTATGCTCAGGCAATATGCAGAGAAAGGTCTGAAAAAAAAGTAGGCCTGCTACTCTATGAGCGTATGATATATACAAATCAAACATATCTTTAAAAATAAAAATTATCAGGGTTCCGTAGCCAAATGGCAAAAACCGGAACCCTTATAGATTCGTCATGTGTCTGTCTGTCCGTCCGTATATCACAGCAACTTTTTTCCGAAACTATAAGAGCTATACTGTTGAAACTTATTAAGTAGATGTATTCTGTGAACCGCATTTAGATTTTTACAAAAACTAGAAAAAAAAACAATAAATTTTGGGGGTCTTAGAACTGAAACTCAAAATTTTTTTTTTCGTCAAACCCATATGGGTGGGGTATCTATGGATAAGTCTTCAAAAATGATATTGAGGTTTCGAATGTCATTTTTTTATATACTGAATAGTTTGCGCGAGAGACACTTCCAAAGTGGTAAAATGTGTGTCGCCCCTCCCCCACCCCCGTAACTTCTAAAATAAGATAATTATAAAACAAAAAAAAAATATATAATGTACATTACCTTATAAACTTCCACCGATAATTGGTTTGAACAAGATCTAGTAAGTAGTTTTTTTTTAATACGTCATAAATCGTAAACCGCAATTTACCTTTTAAGTTTGTACGGAACCCTCAGTGCGCGAGTCCGATTCGCACTTGCCCAGTTTTTTTTTTGCCGAATGTACATGTACGCATCAATTTAGAATAGCTGCACTTATTTGGCTAGGTACCTAATTATTTTTTTTTACACCACCTGCTCGATAATGGCCTTTTATATGTCATACAACCATCACTTAAAGCAAGTCATTCTGTCCCTAGGAAGATAATGCAGTATGGGCGATCCCTAGGGAATAATGAGATTTGAATTTGGAACGTTAGAAACGTAAATACAAATGTACGTGCATCATAAAAGTTTATTCAAAATTCAAACTGGCCACTAACAAAAACAAATAAACGTGGTTCCAACTGACGAGATTCTAAATTATGACGAAAAAAAAAATTGACGTGTAAAAGTGTTTTTTTAAACCTATACACAAAATAGATATCATTTGTCATTTATCATTTATCTAGTGTATGATTTTTTTTGTCTAAATTTTCTTTTAATTACCTCACAGATGGTGTAAAAAGTAGAGTATCCAACACGCGGATAAAGCTGTATTTGTCTTTCGGCGGCTTGAATTCCTCACTTCACTCAGGTTTCTTTATTAACTCCCTCGCAATGCTCGGGAGCTAATTATATTAATCCCTCACTGACGTTCGGGATTAAAATTATCAACCTTCGTTTCTTTCGGAATTCAATATGCCACCCGCGACTTAAAGACACTGCTTTATCCCCTAGTCGCATAATCTACTATATTTTTGTGCTTGTAACCATCAGAACAAGGTGTGTATTGATTTTTATACCAAGATTTGGCATTTAATTTTTGTTCGCAATCATGAACGGATCAGTAGACTTACCTGATTTAATAAATAAGATAGGTCTTCGTGGGTCTTGTGCATATCTACGCAGATCTCATCTATTGGCCACACCAGTGGTGAGAAATTGTTGCAGGCAAACCTCGTACCTGATTAGAGTGACTCCTGCTTTTAATGTAGCCCTACCTCATGCCAGGAAGTTGACATTGATCTTTGTAACATTCTTTTGAAAACATTTCGTAATATTGAAATTGCAAACTTTATAATTATATTCTGTGTCTCCTGTGAGGAGTGATTAAAGTCGAGTTGTACCCTTTTTGTGATTTATATATATTTTCATTGCTGATCTTATTTATCAGTCTAGTTTTAGGAAAAATAATAATAAAAGTAAAGGTTTCTTGAATAACATTAATTTAGCTTTTTGGCTGTGCATGTCTTGTATTTATATCGCGTAATGTATCGATTGTTTGAACAGAGTTATTCATTTGCTTTTAGTGAAAACTTCTAACTCGTTTTATTAAAACAAGTAAACATGTATATTTATATATATATATATATATATATATATATATATATATATATATATTTATTATCTGTAAGTTTTCCAAATAAAATAAAATAAAAATGAAAGAATTAAAAAAAAAAAGCTTACCAGAGTGAAGCCGATGCGGGCAGCTAGTTATATGAATATACATATGGATAGTCGAAGAGGGAGATGAAGGCTAAAGAAAAGACGAATGGACTGTGTGTAAGGGGTTATATGAAAGAGAAGGGAGTTAGTGAAAGCGTTATACGAGACATGACAAAGTAGAAGAAAAAAACGACTTACGCCGTTTTGCCCCATTAAAGCACAGGACAAGGGCAAGGAGATGATAATGTTTTAAATAATATAGTTCACCTGGTCGCTATTGTGTTTATTTTCGCACAGAGGTACCTTCTCGACAGTCTTAGCCGTACTTCAGAAACGATATCTATTGTTGTACAACAATTGTGTACTCTAATAAGTGCTTATAAATGTCGCTACGCGTTTTTATTAGTCCAGGTTTCACATCAATAATTATTAAAAATTTTGAGGCTATTAATCAGGGTAACTAACTCTAAGTTTTTAATAGTAATAATTCTAATATAAAACTGTAGTTGAAATGTCTTACACGAGGTTATGGTTATAATCAAAAGCAGTCCAAAATGGGAACTCAAATGATATTCCCTGTATTCTGTAGAGAATGGGAAACACGATCCACAGCACGCAGGTGGCGACCGCGCAGCCAGAGTACGTGCGCAGGAGCCGCGCCGCGCCGTGCGCGCAGTCGTGCAGCAGCTTGCCGCGCGCTCCCGCCGTCTGGTTCATCAGCGGGTCTGCAACACACGCAGGTCCGTGTCACGCGCACCCGCTTATCGTCCACGCCCTCGATCCCGCACCACGCGCACTCACCGTCTAGGCCGGCGATGATCTGGTCAATGCGGTCGGCGTCCAAATGAAAGGCCACCTGCTTGGCGACACACGTCACGTGGCACAGCATCACGAACATAACCTGTGACAGCTTGTCCATGTTGCTCCTCTCCTAGACAATCAAATCGCGTTATTCTTAAGCTTATCGAATACTTCTTACATATTTTCTACGTAATGACCTACTTACTAACATCTGCCAACTCTAACAACTGACTGCGCTAAAAGGCGGGTAATGTTATTCGACTTTAGGTATGGATTATTTCTTTGGGCACCCTAGAACTTAAACAGCTTGTTGTATTTTAGCTTTAAAAGTGTCATTAGATTTGTCTTAGTTGGATAAAAAAAAAACAAAATTCAAAATTCAAAGCATTTATTTCAAATATTACCATTTACAGGCACTTTTGAAATGTCAAGAAGTCAGTCAGTCAGAAAAAATGATGCTAATTGCACATTCCAAAGCGTAGATCTCTATGGAGAAGAATGTGCAAGAAACTCCATGGACACTCTTTTCAATCGTGTTTTGCAATTACAAATATCTCTATTACAGTATGTTTCTTGTCGCTAACATGTGAGAACAATGTCAATAAAGTAAAAATAAAAACTAAATATAGATATTAAAATAGCAACTGGCAGCTAAGAGATGACTAGTCTCAACTGACAGCGCCCGTTCACGGACCTGACGTGAATATTAGCACCACTCAGCTCAACCATTTTAAAGGGAACTGAATGATCCAACACACGCGCCACTATCAGTGAGATAGTTGAGTGAGCATGACAAACTCTCAACTGCCATGCTCATTTATGTCAAACAAGTCCAATAAGAACCTAAAAACCATAAAATAGCTCCATGGTACTCACATTTACAAACTTTGAAAAAAATGCTTCTACATTATACAATACTAAATACAATAATAATTAACAACAATAATATTTTACAAATAAAAAAAAACATTAAAGAATAATAATAGTTTCAAAACTAATCAATTTGTACACCCCGGTGGTAGTGGAGCTGGACCAGCATTGAGCCAAGCATTTTTATCTTGAATATAATCCTCCAACTTATAATATGCTTGCCTGCATAGTGTGTGTTTAATACAAGATTTAAATTTTTCATTGAGTTCTAATATTTGTGGAGGTATTTTGTTATAACATTTCAAACAGTACCCCATGAAAGAAGAGGCCACTTTAGCCAGTCTGAAACCTGGTTGAACTAATTGGTCCCTATTTCTTGTAACATAATTATGTCTATTGCCTCTTGCTAAAAAGATGAAGATTTTTTTCTAACGTACATGATGTTTTCATAAATATATTGACAAGGCACCGTCAATATGTTAATATCCTTAAACAATTCCCTTAGAGAATTGCACCGGCGGAGATTGTAAATAGCTCTGATAGCTCTTTTCTGTAGAATAAAAATTGAGTCAATGTCTGCAGCCCGTCCTCAAAGTAGTAGTAAATACCGTATGACATGATACTATGAAAATAACTAAAATATACTAGTCTAGCGGTATCAACATTCGTAAATTGGCGGATTTCTCTAACAGCATATGCAGCTGAGCTAAGCCGTCCCGCAAGAGATGTTAAATGAGGACCCCCTTGTAGCCTTGAGTCAAGCGTAATCCCTAAGAAAACCGTTTTATCGACAAATTCTAGTTTCTCATTGTTCAATATTATGTCATAATTACTACTCTTGACATTTGGTAAGGAAAATTTTATGCATTTCGTTTTTTTTTTCATTTAAAACTAGATTGTTAGCAGTGAACCAGTTTTTGACCTGCAGTAGGGCGTTATTTTCGTCGTCAAGATTATTAGTCTTTCTATTTATCTTGAAAATCAAGGAAGTATCGTCGGCAAACAACACCATATTAAGTTTGTTTTGCAACAAATAGGATAAATCATTAATGTAAACTAAAAATAAAAAAGGACCTAAAATTGAACCTTGGGGTACCCCCATTTTCACATTTAATCTAGACGAATTGACACCGTTTATCTGAACTTGTTGCTGTCTGTCATTCAAATAAGATTTTAATAAGCTTAACGCTGTTTTGCTTAGTCCGTAATGCTCCAGTTTCAGGAGTAATGTTTCATGAACTACACAATCAAACGCCTTAGACAGGTCGCAGAAGATGCCTATAGCATCTTGTGCCTCTTTCTACGCATGAAAAATGTGTTTTAGTAAGGAGACACCAGCGTCAGTTGTAAACGTCCTTTGGTGAAACCATACTGTTTATCGTGCAAGATGTTATTCGTGTTAAAATGATTAAGCATTTGATTCAACATTACCTTTTCAAATATCATGCTAAAAACTGGCAACATGGAAACTGGCCTATAATTATTAGTGTTTTTTATTACTATCCTCGGATTTAAAAAGTGGTATCACTTTACTGTATTTCATTAGATCTGGAAAGACTCCTTGATCTATACACAAATTAAATATTAAGGCTAAGTACGGCGCTATAGTCTCAATAGTTGAGGTACAAACTTCAGTCAATTTAACCTTGATTTGTTTAAAAGCTTTTATTACTGTTATGGGGTTTATATGTTTAAAATTAAATTCAGTTGTGCAGGCTGCAACGTTCGCTTGTAATAAACCAAAAGCATGTGATGGCGACGAATTTAGGGCTTCAGTAGTTTTAATTGGTACACTAGCAAAGAAATTAACAAATTCTTCTGCAACTAGTTTATTATCGCTAATACCATGAGTCCATTATGAGCCTTCAATGTGTAATCATTGTTATGTATTTTGTTCCTGTTGGTTTCATTATTTATGATTTTCCAAACAGTTTTTATTTTATTATCTGCTGATATAACTTTGTTGCTAATGTATAAGGCCTTAACTACCTTACAAGTATTTTTAATCATTTTTGAATATGTAGCAACATACTTATTAAAAGTTTCAGTGTTAATAATAGGCTTAAGGCCATACAGCTCAAAAAGTCTTTCCCTACTTATTCTAATTCCTTAAGTTGCCCCGCCACAAAATCTAAACTTAGGGCAGATACTTTTTGTACTTTTCTCAAAAGTCTTATTAAACTCGGTTTGAACTATTGAAAAAAAATCGTTATATAAAATATTACCATTGTCCACTGCAAGGTTCCAATCTGCTAACTTGTTAATTAAAGTGCTGTTAAATTTATTTAGTTTACCGGATGTTATTGGTCTAGATTGTATTTGTACTTGTTGTATTGGTATGTTGGATTCAAAAGTTACCAATAGACCGCTATGACCAGAGGGCAGATAATTTACAATGGCCTTTTCTAAATAGTTGCAGCAACAAAAAACATTATCGATACATGTAGCAGTAGTAGTTGTAGTTCGAGTTGGTTCTATAAACACATTTGATAAATTAAATGATATGAAGAGATTTAATAATCTACTGCTATCTGAATAATTTTCTAAAATATTTACATTAAAGTCTCCACAGATTATTACTAGTTTGTTATCAGTTGCAAGTTTTGCCATAACATCTTCTATGACAGACTGAAAAATAGAGTAGTTTTGATAATTAGGGGGCCTGTAAACGCACACTATGATATGCCTATCCAGCTCAACACAAAACAGTTCAATACTATGTTCAACGGACAGTGCAACTATATCTTTACGAGTTTTAAATTTAATACTATTCCTAATCAGGATCAGTGAACCCCCACGTAACATTGTTTTTCTGTTAAAAGAACTGCCCACAGTATAATTCTCAAAATTGATTAGCATTTCAAAATCCTTTAACCAATGCTCAGTAAAACAAATGATGTCAAACATAGTTTTTTCTAAAAATAATTCAATTTCCAATTGTTTCGAAGAAAAACCCTGGATGTTTTGAAGAAACAAATATAAAATATTTCCGTTTCCCAGCAGAATCTTTCACCTATGGACGTTTCGCCTACAGGAACTTTCATCTTCGACACTTTCGCCGACAGGCCTTTTCAGCTACCGAATGTTTGACCGACACGACGATAAGTCACTAACTTACTCTTTTAACTACAGACCTTTTCATCTACGGAGAATTTTCTGTCAATCTTAAGACAAGCGATATTACAAAAAATACACATTTCTACAGATTACTAGTCTTCTAACAACTTTTCTCGGCTAGTGCGGAGCGGGAGGGCGTGTCAGACTTTTACTGACTAAAACACACTTATGTCCCTTCAATTGTCCTTTGCGTTTTAGGACCATGGGTTTACCTTTTAGAAGTTGACCCATGGCCCCAGTAGGCTTTGGCCTTGCTGACCGCGCGGAGAACACGGTGGAGCATACAGTGAACGTAAACCCTGCTTCGGCAGACCACTGCCGTCTCCTCATGGGGCTGATCAAAGGCAGCGACCTACCACACCGGGCCCCGGGAACAGGTCATAGTCCTTCGTCCAATCCGAGAGAGATTAGGTAGTGGACGCCTCCTTCTGTGAACTAGTAATCTAGCAAAGGAGACAACCGCCCGCTTGAAGGAACAGACATCTTTACGCCCCCACCGCCGAGACCCCGACTACCAGCCACCGTAGGCATGGGTTTCCGGACGATGACCAATGTGTAGATCGACGTCCGACCGTCTGATAACCATCCGGATCGAGCGCGATCCCACGCGTGCCTCAAAGAGATGTTCCAACGGGCCATCTCTTTACAGCGCGCGGGCAAATTGACCCAACAGGGCCAAAACCTAATGGGGAAACGGGTCGAGCTCTGAAAAGAAAACCCGTGGTCCTAGAACTCTAAAAGTACCTGAAGGGACATAGGTGTGGTGATTTTAGTCAGTAAAAGTCTGACACGCCTTCCCACATCGCTCTAGAGCAGGAAAAGTCGTTAGAAGATTGAACCTTAAAAATAAAACACATATTATGTTTTAAGACACTAGTAATCTGTAGAAATGTGTATTTTTTGTAATATCGCTTGTCTTAAAATTGATGCAGGATTCAAAGTACATGAAAAGGTATGTAGTTAAAAGAGTAAGTTAGAGGCTTATAAATTGTCGTGTCGGTCAAACATTCGGTAGCTGAAAAGGCCTGTCGGGGAAAGTATCGAAATACATTCGTTCAATATTCCTAACGTTTATAATTACTATTTTCAAAATACCGAGATTCAATAGATCGATTTACAAAAAGTCCGACTCAATGATAATTCGAAACATCAAAAATACGAATTCCGATTATTAAAATACCGATTAATACAATTCCGAAATAAAAACGCTTTGTAAAACTGTGTAGCTAGACAAATAAACACATAACTGCTCGATAAAGAGAAGTTTAATATTATGTATTGTATGAGGGGGTAGAATTAAAAAACTAATGACAGATGCGTTTTCCAGCAAGCGTGCCAGCGTTTTGCAGCATGTAAGCAGACATGCAGCGTGCAAGCAGACTTGCAGCATGCAGGCAAGCATACGACATGCAAGCAGGCATGCAACATGTAAGCAAGTATGCAACATGCAAGCAGGCATGCAGCATGCAAGCAGGCATGCAGCATGCAAGCAGGCAACAACATGCAGCAAGCATTGTTTTTGTCACGGCTCTGGCGCTACGGGGTTTGGGCGGCCCCACGTGAACGTATGGTCGCAGATGGTTTTAACGCTCACCACCTGCTTCTCAGCTCGCGGGCCGCCCCACCCCTCTGCGCCTACGCGGGTTTAAATTACATTCTAGGGGTAGGGTAGACAAGACTGCGTAAAGTCCGTTTTATCAGCGATTCGTTTCTGTCACTAAATTTTGTAGCAACATGTTGACTTTTAGTTTATTCAAAGTATTGAAAATCGGAAAACTAGAGTTTGGCCATTGAAAGATTTTATCAAACTTTGTGTATGGCAGCATTTTAAAAAATAAGAATTGTCAAAATTATGTTCTTGACGTTTCGTACATAACTCATCTTATGTTTACATACGTGCATCTTTTTTACTCGTTTTGCTTAAATACGTGACCAAAAAAGGTGAGAATACGAGACTGAGAACGCTGCTTGCTGCCGAGTTCAATAATACCGAAAACAATCACTAGTTCGAAGGAGAGGCTTCTATTTAATATGATTGACAAATTTAAAGACGCAAAAAGTGAATTAAATTAGAAACACGCAGAGAGAGTGCGACGGTTGGATTCAATAATTTCATATCTAGGTTAGTTTTTTAATTTTTATTATAAAAGCTTGATACTTTTTGACTCTTAGTAATGAGACTGATCCTAAAAGACCCAAGGCTGATAAACTTTTGTTTTTCTTGAATTTTCCTAAATGAAGGTATGAAGGTTAGGAATAGGGGCCCTCTACCGCCCTACCCTGTGGGTCTCATCCTCGTGACTTGGACAAGCCCCCACCGATAGTAATGGATTCCCAAGAGATATATCATCCTGTCCCGACTTAGAAAGCTAGGGGACAAGGCGGGGATGAAGAAAAATAATGTTAAAACAGTTAGGGTTGGGAATCCATTGATAAGGAGATAAGGAAGGATAATCTACTTTTCTTTTGAGTTATAAAATTAAAGAGACTAAGAAGGCTACAAAAGGGAATATGACACGTGACTCTTGTATTCGAAAATTACATTATTTTAGAATTAAGTTAATCCTTTTTGCTCGTGCATGTCCTGACCAATCCTAAGGCAAAGGGTTGTCAGGCCTCTGCCATTGGATAAGACAAACTTTCTATAATAATTAGCTCCTTATAACGGCCTACTTACCCTTCACTAAGACAATACAAAACTTAAACAAGCGTGACGCATCGTCAGTCGAAAGTCAGGACAGCATAAAGTTCTCTCATCTCCGAGCTACGACTAGCTGCGGAGTTTTCCAGGAATGGGCCCAGATTACGTGTCTCGCTAAATATTATTTTTTGGATCAGTAAGAGGCCTACGGGGGCCAGGTGTATTTTAGCGAGAAACGATCCCTAGCTTCTTTAGAACGACTATCAATGCAGTTTAGGGTACTTGGTGAAGCCTACCCCTACTCCCTGGAAGTGTGCTCATATCAAGGGAAATGTAAAGTATCCTACTGTCAGTAAGTCCATAGGGAGAGGTAGTCATTGCTAACGTTTGGTGGTTCGTGATCTCATTATAGCTCAAACTGGCTCTAGCATGTAACGAATATTTATTCGGTTCAGCCTTCAATCGGCAGCGTTGCAGTCACGGTTGTGTCAGGCATGATAGTAAGCGCCAAATCCACTCCAAAGAAAGTCAATGTCAAGCTCACTCTAAAGGAAGGCTTTCTCCGAGTCCCTAACACCAACTGCAAGCTTAGGTCACCTTGTCAAAGAATGGAATAAGGAAGGATAAAAGAGTTAACACTCACCCATTCGTCGTCACCAACACAGTTACTGAGATTCACTCGCATACTTACACACTACTTACGCACAACCAACGCCCATCCATTCGTACTCTAACTCACATACACACAGATATGTATTATAAATATTATACAAGTATAAGCTAGACTTAGCCCACTTATATCTAATACTGTATCACAAGATATCCACTGAGTCAGTTAGCTTAGCTTGCCGCTCCCGCTGAATATCCGAACCCTATCCTGCCTAAGATGCCGTGGACATCGAGAATCGCAGAGCGATCTCCAGTCACCGCAAGCGCCACCCACAAATCCTATAAGGTCCGAGCCAGAGTCTTCGACATCGTAATGTTCCACGCCGTCTCAAAGATATGTTAGCAAACTGCAGGGGCCCAGCAAGGCCGATGCTTGCCTAGGGCCACGTGGAAAAGTATGAAAAGGAAACGTTCCTAGAAAGCAAAAGGCAACATAGGTATGGTTTCAAGCAGTAAAAGTCTGACGCACGCTTCCAATCCATCCTAGAGCGCGAGAAGCCATTAAATAATTTCCCATTTTATAAAATCAAAAATAGTCTTTTTCTAGTTATACATAAAAATCATAATCGATTATAATTTTTGGATACGTCAATTTAACTAAGTATTAAATATTATAACTTAATAAGTATTTAAACAAACTGAAAATAATAATATATACAAACGGGTAGAAAAAGAACTCAGAGGGCATCAAAGAATTCGTTCTCATCGATGTCAATGAGAAAAGTGTCCAGAACGCTGGCAGCATTGCCTCGCTGGATGGCAATGCTGATTTGTTGACCGAAGAAAAGCCCAGCCTTTTGGTCACGCGAAAACTCGACCAGCTGTTTACTGATATCTCGATGAGCGCTCGGAACCCATGGCCCCAGTGTTTCAACCCCAAGCGGCTCAATTATATCTAACCTCCGATGAAGTTATTATACTTACGCCGTTTGAGGTTTTCTGCACCTGCAACAGTCGCCCCAGCACAGCCCGTCGTACTCAGAAGATGGGATGGCGCAATGGTGTCGACACATGTTGCATCCCACACCAAAGGCTTACTCAATTTCCAAGGTATTATAGTTATCCCGTCTGGCCTCTTCCCATCGTCATGTGCCAAGCCATTGGGTTCTAAAACAGCTGGCACCCCGGCGGTAACAAGAGCTCGGTGGATAATGTCATTAATATTGGCATCTCGTGCTATCCGACCAGCGTTTCTACTGCATAGCCCATGGTGTCCGAAGCGGTCGACTGCTTCGCCTTACTCATATGAATGTGGAGTTCCACAAGAAGTACCCAGACGCAGGCATGTAGCAATCCGGAAGGTGGTGTCACTTAGCATAGTACCTATTTTAGGTGACGGTAGAGCATGTAGCCAGAAGCCCGACTCTCATTAATCCATAGCCAGTAGGCGGACGCGCTCAGCAGTATTGGTGGACGTATTAATAAGATTATTCCGTCCTGCAGAGCGGCTCATCCCAGTGTATCTGGGAAGATGGATTCTCAGGCAACGCCTTGTCCGGGCAAGCCACTTTCCTGGCGTTCACGGCGTCGATCAAGCACGGCACCTCACAGTCAACCAGTGATGAAGTTAAGATACTTTCGGTTAACTGTTGAGTGCTGTAGACCGAAGACAAAAACACCGGTAGACTTAAACTAGAAATTTTGTGGATTCCGAGCCCACCAAAACGAATGGGTAGCGTGGCTTGTACCCACGCTCGGTCATCCAGGACCACATTTAATATGGACGTTAAATTGGATCGAATGGTTTGATCAATTTTGTCCACAAACTGTTTCGAAACAAATCAAATATCTCGACTTAGCACACGAGGTGGTCGACATGTGGAATGTGGACTTGGCTATAATTGTGCCGATTGTCGTGACCGCCAATGGCCTTATAGCCAAAAGCTTCGACGACCATTTGTTGAAGATGTCGTTGAGTGGTTGGATCAAGGGCCTGATACAAAAGGCCTCGATACGGCTCTCATTGTGGGGAGGTTCTGTCTCTAGAGCCCTAACCACCGGGGTAGCTTGGACCCTGTTCCCAACACCGACGGACAACATTTTTTTATATTTTTATATGTTTTTTAAAGAAATATTTAAAAATGTAAACGGTATGTATAATAAATAAATAAATGGATTAATAATGTCAATATTTAAAATGTAATTGATAATAATAGTAATTAATAATGTCAATATTTAAAATGTAATGTGTAATAATAATAATTAATAATGTCAATATTTAAAATTCAAATTCTACGTAAGATTCAAGATTCATTTATTCATTGTAAAACATAGGTACATGATAAGTTCTTTATTTATTTTGTTTTTATTTTATTTTTCATATTTTAGGAAAACTTACAGATTAATAACAACATAATGACAATAGTAAATAACTAAATTGCTAATTACAAACTTCCACATATATAATGACAAAAAAAAAAAGTTGGTCCCACAATACCTTAAACTGTTATGCTGGGTTCATATGGTATCTTTTGCATCGGTGAGTGTAGTTAACAGATACTTGTTTTGCTCTATAATCAAGAAACCTAAGATTTTTTTCTGGATCATCAATACGAGTTTTATATTTCCGATATTGAGGGTTCCAAACCTGTGATGCATATTCAAGGTAGCCAACTTGAATATGCATCATCATGCGTACGAACGAACAATATAAGATCTTGATCGGTTTTAGTGATCGGAAACCGGCTGAGGTTCTCATTATGAAACCAAGTGCTCTTGACGCCTTATTCACTTATATTATCAATATGCTGATCGTAAAGTAGTTTACTATCTTGTATAACACCTACTATCGCTATTGTAAAGTTTGTATGTAGAATCAACTATAGATTTTTGACGTGTGAAAGATATATACATTTCAAAACATTTAATTCTAGCCTGTTAAGTCTACAATACTCTTCAAACCTATTCAAATCAGCCTTATTGAAGGCCGATTTGTATGTATCAGAAATGTTTCTTATAATTTTATGAACTTTCATATTGTCAGCATAAAGTAAAATATAACTATTTTCAAGACAACAACTAAGTATTTCACGTCAGCAATGAAGAGAGTAAATAATAAAGATCCTAAAATCGAACCCTGAGGAACAACAGAGGAGACGAAACCTCATCGGGATGTGTATCAATATAAGAGGAGAACCAACTATACAAATCTCCGTGTATTCCAGCTTTTAATAGCTTCTCTAAGAGCAGTCTATGGTCAACACGATCAAAACATTTACTGTAATCAGTATAAATAACGTCAACTTGTGCACGCTGTTCCATAGCTTGGGATATAAATCATGGGATAAGATTAAGTTAGATGTAATGGACCGTTTTCTTAGAAAACCATGCTATTCATCACCAAATTTACATCTCACTGCAGCGTATACGTTATCAAAATAATGCTTTCGAGGATTTTGGAGAACAGACATATCTGAGATATTGGTCGATAATTAGAGATATCTGACTTATTACCCTTTTTGAAAACTGGGGTGATGAATGCCGGTTTCCAAATTTTTTGAACTATGTCTTCTGAAAGAGACCGTCTGAATGAAATACACAATAGCACAATAAGAGTATCGGCACAAAGTAAGATCAGGACCACTAAATTTGGATATATCCAAGGTCTTTAATAAATTTAAAACTTGGGAATGAGGCACACTAATTGAGCCAATGCACACACTGTCTTCAACGCTAGCGACACCAGAAATAGCGTGCATAGGATCAGGTTCCTAGAAAGTTGAATGGAAATAGGATGCAAATAAATTGCTGACCTCTTCACCTGTACTCACGGTCTTATCACCATAATGCATTACTTTTGGAAAAGTACATCAGTTTCTTTCGCTTTTGACATAAGTCCAAAAAGACTTAGGGTTCTCAACGATCGACGATTTTATTTTATCCATGTATGTATTGAAACAAGTTTTCTTTAAGTTATCCGCCCTATTCCATAAAAGAGAATAAGAGTGAAAGCCGGACATGTTACCATATGTTTTAAATTTGCGATGATATTTATATTTCTCTTTCAGTATTTTGATCAAAGCTGATAATATACTATACCATGGCGGATAAAACGACCGTCTAACGGATTTAATTGGGATATACTTGTCTCTGAGCTCGTACAGCTTAATACAAAAGATTTCCACAGCAATTTCCAACGAGTCCGCAAGTAAAAACTCATTCGAATTGATTTGGTCGAGTTCAGAGCTTAATGGTGGTATAGCGCCCTTAGAAAATACATATTTTGTCGTCAATTTGTCGGTCAATTTATGAATCTCGTCAAAGTCAGCAGTGATCTTCAAAGGTTTATGATGCATTTCGACAGGTAATGCCAACGCGTCATGGCATTCATTAACATTAACCAAGTCGTTAGAAAATACTAATTCTAACAATCTACCATTGTTATTTCTTTCACCGTTATATTGAGAGAGGATAGAAGTGAAAATTCCATTAAAAAACTCGGCTATGTGGCTACATGTTACATTTTGCGGGATCAGTTCATTACAGTCAGAATATATCCAATCTAACTTTGATTATATACTTGTCTAGATAGAGCAATACCAAAATACGACGCGCTAAAACTGTCTCCAATTGCGTGACATGTGTGAGTACCGCACGTGTACTTATTGTCGTCAAACTGTCAAGGTGTGCGTGTTGAGGGATGCCTGCTCCAAATTATTAACTTTACTTTTCTCCATTATTTATTATGACGAAAGTTTAACGAAATAGGTTGACTGAAATAATTATTTTGAAGATTAAAGAAAGAAAGAAAATACATTTATTTAGCACAGATTTAAAGACACACAATACTCCAGTTACATGAAATTACATAAAACCTAAAAATTAATAGTATGAGTATAAAGTCCGAAGTAAGGTATAAGTATAGCAGGAATGTGTGCCTCACGGCTGCACCAAACAGGTCCAATTCAGTAAAAATCTGAAACCCAAAATATAAGAAAAAACTAAAAAAAAAAAAATTTGTGCATGACGTCATGGGTTTCATTTTTTTGTAGGTATAGATAAGTTATCATTTACTGATCAAATAAATAATGTAATTAACACGCTTTTATTATGTAAGAAAATCTTGGAATCTTAATTTGACCCACTTTCCGGACTTCGATTAGGATGAAATTTTGCACACGCTCTGAATTCTGATGACAATACATGACTAGCTAAGAAACGTCATTACAAATCCAATATGGTGGACTGGCTGTTTGAAATCCACCCCCATGATATGGGTATCAAATGAAAGGGTTTGCTATCAGGAAAACGAAAAAAAATAGTCACGTGACTTAAATCCAATATGGCGGACGTCCGATATGGCGGACAGGCTATTTGAAATGCACCCCCCTGATATGGGTATCAAATGAAAGGGTTTGCTGTCAGGAATACGAAAAAAATAGTCACGTGACTTAAATCCAACATGGCGGACATCCAAGATGGCGGATTGGCTATTTGAAATGCACCCCCATGATATAGATATTACATGAAAGGGTTTGCTGAATGGAATACGAAAAGTGCTAAAAGCATGTTTTTTAGTTTTTTAAACTATTTTTTTTTAAATAATAATGTTGTGATCGAAAGATGATGTAATGATATTTGTATTTTGTCTCCCATAGTTTCGCCAAATCTCCCTAGTAATAAACGTAATAAACTGACAACACTGGCTAATCGGAATGACATACAAAAAAACGAATTAAAAAATCGTGTTTCCTATAATATATATATATATATTGGTTAAATAACAAAACTTTACGATGAAAAGTGATCTTAGTGTTATTATATTGTTTTCCCACATAATGACGGCACAGTCTAGACAAAAAAAAAATCAAAGCAGTCTACATTGTTACCAAAATTGCAATCACCCATAATAATGAATTCATGTAATGGGTGGGTCAAGGTTAAATGATTTACATTAACACTAAAATTATGTAATTGATCATAATCCAAATTGCCAACGTTTTCTTTTCAAAGATATATAAAGCACAAATGTGTAAATTATATCTATGAAAAAAAACAATAATAATAAAAAATCACAAAAAAAAAAGATTAATAAATATTTTAAAAAATCTATATAAAGAATATATCTATCTATCTCTCTAATATATTGAGGGCGCTATGTTTTGCCTCTAGGGCGTACAAAGTAATAAAAAATCACAAGTAGACAACTATACAAATGCTCAGCTCAATTGTATAATAAAATTGATAAATACGTGTACGTGCATAATAAAAACAGGCACAATTGTAAAAAAAAGCTTAATAAGCTGGATTAAAGCACTTTCCTATGAGAAAACGGAGGCTCTGTTACATCATATTGTTTAATAAGACAACTCACACACTATTCATATACCTCACACTAAGTATCATCTCACATCAAAACACACACATCACAATATACATCACATTCATCTCACCACACACACTACTTTTACTGTTACGTCACACACCACTTTCACATCACGATTCACGTCACGCATGAATTAATTTACTATTGTTATGGAAGAGCAGAGCCTCACACAGGCATTATTTGCCTAAAAGGAGGCTTCAAATACAAACTTTTAATATTACGCTGATTGTGACAATAAACTAATTTTATTTTAAAAACAAAAATAATAATACATGCAATATACTTAATTAAAACAACAATTTAATACAGATTTATAGACCACAAACAAAGAATTAAATAATTTTGATAATTTATCGCATTAAGAATTTGCAATTACATAGAACATTGTCGATTAAATAGTTAGATAAATTATGTGTAGTAAGACAATAAACAAAAATAAAATGTCGGCAGTTGTTTCATTGAAATGAAAAATTGACAGCACTTATTTTAAAAATATTAAAGAATTTGAATGATGTCTTAAATTAAAATAAAATGCCAAAATGTACAATTAAATGTCAAAATGTAAAATTATCTGTCAAGATGTAAAATGAGAGCTTAATGAGTGTATTTATAAACGGGATGTTGGTATGTTGAGTCGTGTTTTGTGTCGGAGTGTGTATTTTTATTGTATGTCTTCTCGTTTAGTGTAAAAGTCTTTGTGTTTGTGAGCGAACTTGCATATTAATTTCGTCGTATCCTACGAATAGTGCCCTAACGAACATATGGGGCTTTCTTTTTTTATTGAATAATCCAATTCTTCTCATCATACCACATGTAACCAGTTCAACAAAACAATTAAAAACGGTACAGGTTATCAAATAATTAGGTTTTCTAAAAAGTCACAATTTTAAGCACTACGTTTTCATCGAAGAAAAAAGCTACAATCGCCGTCGCGCCCTCTTTCTTGGTGAATAGTGGGAGTGCGTGGGCGCGGAGAGAGCGTACTAGCGCAGCTCGGCTAGTGGCCGAGCGGCGCTAATTCGGCGGAACGCGTTTTGAATAAGTTCAAATATCATAACATCAACGAGTTTGTACTTAATTAGGTCATTTTTATTACAAAATGCGAAGTAGTGCTGGATTTGTGCAATAAGTTACATTATGCCTTTTATCTGCGGAAGAATAAACAAAAACATAATTTGAAACATAGAAGAAAGACACAAACGTAATTAGGGCTTCGTATCGCAATATAGACATTCCATACAACACGGCCACAATCACCATTATGGTCTTTTTCTATGTACCCATTATTCAAAATTAATTAACACAATAAAGAATAAGGATTTAAGGGACAAAATGCATTTAAAATAGATAATTTATTGAAAATAATCCTAGCCGAATCTTAAGATATCAATAGACATTATATGAAATCACTAAAAAAACCGATGGAGATTATGGATAACAAACATAAACTCGTAGAAAAAGTTACTAAGAAATTATCAAACGAAATAAGAACACCTAATAAAAAAGTAAACTTATCTACACCTCTACGAAAAACTTCGCATAAGTCATACCAAGAAGATACCTCAAGATATGCAACTCCGGAACTTTTCACCCCCACACAGATCAATTTGGTAGGTTCTACTAAACAGATGATAGCTGAAGAAGAGAACTGCAAACGGTCTACTAAACAGAAGATGACTCAAGAAGGAAACAATCAACTGTATATTATAAGTAGCAATTGATATAATTAAATATCAACTATAGCTGAAAAAAACTTTACCTTCCCACTAAAAAACTATCAAATTCTGGTATAAAAATGTTATTAAATGGTATTCACACGAAAGTAATTAACTATACAATGATGGATAACTGTATAATATTTATAGGTGCAGAAGACTTCCGTCAAACTAATATTGACTACTACGACTTAATATTGACTATACGTAAAACTTTATCAGCCATTGAACATACAAATATAATACTGTGTCTTCCAACATATAAATATAATTATTACGCAACCATGTATAACTTTAGAATTGAAATGTTTAATAATCTCCTCTACCAGGACATTCAGAATTACAACTATGCCACATTATTTGACCCAAATTTAAACCTATCTTGTGACTAAACCATGTTTCAAAGACATAGTGGACGAATCAGTAATTATGGAATTACAAGTATTTTTAATGATTTACAACAATACGTTTACACTAATGCGAAAAACATTGAACCTCTGAACGAAAATCCTTTACTTTACGATCTGTCTAATTCAAATAGTTCTAATATCAAACATTGAAGATTTTTTCGTCTATGATAGCTTATGCATACTGCACCAAAATATAAATGGACTACTAGCAAAGAGTGACAAAATAACTGAACATTTGGATACTCTCACTAGCAATGGAAAACATGTTCATATACTCTGTTTTACGGAACACAATATGAAACACAGTGACGTGGACTACTTAAATATTCCTAATTATACTTTGGCCACATACTTTACTTGACAAAAGTGAAATGGTGGCTACTGTATACTAGTAAACAATCACATTAGTTTCTCAGAAATAGAATCAGTAAAGAGTGTCAACATTCCGAACGTCTTTGAATGCTGCGCGGTAGAGTTGACAGACCATAAAGTTATAATCCTATGTATACACAGAATTCCAAATCAAAATTAGATGAATATTTTCTTTAATAATTTGACAAGTTTACTACAACAGTTTTGCTATAAAAATAATCAGAGAATAATTAATTGCGGGGATTTTAACATTGACATTTTGCAGAAAACTAAATATTCTATATTATTTAAAAAATTACTAAAAGAGTTTAATCTCAATATAGAACTAAATGATCCGACGCGTCCTACTAGTGGTACGTGTTTAGATAATTTTCTTCATAATATACGAGGATATAAGAGTGAGATATTGGAGCTTGGTGTGTCAGATCACACAGCACAATTTATGAAATTCCCAGTGCAACGAACATGTATTTTAAAATATTATTATGTAAAAAAACGCGATTACAGCAAGGATGACATTAATTGTTTTAAAAAATGTATTAGCAGCCTCAGTTTTTCTGATATCTACAAAACAGAGAATGGAAATAAAAGCTTTGATTCCTTTTATGAACTATTTAAGCTATTCTACGATCTTTGCTTTCCGATTGCTAAACGCTAGCTTATAGCTTTATTGTGGCAATATAGACTAACACGAAATAGTGAGACAAAAACTGCTTTTAAAACATTCTCAAAAAGATATCAAAAGTGATTAAATGGACACAAAAAGCTTAAAATAGTTATTTTATTGGAACAAGCACAAACAAGTCGAAAGCAACCGGGAAGGTAATAAATAGAATGAAACCTAACATTCCTAAAGCAAATATAAATCTAATTAATGTAAATAACACGTATATAACTAATCCTCAAATGATAGTAGAGCAATTTAATAACTATTTCATAGAGTCAGTTCAACCTAATCCTGATAATTATAAGATAAATCAAAACCCTCAAACATCAGGATCGCTTAACTCTTTGTTTATGGAACCAACCATACCAAAGGATATTTGTAATATATTAAGCAATCTTAAAAATACAAACAGTACCGGCTATGATGAAATTGACACAAAGGTAGTTAAATCAGTGGCTCCTGTTATAGCACCTATATTAAGTGATATTATAAATAATGTATTGTAAATGGTACTTTTCCCCAAAAGTTAAAAGTATCTATTATCAAACCCATGTATAAAAAAGAAGATAAAACCAAAGTCAATAAATATGGACCTGTAGCACTAATACCAATATTCTCAAAAATATTTGAAAGTAATTTATAATAGTGTATATAATTTTCTTGAAAAACAAAAGATTTTTTGCAAGGAACAAATGGGTTTTAGAAAGAATTAATATGGCTATTTATAATTTTAACATGGACAATCGAAAACCAGTAATGGCGATGTATATGGATATGACCAGAGCTTTCGATTATGTCGACCATAAAGTTCTATTAACTAAGCTGTACGGGTATGGTATAAGAGGTAACGTACTTAACCTCATTAAATCTTATTTAGAGGACAGACAAAAAATTACTCAGATAAGTGAAGTAGACATTAGGTCCAAAACTGAGATAATATACTCGTCTAGCTCAAGAATATTATATTACGGTGTTCCGCAGGGCTCCGTGTTGAGACCCTTGCTTTTTATTTGTTACATTAATGAGTTCTCTAATATAATCAGCCACCAAATGTCCTTATTTGCCAACGACAGCACAGTTATATATAACAGTGGTAGTAATAAAGATATAGTAGATGACATAAATACTAGACTTATAACAATTATTGAGTGGCTAAAAATTAATAACCTTCAAATTAATCTTGCCAAAACTAAAGTGATGAAATTTAAGACAAAATATACTATCGAACTTGCAAATAAACTATAACGGAGACCAAATATTTGAAACAAGTACAATAAAGTTTCTGGGACTACACATTGACAACGATATGTTATGGAGGACTCAAATTGAAAATTTGTGTGCAAAGTTCAGTAGTTGGTCCGAACGGTTACCGGACGGTCGGACGGCGGGCCACCCATTGCCCGCCGTCCGCAAGCCCGCGCCTACGGTGGCCGGAAATTGGGATCGGAATCCCGGCGGCGGTTGGGGCGTGAGGACCGTTGCCGTTGCCTCACGCGATCGGCCGCCTCCTTTGCTAGCATTACTGCTTCGCAGAAGGAGGCGACCGCCTGCCACTCCTCCACATGCAATTAGTTGTTAATTTAACTGTGACTAGTTAGACCTTATTATAATTGTTGACATTTTATTTTTTTAATAATTATTGTATTCTAATTTTTATTTTGCAATTTATAAATATTACAAATTCGAATCATTGCAATATTCATAATATTTGTATGCCTCTGGCGGGACATTGTTGGGACATTATGTTTTTTGTACAACATCTTTAACCATACCCTATGTTCACAAATAAATATATTATTATTATTACTAATAAATATTTGATAATATTTAATTTAATTAAACACAAAAAGTGTCTCCTGAAAAGTTGCTATTATGTAGTTACGCCTCTACTCGTAGGATGCGATGATTTTAAGTATATATATACAAGGTAAAGTTAAAATATTCAGATTTATAAAATGGGGTTTGCAGCTATATGTCTGCTGTATATTAACTAGAATACGAATTAGTTTCTTTAAGGTTTAAGAACAATTTTTTTGTCATAAAGAATTGCATACATAATTCACTTACTGAGAAACAATATTTAAAGCTAAAATTAATAATTAGAGCGCACAGATGTAAGTACGTATGTAAAATAACAAAACAAGATAGCCAGGAAAAAAAATAAAATAAAAAATAAGACAAGGAAGAGAGTTCCACAACCTTACTGCATGGACAGAGAAAGAGTAGAAGTAGTGTCTGGATTTAGGAAGGGATCTTAGGTGTGGTCCGCACGCGGCTCTAGGGCGAGCGTAAGAGAAACGGTCCCGCAGGTAGGAGGGTTAAGATGGGTTAAGTAGGATGTTAAAAAAGGAGACATGAAATCCGAGTGTTTCTGCGAAGACGGATAGGAAGCCACTTGAGTTCCTTGCGAAGATGAGAGACGTGATCATACTTTCGTATACCAAAAACAAACCGAATTCATAAGTTTTGCAGTCGCTCAAGCTTGTTTCATAGCTTCTCAGTAGCATCCTGGTAGCAGGTGTCGGTATAATCTATAATTGACTAAATGATGTTTGGGCCAAAGAGATTTTCGTTTTCAATGGCAAGATACTCTGGAGGCATTCGAGCGAATGGAAAGAAAAGTTTACCTTCCGACTGACCTTATTGACCTGCGCACGCCACGAAAGATTGGAGTCAATAATAACACCCAGATCTTTTGCATTTTCGGTGTAGTTGATACGGACATCATCGAGAACAAAAGGCTTCTGAGAAGAAACTTGAAAATTGCCGCATTGCGAACGAATCTGCTGCCTATGATCACAGCCTGCGTTTTATTTGAATTGATCTACAGGCCAAATGACTTAGCCCAATCACTTATATAAGCCAGGCCATGATTCATGGCAGCAATACCTGAATCCGCGTCAGCCACACCAAAATGTCGATAAATCTGCAAGTCATCTGTGTAAAGATGGAAACTAGAAGAGATTACTCTGGTAACAAATTTAATGAAGATAGAAAAAAGAAGAGGAGAGGAACCCAGAGGAACACCCTCAGTGAGACTACACCAGTCAGAGACAACTCTTCAAGGCGGACACACTGAAAGTGACCCTGAAGATATGAAATGAACCAGGTTAAAACGGAAGAAGAAAGATTAATAGAGTTAAGGATGCCAAGTAAGATTTCTAAATCCACTGAGTTAAAGACGCTACTAAAGTCAAGCAATACAAGGACAGTAAGGAACTTTTTCACCATAGCCCAGCGAATGTCGTCCGTTACTTTTAAAAGCGCAGCAACAGTACTGTGATCCGCGCGAAAACCATCATTCTAAACTTCGACAGTTAATTGATTACCGAGCATAAGTGTTAGATACCTACTAAAATAATAAATCTTTACCTATGGAATTGCCGTTTTTTAAAACGGGTTGCTTTGAAGTGTTATATTTTTGGAATGATTTGGAATTATAAGTTCAAATAAACTTTATATTAAAGGAACGATTTTTTTTTTCGAAATTACATATTATTTGTTGGTTTCTTTTTGTATTTTCTGAATTACCGCTGTATTTATAACCATTTTTGTATGAAGTCTAAGAAAAGTCATATAATTTTTTAATATAAATTCTACCGTCGAAACAATACTTCAGTCAAAAAAGTATTGGGAATGGATGATATGTTTATGGCTTCAAATTCAATTTTTTTTTTTTTTTTTTGTTGTTGGTAGATTGGCACAACTGTTTTCCATTTTGGCGCGGAGTTTGAGTTGCTTCTGTTATATTATAATAAATACAGTGCTGTTTTTAGTTATATGATATCTAGTGCATATTGCGAATTTCATAATGGACAAAAACATCGAACAAAGACTTTCTTTTAAATTTTGCATTGCCAATAGAATTTCGTGTTCGGAGTCACTGAAAATGTTACAGAAGGCTTACGGTGAATCAACTTTATCTGTACAAAGCGTTCAAAAGCGGTCGAGATGTGATGGAAGATTTTCCTCGCTCTGGAAGGCCATCAACGTTTTCAACTGAAGTTAACATCGCAAAAGTGAAGGAAATAGAGACTGAAAATCCTCATTCAACTTTGAGAGAGATAGCCACCGAACTTTCTGTATCTCACGAGGCGATCCGTACCCTTTTAACTAATCATTTGGGTATGAAACATGTTACCGCTCGGCTAGTCCCAAAAGACCTAAATTTTCTCCAAAAACTTAATCGCATGAGAGTCGCTGAGGACATGATAGATCGAGTCAATTCTGATCCAACATTCATGAAACGCATTGTTACTGGTGACGAGACGTGGGTTTACGTGTTTGACGAGAATTAGCATAGCATAGCATAGTCAGCCTTATAATGTTCCCACTGTTGGAATGCGTTTTTTAATGCGAATTGCCAGATAGAGCGAGCCTTGGTCTTTGTTGTAAGAGTGACACTGAATTAATCAAACAAAATGTAAAATAAAATACGATTTTTTGGGGTCAAATTATGTTTTTTTGAATGTATGTATTTGTATTTGTCTGGCACATTCTAGTGCCTAAATGGTTTGTTGAATTTGTTAAAACGTGACCAAATAGTTGGAAAAGAATAGAAATCTAGTTTATTTTAATGAATCACCTATATTGATTATGTACTTTTTAATAAAGAAAAAAATTAATTTCAAAAATAAAAAAACCCGACTGCGTAAAAAATTACTTTAAATAAAAACTGAAAAAAAAAACAAATTCAATCCAGTAGCGTAGAAACCAATTTAATTGCATTAATTTTAACACATAAAAAACAAATCATAAATTCTAGTACGGAACATATTGACTGCAACAGTCGAGACCCATTTAATAATAATAAATAATAATAATTTAATTTTGTCTCAGAAACAAATCCATATTTTGTTAGTAAATACTTAAAATTATGTTAGTGAGCTAAAAATTTGAACTACGCACATTACTTTTTCACATGTATCTGTATACAATGCCACAATATTGGGCAGTCTAATCGACCAGCCACAACTCTAAGAATGCTGTTGCTACTGCCGCGGACACGACTTAGCAGCGATGCGGTCCTTTTACGTAGGATGGCATGAAAGCCATCAATACATGCATCGGCAAACATGCCAGATGCACTACAGTGCCGCGGCAACCGCATCAGCATCTTAAACGCATTATTATATTGAACGCGCAGGGCGTTGATTGTCTTCTGCGTATAATTGACCCATAGACTGCACGTATAAAAAGATTGGCAAAACGCACGGAACAAAGTTACTTTTACTGCTTTGGTGCAGCGTGCAAATCGACGAGCCAACATATTGCATCGGACAGCTAACGCCCGGCGCCTCCTCTCAATGTCTTCGCCGTCTGTGAGGTCATCCGAGACCCAGTGGCCTAGGTACTTGAAACGAGAAACTCTTGGTAACGATACACCATCTAAGAAGACGGGTGGTACGTGCCTGACCTTATAGCCAGGTGATTGGAACACCAAGAGCTCACTTTTCTCCACATTATACCTGAGCCACACGGCAAGCAGTTTTTGAATAGCGCTTATAGAGGGACCCAACAACACTATATCATCTGCGTAACTTATATTATTGATGTATTTTCCATCTATGGAACATCCGACATTGGTATTGCTGAGCCTATCAATGAGTCCGTTAACGTACTGATTGAAGAGACAAGGCGAGGTTAGACCTCCCTGTCTTACTCCACACCCCAACCTGTACGCATCGGAGGTCACACCTGCCCACTTTACAATATTAATTTAGTGGTTGTACCAGTAATCAAAATGTTAATGACCTCCTCCGGGAGGCTGGTTTCTGTCTTCATTTTATGCCATAGAATATCATAGGACACCAAATCAAAGGTTTTTGACTACTACTTCGTTTTACATTACTAATTCTAAGTCGTGAGCTAGTTACAGCCGCTTTACACAAAAGTGCAACAATTTTGTTATACATTTGGTCAATCACCACTTTATGCTCATTATTGTTGCACATGTTGCCACAACATTCGGAAAGCTCCAACGGAAAATCAATTATTTTTAAATGATTATTACACATTCAGTGAACAGCTGTTTTTGTTGCTTATCTCTATTGGCCCATAGAACGCTATTAGGAGCACTTTCTGGTGGTATAAATTGTGGTTTCATTACTGCAATGTTACAACGCATTTCTAGGGAATGGTGATCCGACCAAGTACAGTTATAGTTCACCCTTACATCCATCACCGACTGCCACGCAGACTCCGTTACTATGCAATGGTCAAGCCAGCTTGTGCTGCCATGGGCGTCGCTAACGAATGTAAAGGTACCCGATGAACTCCCTAATTTTTCCATATCCGCACATACCCATTGTTGATCGTTACAAAACTTTAAAAGCTCTCTTCCAAATAACGCACAAGGACTAGCATTAAAGTCTCCTAAAATATACACATTCGCTACTTCAGTATTGTCAATTATAGCGCTTATTTCACTTAGGCAGTCAGTTTTAATTAAGTTATCAATTGAGTTCACAGACATGTACACAGAGAAAAATTTTTCAATGGAATGATTTTAGTCTGGATTATTTTAATGGGTCCCAACTGTTGCAGTCAATATGTTCCATACTAGAATTTATAGTTTGTTTTATTTTATGGAAAGTGTACATGTCCAAAACGGTTGGATCGATTTTGAGCAAGGCGTAATTCGAGCTCATTTTCATTTTTTCGTACGAGATAAGTCTTCGAAACGGTTGAAATTTTACGGGACTTTCATTGGGATATAGCTAATGTTATAATGAGTAATTTAATTATTAATATATTTTATATTACGACGGGGCTTAATTCTCGCTTCAAAAAAGGGGAAGCAATTAAGTAAATATTTAGTTGTTTAACGTAGTGACGCAAAACGGGAGAAACGAAGTCGCGAGTAAAAGCTTATAGATAATAAATAACATATTTCCTATAGTATTTCTTATATGGTCATGATATACCATATTTTAATCTTCATGATCAGCTCTTTAATTTGATACCCATATTGCAGTACCTAGAAAAAAAAATTACTCAAAAGTATAGCGTCTCACAGTCGTTAGGTTGGTTTTTTAACGACACCTGTTTTAGAACACTTGGGTTAGTAAGACAAATCTAACGATATCTTAATTAAGTAAATCCGTGCACCGGTTTGGAAGATATGAGGTAATAAAGAATATTACATACATACATACAAGATACGAGCGAAAAAAATAACCTTTCTTGGAGTCGGTTAAAAATATCTATTCAATATTTGTTTCTTTTTTGCATTTCAAAAAGACTAAATTATAATAAATAACATTAATCAGAACATAGGCCAGCCCGAACTACGCGAAGGGGAAACCCGAAACGAAAAAGGGCCAGACGCGGAAACATGCGCGCAGGGACTCACCAAAGTCAGGAGTCTGAACCAGGACCCGACGGACTTACAGAGCGTCAAGATAAGGGGGAAACGGTCGTGTCGGGTACCTGCTGGACGCGCTACACCGGGCACCTCTGAACCACAACCTGGGCCAAGCGGCTCGGGGGCGGCGAAGAGAGCGCGCCCGGATGACACGGCTTCACCGAGCGCGCTACAGGGGACCCGAAGCGGGTAAGGACCCAGACTGCTCCGGGAGAAAAGAAAACATATGCGCGAGCCACGAAGAATATTCCAGCGCGGTCTGTCCCCCCCCTTCAGAGACATGACAATAAATGAATCGACCCTGATCAAGACCGAACTGGAACGACTGCTCATGGAGTCCGACCTCACATCGCTCCCGGCCTTCCGTGGATACCCTCGGGTGACGAACGGCACCGTGCAGACGTGGTGTGAGGAAGAGTACTCCCTGAACTGGCTGACCCAAAACGTACCGCAAATAAAACTGACTCGACACTGACCGTCATGCGATAGTCTGACCTCCCTACCCGTGTCCGAGCGGCGCTATTAGTTCCCAGGTATAACGGGACAAAGCGCGGCTTCAGAGCCTTCTGATTTGTCAGAACGCTTGGTACGACATTGGTAGGTGGTCACTGTACAGGACAACAAGCGTCGGTGGGGATAACCGTGGGACATATTTGACCCTGGGAATCCCGACCGACGAAGTTGACAAGGTCATGGGTCGGGAGCGGTGCATAGCGTACCTACTTTGGTCGATATACGTCCACTTCTACCCCATGACACATCCCCAAGACGTCAGGACCGACAGTACAGAGACCCCGAATCCGGCACCGACTGACACTGACATGACTCACTTAGAGGAAGAGATGACTCGAGCAGCGATGGCTGATGCCGCCGCAGAAACTGCACCCGGATGGACGGCACAGCAGCTCACATTCTCACCTAGTGACGATAGGCGCCAGACGGAGGATGGAGATAGGCTTTCCGATGGATCCGTCTCCTCCTAACTCCGTCCCAGCGCAGTCGACAACCACACCCAATCCCATCCTGATAGTGCAGATAAACCTCCAGCATAGCCAAACTGCCACGGCTAGCTTACGCAGAGTGCTAGAGACGACACCCAGAACAACAATCGCACTGATCCAAGAGGTTTGGAAAAACAAGACATGCGGACTTGGAAGCATTGGAGGTAATGTAATATTCAGTACCCAAAATACGAAAACACCAAGAACTTGCATATACATACCATACCCCAAGACTTACCTATCACACCACTAACTCAATTCTGTTTCAGAGACCTGACAACAATCAGGCTCCGGTGCGAAAATGATTCATCCCCAGAACTAGTACTAGCCTCGTCGTACATGCCAGGTGACGATGAGAACTGCCCTCCAAGTGATGGACTTGGTCCAGTACTGCGAGAGCGCCAAACTGGACCTGATCATCTGCACAGACTCAAATGCGCATTACCCTCTATGGGGAAGTGAAGTATCAAACACCAGAGTTGAGCCACTATCCATTTATTTATTCTCTACTAACCTTAACATCGTTAACCGAGGTACGGAACCCACTTGGGTCACAGTCCGAAGTCACACGATTATAGACCTAACGTTGGCCGCAGAAGGCGCGGTCAATCTCATATCGAATTGGCATGTCTCCAATGAACTATCCTGTTCTGATCACAGAACCATATGCTTCACACTTAAAACAAATACCAAAAGACCCGAGCCACGGCGAAACCCACGTCGAACAAACGTACCCAAATTTAAATGTCTTCTAGCATCTTTATTAAATAGGGGACAAACTGATATAACTCATATAACTAATCCCGAGCAACTAAATAACATGGTGACGAAAATTACAGAAAACATAATTGAGGCTTACCACACCCACTGTAAACTAAGATCCCCACCTACCAAAAGTAAGGGAAACCCCTGGTGGAACGCGGAACTTGGTAAACTTAGGGACACCCTACGTAAACGATTTAACAGAGCCAAAAACTCAAGACTCCCCGAGGACTGGGAGCTATACAAAGAAACCCAATACACATACAAGAAAGAAATCAGAACTGCCAAGAAAACTGCCCGGCGAATTTCTGTGGGAACAAGGAATCTAACAATGAAGCCGCACGAGTGAGGAAAATCCTATCAAAGCAACAATATCGCACTCTCGGCGCGCTGAAAAAACCAGATAACAGCTATACACGGACAGATTTTGAGACCAGCAACCTCCTACTAGAGACGCATTTCCCGGACTGCAAACTCCTCGAGGATAGAACGTGGGAATGCGAATCAGTATCTACTCTCACCAATCTGGACTGGTCCAGAGCACAGACTATAGTGACAGAAGACCGAATACTTTGGGCAATCAGAACCTTCCAGCCGTATAAGTCCACCGGACTAGACGGAATTTTCCCAGCCCTTCTACAATGGGGAGAAAGCTCTCTGACACCATGGCTGCTGGTAATATACCGGGCCTGCGAAGCACTCTAGTATGTACCACTTGCGTGGCGTGAAGTGAAGGTTGTCTTCATTCCCAAACCCGGAAAGACTGACTACACGCAACCTAAAGCATACAGACCCATAAGCCTGACATCTTTCCTGCTGAAGACCCTGGAGAGGCTATGTGATAGGCACATCCGGGATGGTCCCCTTTTAGACAGACCACTTCACAAGCAGCAACGCGCCTACTCCACTACATAATGTGGTATCAAAAATAGAATGCGCAATACACCACAAATGCTCCTCGTTAGTTGCTTTCATTGACATTGAAGGAGCTTTTTGACAAAACCATGTTTCGAAGTATCAGCACAGCCCTTGAGAGGCACGGCGTCAATCCGACCTTAAGTGGCTGGATCACGAACATGTTCAAACAAAGAGCAGTGCAAGTCACCATAAATAGCACAACAAGGGCCACTGACAAAGGGTTGCCCTCAAGGAGGTGTTTTATCACCCTTGCTATGGAACCTAGTCGCAGACAGCCTTGTCAAGAAACTCAACGATAAAGGTTACTTTACCGTGGGGTACGCCGACGACATAACCATAATAGTAAACGGCACTCATGAAAACACTTTATGCAACCTAATGAGCCAGACTTTGAAGTTAGTAGAGGATTGGTGCAAAGAATACCAACTAACCGTGAACCCCACAAAAACCGAACTAGTTCTTTTCACAAAAAAAAAAGGAAGTTACCTGTACTAAGACTACCGCGCTTCTTTGGAACTACCCTAAACCTTTCAACTGAAGCCAAATACTTGGGCATCTACCTAGACAAGCAGTTGAATTAGGCAAAACACATGGACTACGCAAACAAAAATGCCAGTATATCCATGTGGCAATGCAGACGCATGTTGGGACAAAATTGGGGTAGAAGCACAAAAGTCACCCACTGGCTATATACCACAATCATCCGACCAATCATAACTTATGGCTCCCTAGTCTGGTGGCCCAGGACAGATTTGAGCACAGCCCAAAAAGAACTCGAAAAATTGCAGTGCCTGCGTAGTAATCACTATAGCTACGGGCTATGCTAGGACTGCCTCCACTGCATCTCATAGTGCAGGAGGAAGCAGCCCTGGCAGTATTCAGACTTAAACTATTGGGTACACTGAAAACAGACTTTCGAATTAAACATACACGCATTATGGATGTTGCCATTAAGCGACAGCCCATGATGACGGCCCCCAACGACAAAGCCCCCAAAGCACTGCAATTCCAAAAACACTACAGCATCCAACTAGCAGAAGAACCTTACGATTGCTCAGGCCCCAAGGAACTGAGAATTTACACTGACGGATCAAAGACGAACACCGGAACAGGAGTCGGAGTCTTCTCCAATGACCTTAATATAAAGATATCCAAACCGCTAGGAGCACTCACCTCGGTCTACCAGGCAAAATGTGTTGGCATCACTCTAGCGGCCAGCGCTATAGAAGCCAGAAAAGTTACTCATATCCGCATAATCTCCGATAGTGCCTCAGTACTACAATCGCAAGAAAAACCCACAACAACCTTAAAACTTATACAAGAACGCCACTCTGCACTAGAACGCATCTCAGTGTTAAATAATAACACTGTGACACTGCAGTGGATAAAAGGACACAGTGGCTCGACGTACAACGTGTGCAACGACGCAGCTGATGAGCTGGCAAGGTAGGGGTCTGACATGGTGGTCTTCGGACCGGAGCCCATCGTGCCAATACCCTTTAGTCAGCTGCGTGATTGACTACGAGAGCACACAAATGCACAAGCGGGTAGGTGGTGGTCCCTGGCACCGGGCTGCAGACAGGCTAAAGAAGCCATGCCAAGTTTAAATAGAACCCTAACCAGAAGCCTTCTGCGACTGGACAGGGGCAGCCTGCGTCTGGTGGCAGGATCCATCACCGGATACTGCTCCCTGAACAAACACTTTTTCACAATGAATATCACAAATAGCCCTTTGTGCAGAGAATGCATGGAGTTAGAAGAAACTGTCGCGCATGTGCTCCTCGAGTGCACAGCCGTCAGCGAAATAAAAACTCGGATCTTGGGAGCACCGAATTCACTGATGGACGCCCTAAGCAAACTGAAGAGACTCATCTGTTTCTGGAATGAGGTGGGCTGGTTGGAGTAAAGGCCGTCATGGCCCACTCACAATGATCCGATAAGGACTAAGTGCGGAAACCAGACCACAAAGATAAGATAAGATAAGAATCAGAACATAAAACTGACCTGGTAAGCATATATGAGCTGCAGTAACACGTAAGTGGAGGTGGCGAAGAGTGCAAACACGTGGTAGGCTCGCGGCACGGCGCAGAGTACGCCGCTTGGCTGCACCGGCAGCGCGCGGCAGAACCCCACGAGCCGCAAGCAGCGCAGGTGGGGCGCTACGCTGAGCGCGCACACCGACCTGAGCACACACGTTACATTACATTGGACACGACTCCGGTAGCCATTGTTTTTTTTTTGTATGTTTTTATTTAAAAAAAAATATTTAAAAATGTAATTTATATGTGTTTACAAGGAATAAAGAGAATCATAATATTGATTCTCTTTATTCCTGAGGAGGTCTTCAGTATCCTGGTAACTTAATTTCAGTAGTAGATTCCGAAGTACATTTTTACATTTAATTTTCGTTAGATTATAGATGTATGTTATTTTCTGAATGCGGTTGTATAAACGAGAGTGGGTGGTTGACAGGTGTGACCTCTATTATTAGATTATTTGGCGGTTGGAATGCGGAAGGAGGAAATGCAATAAAGAACAATGGCAGGTCTCCATACTAAGAATTGTCTGGGATCAAATTGCAGCGTCCCGTAATGAAAAATATGTTAAAAGTTTTGGCGTAAGCTCCAGAATCTATAAATGAAACTATTTTTATTTGGGAAAGCCGGAAAAAAAAGAATTCGGTGTTTGAATTTTTAGGTTATGAATGAACGTCAAACAGCAATTATCATAAAACATCGCAGATTAATCAGTCCATAAACAGTCCAGGTCGTGTAAAAATAAATACAAATCCAAATAAAAACGCAAAACACAACCGAAATGAAAAACACGGAAGAACTCTGTAGCGTCTTGACAGACAACCACAGACAACATGTTACTGTCAAAGACAAAAGTAGTGCGTGCATATTTCGATTCGGTTTTCTTATAAATCGATACAACATTGAAACATATATTTTGATCCATTATTAATTGGATTTAAAAGTAGAAGCATTTCTTCAAAGATTCATACTATTTTTACTCACACCACTATTTTAATGGTAACATTTCGAATGCACCTAATTCGAACATCATTTGATAAGCTTTTAAAAACATAAAATAACTCCGACTTTTACGAGAAGGAGTGAATAATTGAAAAATCGTAGAAAATTAATTAAATTTGATTCATATATATGAAATCTATGTACGCCAAAAAAAAGTCCAGGCAAAATTCTGCCATTTTTCTTTTGTTTTATCTGTGTTTATTGTAAGTAGGTTAGTATAGGCACGCCACAATTATGGCGGTAAGTCCCCTCTTTGAGGCGTGGTCGGAAAGACCTCACGGCATCCTCACCTTTCGCATGACGCAGGTACTCACCGAACACGGTAAGTTCGGGAAGTACCTGCACCGGATTCGTGCGGAAGAGACGCCAGGGTGTCGCTACTGTGTGGAAAGACCGGAGGATAAGGTGGAGCACACGGTGGAGGTGTGCCCTGCTTGGGCAGAACAACGCCGTATCCTCGTGGGGGCGATCGGCGGCGGCGATCTCTCGCGCTGGGCCTTGCCATAGCCTGTACTATGGCCTGGAGCGAGGAGGAGTGGCAGGCAGTCGCCTCCTTTTGCGAAGCAGTAATGCTAGCAAAGGAGAAGGCCGCACGTGCACGCGCGAGGGAGCAGCCCTCATGCCCCAGCCGCCGGGATCCTGATCCCTAATTCCGGCCACCTAAGACGCGGGCTTGCGGATGGCGAGCAGCTCGCCGTCCGACCGTCCAGCAACCGTTCAGGCCGAGTCCAAGTCGTCGACGGCGCGTATTGTTCCACGCACGCCTCAAGGAGATGCCAGCAAACGTTAGGGGCCTAGCAGTGTCATATCTCTATTAGCCTCCATTAGGGCCTTGGTACAGGCTATGGCCTGGAGCGAGGAGCAGTGGCAGGCAGTCGCCTCCTTTTGCGAAGCAGTAATGCTAGCAAAAGAAGGGGCCGATCACGTGAGGCAACGGTCCTCACGCCCTAATCGCCGCCGGGATTCCGATCCCGATTTCCGACCACCGTAGGCGCGGGCTTGCGGACGGCGAGCAATGGGTGGTTCACCGTCCAATTGTCCGGTAACCGTCCGGACCGAGCTTAAGTCGTCGATGGCACGTATCGTTCCACGCGCGCCTCAGGGAGATGTCAGCAAATCTTAAGGGCCCAGCAGGGTCGAAGCCTACTGGGGCCATGGGTAGTGTGAAAACGAAACCCGGGACCCTGGGACGAAAGCAACGAAGAAACAAGAGTGGGTTTTTAGTCAGTAAAAGTCTGAAACTATCCCGCGCTCCGCTCAAGAGCGGGATTTGTCATTAGGTGATTTTCCCACCTAAAAAAAAAGTAGGTTAGCAGTAAGCCAGGAATCACGATGGAGAGGGCTTTTTCGGTTTCATTACAGGCTAGCTTCCAGTCTTTAGCTTGGACAATCAACGCCGTGTCATCTGCATTAGTAATAATTCTGCAGTTATTGATTGACAATTGACATAGGATGTTGATATATACCTAAAATAATGTAGGCCCAAGCACACTGCCCTGCGATACACCATATGTGAGGAATTCATCGTTGCTAGTGAGATTTTCAATCTTCACACACTGTCTACGCTTAACCAGGTAACTACGAGGCAGCTTCAAGACCATGCCCCTTACGCCTATTTTTTCCAGCTTTCTTAGCAGAATGGGAATAGAAACTGAGTCGAAAGCCTTTGATAGGTCCAAAAATACTGCAATGGAGTTTGCTTATTTTTTTTTTTTTTTTTTTTTTCGGTGGGAAAATCATCTTATGACATCCCCCGCCCTTGGGTGGGGCGGGAGATAGTGTCAGACTTTTACTGACTAAAAACCCACTCCTGTTCCTTCGTTGCCTTCGTCCCAGGACCCCGGGTTTCGTTTTCACACTACCCATGGCCCCAGTAGGCTTCGACCCTGCTGGGCCCCTACGATTTGCTGACATCTCCCTGAGGCGCGCGTGGAACAATACGCGCCGTCGACGACTTGGACTCGGTCCGGACGGTTACCAGACGGTCGGACGGCGGGCTACCCATTGCTCGCCGTCCGCAAGCCCGCGCCTACGGTGGCCGGAAATCGGGATCGGAATCCCGGCGGCGATTTGGGCGTGAGGACCGTTGCCTCACGCGATCGGCCGCCTCCTTTGCTAGCATTACTGCTTCGCAGAAGGAAGCGACCGCCTGCCACTCCTCCTCGCTACGGACCATGGCCTGTACCAAGGCCCGACGCGAGAGATCGCCGCCGCCGATCGCCCCCACGAGGACACGGCGTTGCTCTTCCCAAGCGGGGCACACCTCCACCGTATGCTCCACCGTGTCCTCCGGGCGGTCCACACAGTGGCGACACCCGGGCGTCGCTTCCGCACGAATCCGGTGCAGGAACTTCCCGAACTTACCGTGTTCGGTGAGAACCTGCGTCATACGGTAGGTGAGGACGCCGTGAGGTCTTTCCAACCACGCCTCAAAGAGGGGACTTACCGCCATAATTGTGGCGTGCCCAGCACTGGGTCGCGACAGTCGCTGCCGCCATTTAGCCATGAGAACCCGCCGGAGCTCTGTCTGCCATGCTGCGATTTGTCGCGGCAGCGGAGTTTCGCCCCGGCGTTGCATCTCCATGCGCAGATCGTGCATGTGAGCAAGGTCTGTTGCCACCAGATCCCATGGTGGCTGGCAAGCAAGGAGGCTCGCCGCTTCGCGGGAAATCGTCCGGTATCCTCGCACCATCCGTATGGCCATGACCCTCTGGCACGCGTTCAGCCGGGCCGCCGGCTGCTTCCGCAGCGTTGGCGCCCATACTGGTGCACCATAAAGGGCCATGGACCGAACAATTCCCGCGTAGAGCCTCCGGCAGGAGGCGTCTGGACCTCCCAGGTTGGGCAGGAGCCGCCCGAGGGCAGCCCCAGTCCGATTTAGTTTGGGAGCCAGACGTCGGAAATGCTCCTCGAAATCCCATCGGCTGTCGAGGACGAGTCCCAGGTACTTCATCGTCGACCCGACGCCGATGTGGACTCCTCCTACCGTTAGTTGGGAACCCGGTGGTGGCGCGTTCCGAGGGCCGTGAAAGCACATGGCCTCGGACTTGTGCAATGCCACCTCGAGTCCCAACTCCTGGATCCTGCCCACGACTGTCGCAACCCCGCGTGTCGCTAGTTCGACCGCCGCCTGGTACGACTCTCCCCGAGCCAGGACCAGCGTGTCATCTGCGTAGCAGACCACGCTGACCCTGTCAGGGAGGTCGCCGCGCAGCACGTAGTCGTATCCGATGTTCCACAAGGGCGGCCCTAGTACCGATCCCTGAGGAACACCGCACGACATCTCTCGACGTTCCCACTCTCCCTGGTGACCAGGGTAGATAATGTACCTGTCCGACAGGTACGCCTCGACCACACGACAGAGGTAGTCGGGCGTCCGGTGATACCGGAGTGCCCTCCTAATGCTACTCCAAGGCAGGGAGTTGAAGGCGTTGGCGATATCTAAAGACACCGCCACGACACACCTGCCCTGGGCCACCGCATCCCCCGTCGTAAGAGCTCGCACGCGCATGATGGCGTCCACCGTGGAGCGCCTCCTGCGAAAACCGAACTGGCCGTCCGCCAGATCCGGCCCCACCCGTGTTAGGTGCGCGACGAGGCGGTCTGCAATTACTCTTTCAAAGAGCTTGCCCACCTCGTCGAGCAGCACAATGGGCCGGTATGCGGACGGAGAGTCCGCAGGGCGCCCCGGCTTCGCGATGAGGACCAGTTTTCCTGTCTTCCAGCGAAGTGGGAACTGGCCCCTCTCCATACATGCGCTGAAGAGCCCTCTTAGTCGAGGCCCGAGAGCCTCCATGGCCAGGACCCAAGCCTTCCCAGACAAGCCGTCGGGTCCTGGGGCGGTATTTTTGGCACTCAGCCTTCGTACCGCCACTCTCATCTCTACCTCGGTCACCTCTGGAGCGTTGTCGTCGTCGTCGCCATCGTGGTCCGCGTCGGACACCACTGGTGGCGGAGCCATGGGCGGGGGAGAGTGTTCCCCTCGCGCGGGGAACAGAGTGCTCACCACACCCTCCACAAGCTGGGGCCGGAGACTCTGCGTCAGCGGGGGAGCCCAGGGGCGGATTTTGTCCCGCACCACCTTGTAGGGGCGTCCCCATGGGTCTCCATTCAGAGTCCCCAGCCACACGTTGCGGGCCTCGAGTTTAGCCCGCCTTATCTCCGCTCGGAGGGTGCGCTTTGCCTCTCTGTATCCCTCGTACAGCTCCGCCTCTCTGGCCTCCGCATCCGGTGGACGGATGCGGCGCCTGCGATACCTGGCATACCGGCGTCGCGCGGCATTGCACGCGTTGCGCAGTGCCGCAATCTCCGGCGACCACCAGTATACCTGGCGCTGAGCACGTCCTGGATGGACTCGGGGCATTGCCGCATCGCAGATTTGCGACATGGCCTCCCGGAACCACTCTGCCTCGACGTCGATGTCGACAGGCCTGTCCGGTGCTTGCACCCAGGCCTGTACCGTCGCGGCTTCCAGGAGGAGCTCCCGGTCCATCTGCCTCAGCGCCCAACGCGGACCACAAGGGTTCTGTCGGACCGGCGCGGTCGAGGTTTGGGTGGAGACGTCAAACCGGATGTACCGGTGGTCGGAGTACGTCTCCACCCCCTCCATAACGCGCCAGTCGACGACACGCGGTGACAGAGCGGGGCTGGCAAACGAGATGTCCACCACTGAGTCACCCCGCATCCGCACACACGTGGGGACAGAACCCCGGTTTAGGACGACCAGGCCTGTCTCCAGTGCCCAGTCCTCCACCATCCGACCCCGCTGGTTAGTGAACCGGGAACCCCAAGCCAAGTTCTTGGCATTGAAGTCCCCGCACACGACCACGGGGAGGGAGCCAAACCCAGCGACGACGGCTTTCAACTCCATTAGGGAGATGTGAAGATCGCCGAGAGATCTGTTCGGGGACAGGTAGACGCCCACCACTGCAATGTCCCCGAACCGTGCTGCCACGCAACCCCGTCCCCTCTTGACTGCCTCGAGGGTCGGGGTACCGGCGGCGGCCGACGAAATTAGAGTCACCGAGCCGTCCAGGTCCCGCACCCAGTCTCCCCTGGGCAGGACATAGTACGGCTCGGAGACCACGGCGATATTGATCGACCACTGCGCCATGCTCTGGAGCAACAGATCCTGAGCGGGGGCGCAGTGGTTGATGTTCGCCTGGAGGAGACGTAATGGAGTTATTGACAGTCCATTACAGTCTCCTCCCGAGCCCCCCGTGAGGGCCCCGCCGCGGCGGGTGCGGCGGCGACAGCGGCGGCAGCCAAGGAGGCGGCTGCAGCGGTGAGTACGTCCGGGTGGATGTGCCTCCGTACCTTGCCCTTGGCCTTGGCGGGGGGGTCGCAGGACCTGCCCCCAGCCCGGTGGTCGGCTGGCTTGCCTGCCGCCGCACATGCGTAGCAGTGCGGCGTTGCACGGCATTCGACGGCCTTGTGACCAGCCTGACCGCACTGGTAGCAGCGGTCACTGCGGTCCACCTCCGCGGCGCAATAGGCCCCCACGTGGTGCCCCACGTGGCAGCGGTAGCACCGCAGAGGTCTGGGCTCCAGCAGTTTTACCTGCGCGGAGACCCAGCCCACCAAAAGCCTTCGGCCTTCGCCTGTGATGGCTTTGGCCGCCGACACGGGGCAGCTAACCGTAACGGCTCGCATGCCCGTGCTGTCAGCATGGATGGTACCCGCTCTTACTTGATCGGCCTGGCACCCTCCTGTCCTGACGACGGCGGCCACCACCTCATCCACCCTAACGGAGTCATCCAGGCCCATGATGCGCATGTCTATGCATTTTGTGGGCCTGGACACTCGGACCTCCTCGACGTCCAGGGACGCTCTGATCCTTGCGGCCAGGGCGTCCGCGGCGGAGCCACTGTCCGCACCAGGGACCTCCAATATTCGGGCCCCGGTTGCGGTGCGCCTCATTCGAAAGCCTTCAGAGGCTCCGAATTCATCGAGGTGCTCCACCACCGCCTGCTTCGCCTTTGCCATGACCATGTCATAGTTCACGCCCTTCTTTTCCGCAGCTGGCTGTAGTGTAATCACTACAGCTGCGGAATTCGGGGCGCGAAGTCTGGCTGCCATGGCCCGCTTCTTACGCTGCTGTCGCCGCTCGCGCTTTTTCGCCGCTCTAGCTGCGTTGCTCGCCTTCCTGCTGGCGCCGACAACCGTCCATTCGGCGCCAACCATGGGTTCTTCAGAAAGAAGCGGCCTAGTCGCCGCCGCAACAGGAGCTCCTGCCGGTTTAGCAGCATTCGCCGCTCTACCCTTCGGGGAAGGAGCAGTCTTCTCCTGCCGCTGCCGCTGCTTGGTCACTGGGGCCGGTCTCGCAGGCTCCGACAACACGGCCCCGCGCCCAACTTGCCCCGACGGGCCCGCCTTGAGCGCAGCAGCCGTGGCCGCAGTTGCGGCGGCGTACGTCACCGCCCTCATCTGGCCGGAGGCCGCAAGCGGAGGGCGCAGCACAATGCCCTCCAGGACAGCGAACTGCCGCTGGACTCGCTCCTGGAACTGCTGCTGCTGCTCCTGCTGCTGCTGCCGGAAGGCAGCCAACTCTTGCCGCAGCAGGGTTAGCACCTCGTTCTCTGGTTGGGGCAGGGGCTGCGACTGACCTTGCCCTTGCCTGCGTCCCCCTTTTGGCGCCACCAGGGGGCCGGTTTCACGGAGACCGGCCAGGTCCGCCTCGAGCCGCTCAATCCTCTTGTTGAGGGATTTTTTGAACGGCTCCAAGACGATCCCCAGTGCCTCGGTTATTGAGGTCGTGGCCTGGGCGATGGATCGCCTCTTAGAGACCTTTTCCCTCTTCTTGGCCACGCCTGTTATGGCAGCTGCCACGATCTCCGTGAATTTGGTCAGTGCCTCCTCCATGCCTTCTGGCTCACTGCCAGAAGGCTCCGGCTCCGAAGGGCAGGCCTGACCACTGCGTGCCCCGGGGTGGCGCCCTTCCCTGGCGATTTTGAGGGATCGCCGGGTCACTTCCTCGGTGGTGCGCCAGCTCCCCTTTCTCGTCTTTCGGCCCGCGCCCCGCACAGCGGTGGAGATTTTGCGGGCCGATGCACCCAGTTCGTCATCGGAGGAAGTCCTCCGGCCTTCCCCCAATATGGGGCGTTTGAGGAACTGGGTCGTCCTCTTAGAGGTGGACTCTTCCACCTCCATTCTGTCCGAGTTGGGCGAAGACGCGGCATCGGAGTCCGAAGCCGTATCTCCGCTCACTTCTCTGAGGCCGAAGCTCCTGCCGGCCTCTGCAGGACCCACCGGCGCAGCGGACGTGCTGGGAACTGGTCCCAGGGACTCCACGCTACCGGCGGGTGAGCCACCTTGGCTCTCTGCGTCCACGAAGGACGGTAACAAATCCCTGTGGGATCTGGCGCACTCTTTGCCCCCCCCAGAGTACGAGGGGCAGACCAAGCTCTGCTTGGTGAGGGATTCTCCTCCTGCGATGCAGGCGGTACCCTCCTGGGGTAATAACTTTTTGAGATGTGCGTCCATGATATTGCTGAACTCAGCTTTGCCTTTTTTGTGGGGTGGGGTCCCCAGTTACCACGTTCGCCATCTTGGTCACGTCTGATAAACAGACGCGTACCCGAGGCGAACCCACTCTCCCCAAACCACTGTCCAAAAACACCAACAGCTGTTGGTGCCGATGCTTCTGGACAGCGCACCCTCCGTGGCGGTCCGTCTGGACTCCGCCTGTGTGTTCCTCTTGGTCTGGTCTCTCACTTGAGGCCTTCCGGCATGAGTAGCTCTACCGGCATAGCCCTCAAGATCACAGAGACACGCAAGCCCCACCACGACGACAACGTGGGAACACAGTTGGTGGGGGAGTTTGCTTATTGTCTAATGATTGAACCGCAGTAGTTGTCAAGTCAGTTGATTTAACTTTAATGAATCCATATTGGTTTCTGGAAATTAAATTATGCTTGGTTAAATAATTGATTAGTTGTTTATTTATCAACTTCTCAAAAACCTTGGAAATCGTTGTCAGTACTGAAATTGGTCTACAGTTTCCGATACAGTCCCTTTCGTCAGTCTTAAAAATTGGGTGAACAATGGCCTTCTTAAAAACTCGAAGGGAAGTCCAAGTAGTTATTGAGAGGTTAAAAATATGATTTATAGCTGGTATTAAGATATGTCGGGGCGATTTGAGTAGGGACACGAAGGACACCGGTATGCCATCCCAACCCATAGCACAATTATTTTTAAGGCTAATTATCTAGCTATCGCTATTAACTTTGACTAAAATGTTTCAAGCAATGACTTCGACTGCTCATACGGGCGACTCAGGCTCACGACACTTATTTGCAGTTGCACTTATGTTAGATACCAATTAGAGTGCCTTTTTTACTTCTGACCGGTTATTGGATATGTGCATACACGATAATTTTGGTTACTTAAAAAACATTTATGGCATAAAACAAAAGCAAAAATGAGTACCTGTTCAATTAAATGACGTGGAAAATCGTCTAAAAAGATGGCATAAATATTCATCGGTAGGTAAAATATATTTATAATTTGTTAACATTATTAATATTGCAGAGCTCAAGCTAAAGTGGTTGGTCACGCAAAAATTAACACCGCGTTGATGTCTTTTTGAAGAATCCCATAATTTCACTAAAATATTAGATAAGTCTATCCCATTCTATCTGTAAGTACTTCTTATCTAGTGCTGAAGTGTTGTGACAACTTCAAAACAATGTCGACAAATTATATATCGATGATTCCCAATGGTACCTAAATAAAAAATGTCTTAATTTTTACATTTTAGATTTCCAAACTTAAAGAAAACTGGATTAATGCAGCTCTTATGACCTCAAATCTTTTATTCGGAAAAGTTTAACTAAATGAATCCATTTAAAAAAACAGTGATAACCTGGGGAGCATCGTCTAACCTAGCAGTAAAATTAAAATTAGGAACTTTTAATAGACATACTTTCTGTTGATTAAATTAGCTGATTGGTTTACTAAATCGGCGAATAACTAGCAGAGGTTTGTTGCAAAAAACGGCACGGTTGACATAATATCGGGCTTGTCATTATCCCGGAGAATCAATTCGTCTTGCATAGGCACAACTTTGTAGCCACGTTTATCCATCAACAACTTACTCTGAAATATTCTCTATTACGTGCCCGACTATGTTCTTAATAATAGTCATAACACTTTGTACTGGAATAGACCAATATTTCAAGATTATTGTAGCCAATAAGCCTGACCTAGTGGTGGTGAACCGATAAGAGAGGCTTGCAATGATAGTTGATATAACCGTCCCTCATGACGAGAAACACGTGATAGCCAAGAAAGATAAAAAGATTTAGTGTCTTAACGAGGCCCGCGAGGTTATCGACATGTGGGATGTTGACTCAGCAATCACTGATAGTCACGTCAGCCAATGGCTATATAGCCACGAGCTTTTTTGATTCCCAACTGCTGAATCTTCTCTACGACAGTGGCAACCCCGCGTGTCGCTCTTTCGGCCACCACCTGGTACGACTCTCCCTGCGCCAGGACCAGCGTGCCATGTGCGGAACAGACTACATTAATCCCATCTGGGAGGTCACCGCGCAGCACGTAGTCATACCCGATGTCACACAAGGGCGATCCAGTAACGAGAATACCGTTATACCAGGCCCCTGCGGAACACCGCACGATAACTCTCACCGTTTCCACTCTCTCTGGTAGCCGAGGTGAATGAACTTGTCTTTCGGGTAGGCCTCGATCACATAACAAAGGTAGGCCGGCTCCTGGTTATGACTGAGTGCCCTAATGCTACTCTAGGGCAGGGTATTAAATTGGTGACATCCAAAGACACTGCCAAGCCGACTCTACCCCGGGACACCGCATTCCCCTTTGTGAGGGGTCACACGTGCATTATGGTATCCACTGTGGAGCACCCCCTGTGAAAGCCAAACTGGCTGTCTGCAAGATCCAGCCTCACCCGTGCCAGACGTGCAACGAGGCAAATACTCTTTCAAAGAATTTGCCCACCTCGTCGAACAACACGATGGGTGCCTCAGCTTCGTGATAAGGACCAGCTTTCCCGTCTTCCATCGAAGTAGGATTTGGACAGATCCAAAAAAAGAGCCCCCTTAGTCGACGCCGGAGAACCGCCATAACCAGGACCTGTGTAGGCCGTTTGGGTCCTGGGGCAGTATTTTTGGCATTTAGCCTTCGTACCGCCACTCTCATCTCTGTCTCTGTCACCTCCGGAGTATCGTCACCATCGCCGAATGTGACTATTTATTTTTGCCTATCAGCATGGACGTGAGAACTTTTCAAGATAACCTATCTTATGTCAGAATTTAATTTTAAATTATATAACTGCGTCTGTTACCATCTAGTATTATTGAATCCTTTGTATTAGGTAAGAACAGTGACATTAAAGGATTCAAACAGGACAAATGATAAATCGGAGTTGTTATAATAGGAATTTTGAACCATTCGGTACTATGAAAATTAGTATTTCGTAATTCGTATTGGTGACTGTCAGAATAAAGTTTTTCATATTTATGTAGTTTACCCTTCTTAGGGGTATATATCCATGATCATATGATATATCATCGTATCCTACGAATAGGGGCGTAACTGCATAATAGCAACTTTTCAGGACACCCTTTTTTGTGTTTAATTAAATTAAATATTATTATTTAATTTTTATTTATTTATTAATAAATTAATAAAAATATAATATGTATTGATCTTAACATTCGGCTAGGATTATTTTCAATAAATTATCTTTATATTTTAAACGCATTTTGTCCCTTAAATCCTTATTGAAAATTAATTAACACAGTGTTAATTCATTTGTCAGTGTTGTTAATTTTCAATATTGGGTACATAGAAAAAAACCATGATGGTGATTGTGGCCGTGTTCTATGGAATGGCTATATTGCGAGACAAAGCCCTAATTACGTTTGTGTCTTTCTTCTGTTTCAAATTATGTTTCTGTCTTTTTGTCCTCCGCCGATAAAAGGCATAATGTAAGTTATTGCTCAAGTCCAGCACTACTTTGCATTATGTAATTAGAATGGCTTAATTAAGTACAAACTCGTTGATGTTATGATATTTGAACTTATTTAATACTACAATTTAAAAAAACGCGTTCCGCCGACTAGGGGCCGAATGCTAGTACGCTCTTTCCGCGCCGCGCACCCCCATTACTTGCGAAGAAAGAGGGCGCGACGGCGATTGTAACTTTTTTCTTTTATGAAAACGTAGTGCTTAAAATGGTGGCATTTTAGAAAACCTAATTATTTGATAACCTGTACCGTTTTTAATTGTTTTGTTGAACTGGTTATATGTGTTATGATGAGCAGAATTGGATTATGCAATAAAAGAAAAAATCCCCATATGTTTGTTAGGGCACTATTCGTAGGATACGATGATATATCATCTACCCTATTTGTATAATTCCGGAAACCTGTCTCACATTACCTTTGTGCTTAAATAAAACTTACATGGTTCAAACGTTGGAAAACTGATGAGTGTAAAATAATATTATGTGCAAATTAAACAAATAGCTGATACGATTGTTACTGCTACAGAAACAGTTACCTATGAATTTGACACTTTATATACTAAGTGTAATTGACTAATTGCTTTATCAAGCATTCATCAGAACTAATTGGCTCTATGCTTGTATCGTATCATTTTATGAAAATAGTTGATTGTCGTAATTAAGTATTTTCATAAAATTATACGTTACGCTACCACTTCCAGAAGCTGATGGACGAAACTATTAAATATTCATGGTTTCACTACTGTTGTATAAGTCAAGTTTACTGCCAACAGATAACTACGGTAAAACTTAATTGCGTACAACATGTAGCAATTATATACCTACCAATTGATTGACGTTTGTACAACAACTACAAACGCATTCTACAGGGAAATGAAATGATTGTAGGTTATAATAAACTTATTAATATATATTTTTTAATATTTTATTTCATCAAAGCCATACAAAAATAGTTTTAAGTGGTGGGATATACAGAGTAAGACCATTTAAAAACAGTGTAACCTTGACTTCCAAAGTAGGCAGATATCTTAGAAATCAATGTCGATCCAAGAAATATTATGAGTTACTAGCAATTTTCCAGCGACTGTTCGTGAGAATGTTTTCATAAATATACTTTACACTTTAACACTCTTAATTCCTTATATTTTAAAGATTGTTTTGAAAAACTATAATAATGACAGTCTTTATCATTCATTCTGATTAGAATTTGTGCTAAGTTTCAAGTTTATTAACCTAAGAACTAATCCGTTCGTCCGCAAACACATCACATTCAGGTTCAGCATTCAGGAGGGTTAAGCATCTTTAAAGTACGACACACTGGGGATTCTAGCGACAGTTCTAGATTTCTGAAGTGCAAATAGATTGTGACGGTGGCTCTGACGGTGTCCAATGTATTTATCGGGCACAAACAGCCGACAGAAGAGGTCATGGTGCTCAGGGCAGTCAATGTGTCAGGATTTTACTCGCCACTACGAGCTGATCGAAGCCCTTTCTCACCTCTTACGAGTTGAAACCCAGCATCCCTAAAAGAAAATTGGTGGGGTACATGTAGGGAAAGAAAGTGTACAACCTTTGAAATAGAAATCTCAGGAAAGTTTTCTGCACCTTCTCAAGCATTGCGTTGTTGCGTTGCGGTATGCGCATGCCACACACAGGCACTTGCCTCGAGCTTACTTCTAACCAGAGTGGTGTATAAAGGCCTAATAACACTGGGATTACGGAAGCTCCGGGCATTACGCAAAACAAAACCCAAACGCCTGAAAGATTCCTTTGCGAGGGCAGAAATGTGATCCTTAAATGTCAAACAGCGGTCAAAAGTTTTATTTATTTTATTTATTTATTTATGTATTTATTAACACATACAATTGTTTTAACAGGCATACCCAAGATAACAAATGTAGTCGCAAAATAGCCGCACTCAGAGACGCCACCCACAGACTGATCAAATATTCATTAGCGTAGTATTAGGCAACATACATACATGATAGTCGATGATCAATCTCAAGCAGTGTTCTGGAGAACCGGCACAAGTTAATAATAATAATAAATAATAATAACTGACATTAACGATCGCAGGGAAGTATGGCAGAGCAAGGAACTTCACGGACGCTTTTTCCGGGCCCTTCACGGGCCCGATGTAGACCAATTGGCGTCCGTAGCCTGGCTGCGTTTCGGTGACCTCTTTGGGGAAACCGAAGATTTTGTCTGTGCAATTATGGACGAAGTTATCATGACGAATAACTACCGGAGATTTATTGTGAAGGACGGCATGGTTGACATCTGTCGGGCATGTCACCGTCCGGGAGAATCAATTCGTCACATTATCTCTGGATGTTCTCGTCTAGCTAACGGAGAGTATTTGCATAGACACAACCTTGTAGCCAGGATTATCCATCAGCAACTTGCTTTGAAATACTCTCTTGTGGAATCAGAAGTGCCGTACTACAGGTATGAGCCCGACCCAGTTCTTGATAATGGTCATATCACTTTGTACTGGGATCGGTCCATCATCACTGACAGGACTATTGTAGCCAATAAGCCTGATATAGTGGTGGTGGACCGAAGCGAGAGGCGTGCAATGATTGTTGACATATCCGTTCCGCATGACAAGAACCTCGTGAAAGCCGAGAAAGATAAACAAATCAAGTATATTGACTTGGCTCGCGAGGTTGTCGACATGTGGGATGTGGACTCGGCGATCATTGTACCGATAGTCGTGTCAGCCAATGGCTTAATAGCCAAGAGCCTCGACCAACACCTTAGGAGGCTCGCGCTAGGCAGCTGGATCAAGGGCTTGATTCAGAAAGTGGTACTCCTGGACACGGCTCGTATTGTTAGGAGGTTCCTTTCTCTGGAGCCCTGACCGCCGGTAGCTTGGACCCTGTTCCCGATACCAGTGGGACACTGTTTTTTGTATTTTTAAATGTTTTTTTTTATTTTTTATTGAAATATTTAAAAATATAATTTATATGTACATAAACAAATGAATAAATAATAATAATAATAGTTACACAGAGGACAACACACTTAGTGTCACCCTCTCGAATTCCACCAATGTGCAAGAAAAAAATATCTAACCGCAGAAAGACACTATTAAGTATTTCAACCGCCCGAGTCACGAGTGCGAACTTTAACAGATTTGTGCGGGCTACCGAGACTTTAAACAGCCTTTCTCTCGGTCCTGAGCGCAGTCTACTGTTTGGAACGAGCAGTCTCAACGATTCCAGTATTTGTAGGATACCCCATAAAACCAAAAACACATACTTTGTAAGAGCGAGCTTGCGCCTTACTTCTAACTTATAGTAACCAACCATCCCTATAACAAAAAGGGCTGGATACATAAGTGGATAGAAAGGGTATACGCCAAATTTCCTCATGTATAAGTAAGTACCGAGTAAATTTATTCTGTATCTTTTCCACCATCATAGAATATTTATTTTCATAAGGATTCCAGATGATGTCACTCGTTTCCAGGTTACTTCGCACCAATGCGTTATATAACGATTTCACAGCTGCCATATTATTATTTACATTATAGATTTTTGAAGGCTGGCTGGCTTTGCTTTGTTTTACATACCTGCACGACATGATTACGTTTTTTTTTTTTTTTTTTTAATCTTGATAGGTTTGCGTTTGACCGCTATCTCACCTGATGGAAAGCGACGATGCGGTCGACGATGGAGCGCGCTTACCTAGAAGTAACCTATTCACTCTTTACTTAAAGATTCCCGGGTTGTAGCCATCAGGAAAGACAGATTCCGGCAAGGAATTCCACTCCTTAGCTGTACGCACAATGAATGTGTTCCCAAAACGTTTTTTGCGTATAGGTGGGATGTTCACCATGTACCGGTGACGCATTGCCGTACGCCTGGTAGTCCCATGATGGAACGGGCTAGGCGGAATTAGGTTATGCAATTACGACGCACACTCCCCTAAATGCAACCGGTAGAAAACCGACAGGCTAGCAAGAAGAAGTTCCTCAGAGAAAGTGACCCCAAGATCTCGCACTGACCCTACCCGCGGTATGACGTGTTCTTCCATGGTATATTCGTGACGTCGGGGTATCACGGCTCGCGTAAAGGACATAACATTACATTGAAAAGCAATATGTTCTCTTTACTCCACGCAACCACCCGATCAATGTCCCCCTGGAGCTCTTCGCAGTGCGATTCGTCCGTTATCCGTAAGAAAAGTTTCAGATCGTCCGCAAATAGTAAACACACTACGCTTTTAATGATTTCTGGTAGATCATTAATCATTATAATACATTCTAAGAGTCCTAAATTTGTTCCCTGACTTACCCCCGTAAGGGTGCAATACGGGTCTGAAGTGTAGCCTGCGTAGTCGACAATTTGTTTACGGCCGCTCAAGTAGCTCAAGAAGAACTTTAGAAGGGCTGGGGTAAAACCAACCCTTGCAAATTTATTTAAAAGCATGTCATTATCCACACTATCAAATGCCTTCTGAAATCGAAGTAGGCTACTTCCAGTTGGGCACCCGGCTCAGAGTCCAGCACCGTAGTGGATTGGTTCATGAAACACATTAAGTTTGAATTGGTTCTGCGACCCGGCCGGAAACCATGATGCGCGTCATTGAGCTGTGATGCTACTTGCGAGTGGATACTAGAGCACAAAGCAGACTCGAAGACTTTTGCAAATGCAGAGAGTATTGCTACTCTATCTTCTCTATTTCTGTTTTGTTAATGTTTTTATTTTCGCAGTCCTGACTTAGTCTTTTACAAAACTCTGTCCAGTCTGCATTTTTTGTGTTGTATTTCCTAGTAGTCCTTTCTTTATCTATTCCTATTGATTTTTCTAATTGTACCTCAAACAGGATTGCCTTGTGGTCCGATGTGGTCAGGTCTCCCACTAGTCTCCAATTTTTACCCTACCAAGCATGTTCTCTGTGCATGTAGTTATGTCTACACAGCTGCTGTACCTCCTACCTCCCCTGATGACATCGAAGGTAGGAGCTGTTCCGAGGTTCAGGATTTGAAGTTCCAGCTCGTCGAGCATGCCCGCCAAAGCTTCTCCTCTCTGGTCCACCTCCCGACTCCCCCACCAAGTGTTCCATGCGTTGAAATCTCGCCCCAGTATTACGTCTCGTACTCCGATCCCTTCCATAACTACCCTAATTTGGTCCAAGTCTGGCTCAATAGGCTGTCCACCATCAAAGTACACTGACACAACTCCTATTTCCCAAGCTCCAGTCCTCAACTTTGCAACCGCAAAGTTTTCAGTTGTCAGTGTTGGACACTGTGTCAGGTTTTAGTGTCATCAAAGAGTACAATGGCCGCCTTATTTACCTTTTCGGTTTTCCTGACATATTGTACGACTCGTGTACTCTGATAGTTCTTCATTATTCCGACAGCACCTATATATGGCTCCTGGATCATAGCAAATGCCAATTTCCTTTTGCCCGCTTCTATGATAAATTTGGCTGTGGCTAGCTCGCACTTCTGGAGGTTTGCTTGGACTTCGCAATACTGGTGGGGTCTACCTTCGCTTGTACTGCTTATCCTATTTACGACCGGTACCACCTTAGCAATAAGCTACAGTGGACCTCGCCAGGGACTCCCATCTCTTCCGGACCGGGCACTTTGTACTAAAAGCATTATGACTCACACGGTCTAACTTAGCTCTCACACAATTGCGGCATGTTGGGGCTTCCCCGGCAAGCCAGTCTGGACATTCTGTTTTAAGGTGTGGGCCACCGCAGTGGCTGCACAAGTCAACTGGGTTATCGCGACATACCCGCTACACATGTCCAAAGCCCAAGCAGCGTGAACACTGTATCAATGGGGACTGGTCTACTACCTTAAGCCGCTGAATATCGATATGGACGGTACCAGCCTCTGTTAGCCTGCTCCAGATAATTGGTGACACACTTACTACAATGTGGCACGTCTGTGGGTTTCTAGCCTTTTTTCTGTATTTTATAGTCACTCGATCGTTCACATCACTCACATCTTTGAAAAGATGTGTATTTTGCGTATGAAAAGCCTTAAGGACCTCTTCATCCATGTTGTATTTGAGGACTCCCCAGATGATGACCAGTGGGTCTTTGTTTCTCACTTGTGAGGCGCAAACCGAAGCTTATTTGTGACACCCCACGCTTGCACGTACTCGAGGGCGACATTGGCATCCCCCTGGACTTCAAGAGCTGTCTCCCCATCAAACACAAGGACAATATCGTCAGCAAACGCTTGGCAATAGATCCCCATTGCCTCTAGAGTCTTTATGAGAGGATCCAGCAGAACGTTTCAAACCATGGGACCACCGATCGACCCCTGGACGCATCCTTTCTCGGTCCTGGATTCGTACACCGCCCCCGCATACCTGACTTTCATCACCCTCTCGGACAAGTAGCTGTACATGACCCGTCTCAAGTTTACTGGACACTTTTCCTCAGCCAGACAGACTCGTATTGCCGGCCACCACGCGCTGTCGAAGGCTCCCTCAATATCTAGGGACACAACCGTGACAAGCCTTTTTGCATTAAGTCTGCCGCGAATGTGTCCTATCAGTGTGTAGAGGGAGTCCTCGGTGCTTCGCTGGGGCATGAAGCCGTACTGGCGAGTGCTCCTCCTGGGGAGTAAATGAAACTTGAGTCGGGCCACGACCATCTTTTCATAAATCTTGCCGAGGACAGGCAACAGTCCAATCGGCCTGTACGATTTTGGGGTGGTGTAGTCGTCTTTAGCGGGTTTGTGGAGCACGACGACAGTTGCCTCTTTCCAGGACCGTGGAAAGTATCCATGCGCCAGGCACTTGTTCACCAGGTGCAGAACTAAATCCGGGTCATGACGGATCGCATGGTCCCATATGTCCACTGTCAGACCGTTGGAACCGGGATCTTTTTTGGGGTTGAACGAGGAGACAGCTCGCTCCAGCTCGTCGAGTGTAAATGGAGGGTCCCAGGTTTCAACTTGGTTCCCCCCGTTCACCTCTTCAGCTTGTTGCCGCACCTTTCTGTGCTCCTCATTATCCCCCTCCAAACGGTCTTCTGGGTAAAACGTTTCTGCCAGATACCTCGCCGATTCCTCTGGGTCTAGAGTCCTGCCATCCCTCACCATCGGCAAATCCTCCTCTCTCTTATCCGTCCTGCGGATCACCCTATATACACCTTCCCACAGGCCTTCCCTATCCTGCTTCTCGCAGAACCCCTTCTAGCTCTCGACTTTTGCTTGGACTACTGCACGCTCGTACTCTTCTTTCTGTTTCAGGTACTCCTCAACAACCTTTGGCCTACGGACTGGCGCTACACAACGAATCCTACGCTTCTTGGTGACCACCTGCTTCTTCCACCACGGTACGGTTAACTTCTAAAATGTCTTCTTTTTGGGTATCACTTTGGTACAGGTGTCTTGTACCGCCGTTGTAAGTGCCTCGACTATCAGGTCTAACTTGTTCACGCTGTCGATCTGATCGAACAGACTTACTTTACTAATTAGCTTTCTTCGTGTTGTAGAGCCTGGTAGTCCGGTGCACCGTGATACCCGCAGACTTTTTGAGGTTTATGTTGAACTCTATGCCGTTGTGGTCCGATCCCGTCAGGTCATTGACGACTCGCCAGCCATCGGTCACCGAAAGCATATCCGCTGTGCAGGCTGTGACGTCGACGCAGCTCGTGTAACGCCTGTTACCACGAACTACGTCGAAGGTTGGAGTTTCCCCTCTGTTGAGTATTTGCAGTCCGAGCTGGTCGAGAGCTCCCAGCATCTCGTCGCCTCTGCTATTAGTCTCACTACTGCCCCACCAAACATTCCAGGCGTTGGTGTTTCCTCCCATAATGAGCTTATGCGGGCCGGTCTCGCTTTCCACCTTCCTAAAGCTGTCCAGGTATGGCCCCAAGGGCTGGTCTGGCTCAAAGTAGAACGAAACCAGAGTTAGTTTCCAGGCACCAGTTTGGATCCCCACCACGACGATGTTGTCCGTGGTGAGTTCTGAGTACTGCTTTACGGTAACTTTTGGATCAAAGACAGCTATGGCTGCTTTGACAGTCCCTTCTCCTTGCCTGGTGCTCTGGAAGATTCGGACGCCTCTAATCCCACTTATTCTTTTAGCGTTGCCCACATAGGGCTCCTGGATCAGCGCTGCGGTGACTTTGCGCTGTTCGGCTTCGATCATAAGCTCCTGGGTCGCCAGTCTCTTCCTTTGAAGATTCACCTGGAGTATTTTGTGTGGCAGTGTGTCCGCTGGGACCACCTTAGCAGTAGGCGACGGATGCACGTGCTAGCTTGTCCCACCTGACTCAAACAGGACACTCGGGGTTGAACGCGTTGTGGTCCGTCTTCTCCATCTTCGCCTTGACGCAGTTGTGACATTTCGGGCAATCCGCCTTTAGCCACTGGGCACACTTTGCACGCAGGTGAGGGCCTCCACAATGGCTGCATAGGTCGGTGGACTCTTTACAGAGTCGCCGACTACAGGCCCGGTAGTTCCTGAGATATAGCGAGTTGAAATTTTGAACCTAAAAAACCAAAATGGCGCAATTTAACAAAATTCTCAATTTTAATTAATTTGATTGTGTTTGAGCTTAAATGGGTCACAATAGCCGTATTGGACCCAGTCCCCAAGTCAAAATTTGTTATTTTCTGTAAGATTAGAAATAAATGCCTAAAATAAAAAAAAAAACGATATCTCAAGATCCACTACACATAAAATTTTGACAAAAATAGCAAAAAATAGGAAAAATCATGTACTATATGGACAAAAAACATTATTTGATAAAACTATATAAAAAAAACTTATTTTTTTGAAAGAGTGATTTTTTTCTAAAATTAATTATATTTTGGAAACTATTTAATTAAAAAATTTCAAATTCACAGTCTGTATTCTTCTATAAAGCGCGCCAAAAACTGCAGTTGAAGATCACCAAAAATATGCTTATATCCGGAGATATAAGGGTCAAATTTTATGAAATTCAAAGTCCTTGTAAAAATCAGATATAATAGGTACGACAAAAATACTTGCAGTACCAGTCTTGATAATTGAAGGAGATTACAGCTTCAAAGTTTCAGGCGCCTGGCTCTTCGTTTCGCTGCTTTCAGCTCCACGTGGTTTTTGTTTTTCGCCAATAACTCCAAATGGTTTAGATTTTTCAGGCCTCTGGGTCGTCCGGACGGTGTGCAGCATCTACCCCCTCCCTTTTTTCCAATAAAAAAGGTAGGTCGTCGATCTTAATTCCGCAGTATTTGCGATTGAAGATTTTTCTTCTTAACTTAACCTCAATTTCTGAGGTTTTTTCTATTTTTTACACAGTTGCACTGCAATCCGAGTATGAAGAATCACAGGGACGTGTAGGTTTCACACTGTTAGGTTAGGTTAGGTTTTTTTTTTATTTTTTATTAATTTGCTTCTACCTCCGACATGTATCGTAGCCTATGCTAGCTAGTTTCATTTTCATTCATTCCAGTTCTCGCATGTATGCCTCTCGTACTTTCATTCCACATACTTGATCTTTCTTGCATTCATCATCTCTTGTTCTTTTATGGGTGGGATTCCCAACTACTGCTATTTCTCTAATCTTACTAGCTAGTTTTTCATTTTTCTTTATTTTTATTTATTGGGTATTATAGGGAGTGGTAAACAATTTTAAATTTTCTCATTTTACACTTTTAGCTTCCTTAAATTGTACAGATAGATACAAAACATATAAATAACACCAGCCAATAACCAATTAATAATGAATGACTAATGTTATTCTTAACATAGAATTTAAAATTACAATTTTTATTAAATTATTGGTAAAATATTGTTATAAGCTTATAAGTTCGTCATGATAATTTTTATTAATTAAAATGGTTTCTTATCTAATTATTATTCATTTATTTATTGATTATTCATTTATCTATTCTATCTACTGGTTATTTGTTCCGTGTCCTGTTAATCCTGTAAATCCTGTAAATCCTGTTAATTGTGCAATCCGTAAATAAATTAAGGATTGCACAATTTCAATTATAAATTCTATGAATTTTATTCGTATTTTTCGGTCTGCAATCAAAACACTGAGATTTGCCTTTTTAACTTCCATATCGACTCTCGTCTCAAAATGGTGCCTGTGGCAGGAATATATAGGGCACTCCGTCAGTAGATGGAGGACTGTCTCCTGCTTGTCGGGGTCACAGGCGCACGCCGGGCTCTCCTTGCACTTGAAGCGAGTCAGGTACTCGGAGAACCCGCCGTGTCCTGTCAGGGCTTGGGTCAGTTCCATTGTCATCTTCATCCTTCGCACCGTCCTGTACGCAGCGACCGCGCAAGGGAAGAACATCTTCGTCGTAGCCGCAGTTTCTTCCACACAATACCTCCGGTTCCATTCGCCCAGCGTTTCCACACGGATCATACGCTTGACGAATGAAACCGGGCATTTGTTGTAGTCGGGTTGCCGCTTCGACCCCAGGGCAACCTCCTTCGCGAGCAAATCGGCTCTCTCGTTACCCTCCAGCCCGCGGAGCGAAGGATGAGCATTGACCCAGAACAAGGAGACGCTCTTGTTCTGGGTACTGCTGCGGCGGATGGCGTACCTTGCTTCCACTGCGAGGGCGTGCAGGGCTTCAGGGTTCACGACTGTTTGGAGAGTTGCCATGGAGTCGCTGTAAATAGCGAATGCCGTCTCGGTCCTTCGGAGGACCTCCTTCGCTGCTTTGCAGAGGGCGAGAAGCTCGGCCTGGTAGACGGTACTGTAGGACGGCAAAGCAAGCTTGAGGGCCTTCACCTCTGCGTGGTCAGTCCAGACTGATACTGCGGCTCCGACCTTGCCCTCAATTTTGCTGCCGTCCGTAAAGATGCGCACCGCGTAATTGCGGTGCTCGTTGTACTGTTCCTCTTTATCCAGGCGTCGCAGTGCAATAGCCCTCTGCTCGGCCGGATGTGGCATCTCCAGCGCCGATACCACGCGCTCGATCTCTCGGTCTCCTAAAGCTGGATGCGGTACCCCCTTCTTTGTCTCATAGAGCGAGGCTGCCTCCTGGATTCGAAGATCAAGAAAGAGTATCCCAGCCAGCACCAGTGCTGAGTTGAGAGAGACCGTGCGGTAGGCTCGGCACAGTTTCTGCGCAAAACTCCTCTGGACGGCCCGACTTTCTTAACGGCCGGCGACCACGCGCTCGCTGCGTACATGATGATGGGCCCCACTGCAGCCGTATAGATACAGCGGATAACCTCTGGATAAAGACCCCAACTGACCCCTGCAGCCCGCGACAGCTGCTTATAAATGCCGACAGCTCGGGAGCAGACGTTTGCGACGTGAGCGTTAAAAGTCAACTTGTGGTCGATGGTGAGACCGAGCAACCTGATTTCGTCCGACATGCCAATGTCTACCTCACCCATCTTGAGACGTGAAGTATCATGCTTCAGTTTGCGCGTAATAAGCATCGCTTTCGTCTTATGAGGCGCAAACCGAAGCATATTTGTGACACCCCACGCTCGCACGTACTCGAGGGCGACATTGGCATCCCCCTGGACTTCAAGAGCTGTCTCCCCATCAAACACAAGGACAATATTGTCAGCAAACGGCTGGCAAAAGACCACCATTGCCTCTAGAGCCTTTATGAGAGGATCCAGCAGAACGTTCCAAACCATGGGACCACCGATCGACCCCTAGATGCATCCTTTCTCGGTCCTGAATTCGTACTCCACCCCCGCATACCACTTTCACCACCCTCTCGGAGGTTAGGTTAGATTCTTTTTTTATTTTTTTTTTATTCCTGCCCGGGCGCCAAGGCCCGGCCTGCGAGCTAGCCTACATGATGATCCCCGGATAGTAATCCAGGATTGTAATACGGAAGGGGGTGTTTCCTATAGCTTTTTATTTATTATTCTGGGGTGGCTATTTCGCCTGCTTGTTTACCTTTATTTAATAAATTCTTAATTCTCTAGACTATTACTACATTTACAGTTTTACTTTTCACTTATATCTATGTCTTAACTCATACATTTACTACATCTCTTACAACTTAACCTTACATTTAAACATTTTTATAGGTTAGGTTAGGGTTTTTTTTTTATACCTGTCCGGGCGCCAAGGCCCGGCCCGCGAGCTAGCCTGCATGGTGATCCCCGGATAATGGTCCAGGATTATATTACAGGAAGGGGAGTTTCCTATCGTTTTTATTGGTTTCTAGGATGGCTTTTTCGCCTGCTTGTACATCTTTATTTTTGTTTTTTCTTATTTATAAAAACAATTACTATGTGTATTTTATTTCTTTGTTATAGGTTTAAGGTTCAAATTTGCTTGTGGGAATTCTGGGTAATAGAAATACGTGGTTTCTTTAAGCTGATTTATTTGCGACTAACTTTAAATGATAGTTTCTTATTGATGGTAGGGCGACACACACATGCATTCGTACTTACTCAACACTTTCACACATACATACGATTCTAACTCAACATACCGCCCACCAAAGGGTCTATTTGCCCTTTCACAATGTTTCGTATAGATACTAAATCAATGGTAATTACAATTACTCGTACAACAAAATATAGGTAGGTTAATTTAACAGTTACCTTACATTATTAGGTTGCATACAAGCTCAAGGTTCAATGTCTATTGGTAAATAACATAACTTATTAAATGACCTTTGCACTACACTATCACCACTTTTCACAGAATAAACCCGTGTGACACCGTCAGCACCCGGGTGTTTTTCAACAATACGTCCCATCATCCATTTACCTGGAGGTAAATTATCTGACTTTATTAAAACAATGTGTCCTAGGTCCAGCTCCTTGACCTTGTGGTGCCATTTCGAACGTTGTTGCAATCTTGACAGGTACTCTTGTTGCCATCTGTGCCAGAAGTCAGTCAATAACCTTTGCTGATGCTGCCATCTTGATAAATGACTCATCGGGACATCTCGGAGATCTGGTGTTGGCACAGTGATGGGTGTTTCACCGATAAGGAAGTGACCGGGGGTTAGTGCTTGCAAGTGGTCTCTGTCCGTGTCATCTATTATAGTTAGCGGCCGTGAGTTTAGACAAGCCTCAATTTGACACAACAATGTGCTCATCTCTTCGTAGGTCATATGGTTGGTCATGATCCGTTTTAGGTGATGTTTCATCGCTTTCACACCAGCCTCCCAAAGTCCGCCCATGTGAGGGCTATAGGCTGGGATAAAATGCCACTTTGTTCCGTCTACTGCTAACTTCTCAGCGATTGGACCTTCGAATTGTAATTTGGCTTCAGTCCAATCTGCGACCAGTTGTCTGTTTGCACCGACGAAGTTGCGTCCTTGGTCGCTCCATATCTGAGCGCATCTTCCACGTCTTGCTACAAACCTTCGGAAAGCTGCGATGAAGGCATCTGATGTGAGATCTCCCACCAATTCCAAGTGCTTTTTGCAATTGCTTTTGTCGACATACAGACAAAGACAGCGATGTATGCCTTATGTGTTTTTGCTCCCCTGCCTCTCGACATCAAGACCTGATATGGGCCTGCAAAGTCAATACCTGTGTTCCAGAAAGGCTTCGCAGGTGTTACTCGAACTCTAGGTAAGTCTCCCATTTGCTGTGACTTTGCCGTAGCATTTATTTTGGCGCAAATTAGACATTTTCTGATCTTCGCTTTGACTAATGTCCTTGCTTTCAGGATCCAGTATCTAGTTCGTAGAAAGCAGAGCATTACTTGAACTCCACCGTGCAGCGTTTGACGGTGAGCATCGATGACAAGGAGAGTGGTAAGATTGTTGTCGCGATCGGGTGTTTGCCATCTTCATTTAGGTCAGAGTGACGCAGTCTTCCGCCCACCCTGAGGAGGCCATTATCATCAAGGTAAGGTTTTAAATTGTTTAGTTTACTCTTTCTTTTAATTTGTTGTTTTGATTTCAGGTGATGTATTTCTTCTTCAAAGTCATTCTTCTGTGCTATTCTTAAGCAAGTTTTCAACGCATCATCTAGTTCCTCCGTGTTCACAAGTAAGTCTTTGTTTTCTAATTTTCTTCCCTTTAAGAATCTCTTGCAGTATACTATTACTTTAAGTAGCTCTTGTAATGTATCGCAATATCGAAATTTTGTATTTATACTGTTCTCATTTTCCATTGTTAGGTTAACTGGTATTGTTTCGTTTCTTTCCAGGTCTGTCATCATCGCGTTTGGTCTGCTGTATTGGATTTCTCCTTCTCTTAGCCAATCTGGGCCTCTCCACCATAGTTTGTTATCTTTTAGATCTAGCAAGGATGTTCCACGTGAAGCAGTGTCAGCTGGGTTTTCTGGTGATTTGACATGATACCAATTATGATTTCCGATGTTGTCCAGTATTTCAATTACTCGGTTTCTAACGTACGTGTTCCATCTAGCAGGATCACCGAATAGCCAGGAAAGTACAATAGTGGAGTCAGTCCATGCGAATATCTGACAGGTTGGTATATTCATAGCTTCCTTTATCTGCTTCAAGAGTCCAGCAAGCAGAACAGCTCCACTGAGTTCTAGACGAGGTAAGGATTGGGGTTTAGTCGGTGCTACCTTCGTTTTAGCAGCGATGATTGAGGTCTTTACGGTACCCATGGAAGTTCGTACTCTTAGATAGGCTACTGCAGCGTAAGCTCTCGTGGACGCATCACAGAAGCCGTGGATACTGGTGTTATTTCTGTTAGTTTCAGTAGTGTGTAGCCATCTGTCTATCTCGATACAGGGTAAGTATTAATGAAATGATTCTCGCAAATTATTCCACTTTGTGGCTATGGTTTCCTCTACTTCTTCATCCCATAGTATTCCTTGGAGCCATAATCTTTGAATCAGAAGTTTTGCTGGCAAAATAGATGGAGCCAGCCAGCCTAATGGATCAAATAATCTTTGTAGATCGGCCAGAATCGTTCTCTTCGTAGTGAGGTTCGACGCACCAGGTAAGTTTGGGCTGTATTGAAAACGATTACCCATGTTCCAGTGTAATCCCAAAGCTCGTGTTATACCATTTAAGGTTAGATCCAACTTTACATGAGAGCTTCTTTCAGATTCTTTGAATTCTTTGAGAAAATCAGCGTCATTGGAACACCACTTTTTTAATTGGAACTCGCCTTTCTTGAGTATGGCGTCTATTTCCTTGGCTACCTTCAATGCGTCTGTTACATTGTCTTTACCCGACATCATATCATCCATGAAGTAGTCGCGTCTTATTATTTCCGCAGCTTCAGGATAGTTTCGTCCTTCATCTTTGGCTACTTGATGCAAAGTCCTTACTACCAAGTAAGGAGCAGAAGCAGTTCCGAACGTGACTCTGGTAAGACGGTAGTCTTTGACAGGTTCTTTATCATCCTTTCTCCACAGTATTCGCTGCAGATCTCGGTCTTCTTCTTTAACAAGGATTTGCAGGTACATTTTTTGAATGTCCGCCACGAAACAAACCTTCTTCATCCGCCATCGCATGATCAGACTTCTCATGTCGTCTTGTAGCTGTGGTCCAACCATCAGTTCATCATTGAGTAATACGTTATTGGTTCCCTTTTGAGATGCATTAAAAACAGTTCTCAATTTGGTTGTTTCTTTCTCTTCTTTAATTACAGCGTGATGAGGTAAATACACAGAAGGATTTGTTATTTCTTTTTCTGGTACTTCTTCCATGTAATTTGATTCATATTCTTTCATGACCGTAACATAGTCGCTTTTGAGTTTTGGGATATTTTTGAATCTTTGTTCCAATTGATATAGTCTCTTTAAAGCTATTGCTCTTGTATTTCCTTCTTTAGATAATAGCATGTTTGATTTCTTTGGTAACGTTACTGTATACCGTCCCTCTTTATTTCTCGTGGTTGTGGTCTCATAGATTTCCTCGCACCTTCGTTCTTCGGCAGTGGGTTGTATTTGGTCATATGGGTCTTGTTCCCACATTCGTTTCAGCATATCATTCAGATCCAGACTGAGGTGCATGACGATAATTTCCTTTTCTGGTAGGTTGTGTTCCACGTTCCCGAATAGGATCCAACCCAGGGTGGTGTTTTGAGCGCATGGTGTTCCTGGGGGACCTTTGATAACTTCACCCTTCATTATTTGGGCACATACGTCAACACCCAGTAATAAATCTACTCGTCCTGATTTACTGAAGCTTGGATCCGCCAGAGCGAGTCCTTGCAGGTGCGGCCAGGTGTTGGTGGAGATGGTTTGTGACGGTAATTCAGTAGTGAGTCGCGTAGACATGATGTACGTTTTGACCTTGAGGTTGAAACAAGCGTCGTGCCTGGATAGTAGTTCGATTTCTGCAGCATGTTTGACGTTTGTTTTGGTTGAGCCGACGCCAGTGATGGTGCCGTTGACAGGCGTTCTCTTCACTCGTAACATCTGGGCCGCTCTTTCGCTTATGAAAGTTGCTTGGGAGCCGTGGTCAATCAAAGCACGGAGCACTGTCACTTGTCCCGATTCAGGTTTTCTTACTGGTACAAGGGCTGTGGCCAGCAATGCGGTGGACAAATTAGCAGCGACATGCGTTGAAAGTGTGACGTTGGTTTCGGCTGGTCTTGCAGAATCTTGATTGGTTTCAACCTTATCTTGTTGGTTCTTGTTGTCTGGTCTGGTTGATTTGGTGACGTCACCGGCGTGGATTGATGCGTGAGCGTGTGATGACGTTTGTGACATTTTCGGCAGGACATTTTCAGGCGACATTTATAAGCAGAGTGTCCCGGGGCCAGACAATTGTAGCATAGTTTGTGTTGTTTTAGGTACTCACACCTCTCTGCTGGATTCAGTTTTATAAACTCCTCACAATGACATAATGTGTGATCCTTTTCGCACATAGCGCAGCATCTCGGTTTTGAAGAGGTAGTACTTGATGTGGACACGTGAACAGCGTATTCTTTTCCTCTAGGTGTAGGCTTTTCTTTAGTCGAAGGTGTGATAAGCTCGAGCGTGCGGAACTTTGACTGTAGGAACTTGCTCAATGCATCCCATTTAGGTAACTCGTCGTCAGTGTCATCGTACGCAACTTCTTCCCATTCACGATGCGTCTCTGGGTCCAATTTATGCACGACTAAGAATACAATGAGTGAGTGGGTGAGTGGATCCCATGAGCTGGTTGACAGTTTTAGGTTCGTTAGTGCGTTCAGACATTCAGTAGTCGTATCCAAAATCGATTTGATGTTACTTGCAGTTTGCGACGTTATCTTCTTTTGTGTAAACAATCTTTTCAATATGGAGTTGGCAATAATGCGTTTGTTACCAAAACGAGCCTTAAGCATACTAAACGCGCCGTCGTAGTTAACCTCTATAACTTGCACGTGTTTCAATAGCGACAGGGCTTCTCCCGTTAGACTGCTTTTTAAATAATGCAACTTTTGTACTTTACTTAATGTTGGATTATCGTGCACTAATGATGTATATAGATCTTGATAAGCGGGCCACTCATCGTAAATACCTGAGAAAGTTGGTAGTTGAATCCTCGGTAATTTGACTTGTACTTCCATAGAACCACTGTTGTTATGGTCAGCTTGCATAGGAACCGGCGACGACTTGTTGTATGAACTCAATAAATCACTAAGATCGGCTAGTAAACAAGTGTATAAGTCTTCCTGCACAAAGTAATCTTCATTAACAAAATATGGAATGTCTTGTCGATTTGCTTTAGGAACGCATTTCACTAGTTCTATATGCGCACTTTTATACGTAGACCAATATTCTTCAATGTTCTTAATGCGAGTTTCGATATATCCTTTTGTTAAGCGTTGTTTCGGACATTTCTTGAGATTTGATTTGGGTTTTTCCTAACAACATAGCTGTATCTTCTAACACATTTAACAATTGTTCCACCGTATTTGCCATATTTGTTGAAATAAGCCTTCCTTTCGTTATAAAACAGAACGTTTGTTTGTATCTTCGTAGTAAAATCTTGTTTTGATCACACTATTCACTAACGAGTTTGTTTTGCACGTATATTTTTTGTGATAAATTATTTCTTTTGTTCCTTGCTCGCCGCTCGACCCTTCCTTTTGTTTTGCGCTCAGTGCGTAGAACGTCGTAAGTCGAACAGATATCCGGCTCGAAGGACCAAAATGTTATAGGTTTAAGGTTCAAATTTGCTTGTGGGAATTCTGGGTAATAGAAATACGTGGTTTCTTTAAGCTGATTTATTTGCGACTAACTTTAAATGATAGTTTCTTATTGATGGTAGGGCGACACACACATGCATTCGTACTTACTCAACACTTTCACACATACATACGATTCTAACTCAACATTCTTATTTTACTTATATCTATATTCATACATATTTTATTATCTTGTTACATTTTACTACATTTCTTATATCTATAATCTTACATTCTTTATTATCTTTTTACATTTTACTACATTTCTTATATCTAGTTATTACTATCCTTATGTGTTTTGCTTATTCTCTAACTTATTCATCTTAAAATATACTTATATTACTGCACTTATTCTCTATTATTACATTAATATCTAGGGTTACACTTTGCTAATATTAGTATAAATTATTATATAATTTAACAAATTTTATTTATCTAATCCTTGTTTCTCTTATTCACTATTTCGCATATTTTAGTGCAGTACTCAGTAAAATCATTGGTGGTGACTTTACTAGTAAGAAGTTCACATAAGTTAGCTTTACTAATTTTCTTTCCTACTTTTTGTTCAAAATTGAATCTAAGTACTGCGTGGGTTGGACATTCCACTAACAGGTGTGCGACGTCTTCGATGGCGTTAGGTTCACAGATGCATGATGGACTCTCCCTGCACCTGAAGCGGTTCAAGTACTGAGAGAATCCACCATGCCTCATTAGCATCTGGGTGAGCTTACACTCCGGTTTTATCTTGCGGACAAACCGATATGGATCAATTGCATTAGGGAGAAACATTTTCGTGACTGATCCAGTGTCTCCGGCTATGTACCGATTGTTCCATGATTTTAGCGATGCTTGCCGTATTTGCCGTTTTATGAATGAAACTGGACACATGTTTAGGTTAGGTTAGGTTAGGTTAGGTTAGGTTTTTTTTTTTTTTTTTTTTGTTTTTATATTTTATCTCTACCCCTGACATAATCAGAGTCTACTATCTAAGCTAGTTTCCTTTCATACCAGTTCTCGCTAGCTTTCCTCTCGCACTTTTATTCAGCATTCTATTTCTTTCTTACGTTCTTCCTCTTTTATTCTCGTTTATGGGTGGGACTCCCATATTACTGACTGGTCTATTATAGCCTGACGTTTTACATAATCATATTTTTATTTATCTCGAGGGTAAATAATACTCTAATTGCCTTTATTTTTCATAATTACAAGGATCTCTCTTTCTAGGGTACATTTGTTTCTTAATTATTTTAACTTACAGTTCTACATTTAAATTTACATTACTTAGACTAAATTTTATATTATTTATTACTACATATTTTCCATTTCATGTATACATACTTTAATGGTTTCTAGGGGTAAATAATACAGTTTTGACTATTTATTCTTATAAGTAATAGGTCTTATTCAAGATACATTTTTAAGCTTATTTTATTTGTTTCTAGTATCTACGAGTCGTTCCGTTTCTAATTTTTATTTTGTTTTACTGCTCACAATATTTTTATTTACTTTACTATCTTATTTTATATGCCCTACTAATATATGCTACTATATTGTCGTTGCATACTTTACCGATCGGTTCTATTTCGTATAATTGCTTTTTTAGCGATTTGTACGCAGTACTCCAAAAAGATTTTTCTTTTCTTTCCCATCATTATTACCCCTATACTGTCCTCACTTAGATCTGTTTCAATTTCTTGTTCTATATCATTCCTTTCATAAGCGTATGCAGGGCAGCGAATCAGCAGGTGTGGTATTGACTCTGCGATATTTGGGTCACAGATGCACGATGGACTCTCCTTACACCTAAAACGGTGCAAGTATTCAGAGAATCCACCGTGCCCCGTCATGACCTGAGTCAAAATTCCACTTATTTGTAACTTCCTGACTATCCTGTACGCCTCCACGGCAGATGGGAAGAACATCCTTGTGACGGATGCCGTGGTGCCGGTTCTGTATCTGCTGTTCCATTCGTCAAGCGTTGCCGAACGAATGCAACGCTTGACGAATGAGACAGGACAAAGATCATAGTCTGGCTTCCTCTTGCTCAAGATGGCAGCCTCTTTTGCCAGCTGATCCACTCTCTCGTTACCCTCAATCCCTGCGTGTGCCTTTATCCAGAACAAGTCAACTACCTTGTTCTGGAGAGAAACGGCTGTCAAGTTTTCTCTAGCTTCCACTGCCAGGGGGTGAAGGCAACTGTGATTTTTCACTGCCATGAGGGCTGCCATTGAGTCACTGTAGACGCCAAATGTGGATGCCGTACTCTTCCGGATTTCCCCCGTTGCCTTGCATATCGCCAAGAGCTCCGCCTGGTAGACCGTGCAATATTTTGGTAGCGCCAGCTTGAGGGTACGTGTTTCGGCCTCGCTGTTCCACAAGGACAACGCAGCACCGACACGCCCCCCAATTTTGCTCCCGTCGGTAAAAATTCTTATCTCCGGTTTGGCGCTGGCCTCGACCTGCTCCCGGTCCACCAGACTTTTGAACTCCAGGTCGATACGCTTAGCGGGGTGTGGGGACCTCAACGCGGGCACTGGCCGCTTCATCTCCCTGTCCCCCAATATTGGCGGTAACACTCCTCTCTTGGCCTCATAGAGTGAGGCCATCTCACGAACTCAGAGATCCAGAGGAAGTATCCCCGCCAACAGGAGCACTGAGTTGAGAGAGACGGTGCGGTACGCCTTGCACATCTTTTGTGCTATCCCACGCTGCACGACGCCCAGCTGTTTTATAATTCCCAGCTTACCTGCCGCTGGAGCCCATACACTAGCGGCGTACAGGATAATCGGCTCTATCGTGGCTATATAAATAATTTTAACTATTTCGGGGTTTAGTCCCCAGCTAATTTTCGCTGCCCTGCACAACTGCTTATGAATGTTTATAGCCTTTCTACAGACGCTCCCCACGTCCGTGTTGAAAGTCAACTTGTCGTCGACGGTGACCCCCAGGATTTTAATTTCCTTAGACATATTTATTTCGACTCCGCCCATGCTCAGTCGTGGGGTGTCGTATTTCAGTTTCCTTGTAATCGTCATCGCGTTAGTTTTTTGCGGCGCAAACTTTAACTTGTTTTCGACACCCCACGCCTGAACATGCTCAAGGGCAGCGTTTGCCTTACGTTCCAATTCCATTGCTCGGTCACCGTCGAAGACAAGGACCACGTCATCCGCGAACGCCTGCACATAGACGTCTTTTTCTATCAGGCTTTTTAGGAGGGGATCCAATAGAAGGTTCCAGAAGTCTGGGCCTCCAATGGAGCCCTGTACGCAGCCTTTACTCGTGCCCTTGGAGAATTCTTCACCCGCATATCTAACCCTGACCCTTCTGTCCTTTAAGTAGCTGTCGATGACCCTCCTCAGGTTAAGAGGACACTTTTCCTCAGCCAGCCGGACTCTTATAGCTGGCCACCAGGCGCTATCGAAGGCTCCCTCTATGTCCAAGGATATTAGCACGGCTATCTTTTTTCGGTCGAGTTTATCTCTGATGTGCTTTATAAGGTCATAGAGGGAGTCTTCCGTGCTCTTCTGGGGCATGAATCCGTACTGGCGAGTACTCATCCTTGGTATAATATAGAACCTGAGGCGAGCCATCAACATCTTCTCATATATCTTGCCCAGAACTGGTAGGAGGCCTATGGGCCTATATGATTTTGGGGTAGTGTAGTCTCTTTTTCCCGGTTTTCTTAGCACCACCACCGTGGCCTCCTTCCAGGGCTTCGGAAAATGTCCGAATTTAAGGCATTGATTCAGAAGGGCCAGGAAGGAATCAGGTTCCCCTCCAATGGCTTGGCTGCATATTTCAGCTGTGAGACCATCTATTCCCGGAGCCTTCTTTGGGTTAAAGGATTCACAGGCAATACGCAGTTCAGTTGGCGTGAAGGGTGGATCTTCGGAATCTTCTGCCGCTTTCTCGTTCACCGTTTCAGCTTTTGCCCGAGTATTTCCGTGATGGGTGTTATCGGTGCTTTTTAGGTCCTCCGGGTAAAAAGTTTCCGCAATCAATTTTACGGAGCCTTCCGCGTCGAGCACCTTACCGTTCTCCATCATCGGTAAGTCCACCCCTCTCTGCGTTGTCCTTCCAATAACCCTGTAAATCCCCTCCCATACCCCTTCCCTGTCCTGCTTGGTGCAGAACTCTTTCCAGCTCTCGGTCTGGGCTCGAGCTGCCTCTGCCTCATATTCCTTTTTCCGTTTAAGGTATTCCTCGACAACCATCGGTCTTCGGACTGGGGCAGCGCATCGCACTCTCCTTTTACTGGTGGCGACGCTCCTCTTCATCTCAGCGAGTTTCTCCGTCCACCACGGCATGGCAAGTTTCTCTTTGACTTTTTTAATAGGCATTGCCTCGTGGCATGCTTTCTGTATCATATCTGTATAGTTATTTGTATATTTGTCTAATGATTCGGTACTAAAGATTTGTTCTATTGCGGTTTTATTAAATTTTGAGTCTATTTTCAATTGCGCGAATTTCCCATGAAATTTTTGCCAATTTGCTTTTTTGGTATTGAAGATGCGTGTTGTTCTTTCTATTTGAACTCCTTTCGCTCTCTCCAGCCTAAAGTCAAAGAGTATGCCGTTATGGTCAGAGCTTGTGAGGCCCTCGTCTACTCTCCAGCGCTCCACCAGTCCTAGGATGTTGTCGGAGCATGCAGTTAGGTCGACATAGCTGCTGACGCGCTGACCTCCCCTAATGGTGTCGAAGGTCGGAATTTCCCCTGCATTGAGGATATTCAGCCCGAGCCCGCCAAAAGTCCCACACACGTCCTCTCCTCTGCGGTCAACCACCATGCCCCCCCACCAGGTGTTCTTCGCATTGGCGTCCCCTCCAACGAGAAACGGTTTTGAGCCGTGAGCCGTACATATCCGTCTTAGTTGATACAGGTAAGGCTCAACTGGCTTGTCCGGCTCGAAATAAAAAGAAGTGAGTGTGATCTCCCAAGCACTGGTTTGTATTCCCACAACGGCAATATTTTCCGTGGTGAATTCCGGGTATTGGATTACTTTTAAGTTTTTGTCAAAGACCGCAATTGCAGCCTTGACAACTCTATCTCCGGTACCAGTGTCTTGGAAGATCCGCACTCCCCTCTGGCTTTTCATCATTTTTGCACTTCCAACGTATGGCTCTTGCAGGAGCGCCACAGAGATAACCCGTTTCTCTGCCTCCAACAGCAGCTCGTTGGTTGCCAGCTTTTTGCGTTTAGGAGATTGGTTAGGTTTTTTTTTTTTTTTATACTCTACCTCTGACATTATCAGAGTCTATTTCTATCTATTCCTCTTTCATACAAGTTCTCGCTAGCTTGCCTCTCGCACTTTTATCCTTCATACTGTATCTTTCTTTCATCCTTCCTCGTTCAGTCGTTTTCCATGGGTGGGGTTTCCCATTTTTCTAACTATTTTTATTTCTTTATCTAGCTTATTCAGTTTTCTGCCCATACAAATTTGCCCTTAGTTTTTATATAGGGGGTAAATAATGCACGCAACATTTACGTTTATTTGATGCAGTTTTACAATTTTTCATATTTTAGTTCTGTTACATTCATTTGTGTTGCTTTCTTATTTTTATTTTAAAATCTTACACTTTTCTACTTTTTTCGCTTGTTTTTCTTATCTGTTTATTACAGTTTTCTCATACTACAGCCTATTATTATTTATTACATTTTTCTTCTTGTCACATTAGTAATTACAGCTTACTTTCTTATGTCTACTTAATTGCTTGGTACATAATTTCTTTCTTTAAATCTTAAATTCCTTATAATTTTACTGCTTTCACATTTATTCTAAGTTCTTACATTTTAGTTCTTTTCGCTTATTTTACTTATTCGTCTATTACATTTTTATCGTGTCTCGTATTGGACATAAATGAAAGCCCTCGGATATGTTTTAGCTTGTATTTCAATATTAATTGAATTTTTACAATAAAATTTGTACGGAGCGATATCGAATACGTTTTTTTTTCTTGTGGATTTATATAAAAGGTAATGTAGGTAGACGTACCCACATATTAAAAATAATAAAACTCCCTATAAAAGTTGGCTGCTTGCTAGTGATGTGATATAGGCGCCAACATCCTCCCGCCGTTGAAATCTTCCATGGTTTCAACCCTTTAATTCATCTGCAGTAGGCAACGGGCAAAGACGAACTAGAGGTCGACGAACAACTCCACGCTGCGTTTTCACGTCAGCAACTCTCGTGACACCATCTGCACCAGGAAATAATCGCTGGATGCGTCCAAGTCTCCAATATAGGGGTGGCGTGTTGTCTTCCTTCAAGAGTACTAAGTCACCGATGTTCAGGCTTGATTTGTCGGTCCTCCATTTGCTACGTTGCTGTAAGTCTGCAATGTATTCCCGTTGCCACCGACGCCAAAAGTGTTGATGAATTTGCTGTATTCTTTCGTAACGTTGTAAACTGTTACAGTTGCGGTCTTCTAGGTTAGGTGATGGAAGAGCAGTAAGGGCCCGACCAATGAGAAAGTGACCAGGGGTGAGGCATTGTAGGTCATCAGGAGAAGAGGATAGGGGACAGAGCGGACGACTGTTAAGGATCGATTCTACATGTGCAAAAAGAGTAGTTAATTCTTCAAATGTTAGTTGGGAATTTCCCATTACGCGTTTTATATGGTATTTTGCGGATTTAACACCGGCTTCCCAAATTCCACCGAAGTGAGGGGCGTAAGATGGAGAAAAAATAAAATTAATGCCTTCTTCGCTTGCAAAATCCAACAGAGAATCCGCGTTTTGTTTAAAAAAGTGATTTAATTCCCTTGCACCAGATACAAAATTGCCACCATTGTCACAGAATACTTCCGAAGGCCTTCCTCGTCGTGACACAAACCGTCTAAAGGTAAGGATAAATGCATCCTTGGTCATATCGCTTACGGCCTCAAGATGTAAGCATTTGTACGTCAAACAAATAAAGAGACAAAGATAACCCTTCACTAATTTAGAGCCGCGACCCTTCCTATTTAAAATAAGAAAAGGACCGGCAAAGTCTATACCGACAGAAGTAAATGGGAACGTTGCCGTGATTCTTTGTGATGGTAGGTTACCCATCATAGGTTCTAATGGTTTAGCTTGAAATCTCCGACACTTCATGCAATGCCGAACAGTTTGTCGAGCGAGTCGTCTACCATTAACGGGCCAAATATAGTCTCTAATTATGCCCAACAACAACTGTGGCCCAGCATGCAAGTTACGAATATGTTCGTTTTTAAATATTATTTTTGTAAAATGATGAGATGCGTTGAGTAACACAGGGTGTTTTTTATCGTAGGTATATTTCGAGGAATCTATACGACCGCCTACTCGAATTAGTTTGTCGTTGGGACAAAAAAAAGGAGATAATGATAAATATTTAGATTTAGAGTTTAATAAACGGCCCTTGGCGAGCATTTCATATTCATGTGGGAATGTCTGTTGCTGCGCTAAACGACACAAGGTAATAAACGACTGATGCAACTCGCTTGTTTTTAATGCCCCATAGACTACAGGTTCTTTTCAAGATCTAAGTTTTAGGTTTTTAATATAACGTAATACGTATGCAAATGTTCGTTTTACATGTGAGTAACTTTGGTAGCTTTCAAAATTAATAAATAGTTCCGTTACTACTTCTACATTAACAATGATTGTACAATTTTGTTTTGTTTTAGGTAAGTTATTTAAGTTTAATTTATTATTGTTTAAAGTAGGCCATGAGTCTTCCGATTGCAGCAAATATTGTGGGCCTGACCACCAAAGATTGTTGTCCTTGATAAGATTCGGATGGACGCCCCTGGAGATGAGGTCAGCTGGGTTAACTGATGTTGGAACGTGACGCCAGGAGTGTACATCTGTCAGTTCAGAAATTTCTGAAACCCTATTTGCAACAAAGGTTTTAAGGTTGTTAAAACTCGAATGAAGCCATCCCAGTACAATACTGGAATCACTCCAATAAACTTCACCACGTATCTTACAGCGCAAGGAGTCTCTGACCGTCTTACACAATCTGGCACACAATAGTGCGGCACACAGCTCTAAGCGCGGGATTGTGGTAGGTTTCGTGGGTGCGACCTTGGACTTAGCACACAACAATTTTACCGTGACTTCACCAGTAGAGTTTATTGAACGTGCATATATGCAAGCTCCATACGCGCTCTGTGATGCATCACAGAAGGCGTGTAGTTCTATAGCTACTGGTTCGTCACAAATCACATGTCTAGGAATCCTTAAGGCCTCAAGAGCTGATAAGGAATCATTAAACTTAGTCCAAGTCTTAGAAATATGTTCGGGAATTGGATCATCCCAGCCTAATTTCTCCAACCAAAGCTGTTGTATTATGACCTTTGTTTGTATCACACAAGGACTGAGTAAACCTAAAGGATCAAAGATTTTAAACAGCTTGGATAATATTGACCGTTTAGTAGGGTGATTGTTATCAATTGGGAGTGGGAATTGTATTGGAAAATGCAATGTATCTGTTACTGGATCCCAACCTAAACCTAACGTGCTAGAGGACTCGCTGAGAGTTAATTTTTCATTAATATCTAACGAAGACGTGTCAAATATACTAGGTAAATTAGTTTTAAGTTTTCTTAGATTAAAACAACCCAATTTGAGTGCTGCAGTAACTTCTTGCAAAATGTATTTTAATTCTTGCTTGCTGTCACTAGAGGTTATCATGTCATCCACGTAAAAGTCATGTTGAATAATGTTTTTTAATAGTCTCATCATGATGTTCTTCACCAAGCTGCCACAAACAGCGCGTGCTTAAATAGCTGGAACTTGCCATACCGTAAGTAACAGTATTCAACCTTAGCGTTCTGATAGGTTGGGACTCATCTTCTCTCCACAATATGAGTTGTAGATTTCGGTCTTCCTCATTTACTTGTATCTGACGATACATTTTTTCTAGATCGCCAGTCAGGAGGTACTTATATTGTCTGGCTCGTACTAAAATGGAGAAAAGACAGTCCTGCATATTTTGACCTTTCATGAGTATATCATTGATGGACAGTCCAGATGAGGTAGGAGAAGAACCATCAAAAACAACACGAATTTTAGTGGATTCACTGCTTTCTTTAAATACTGCATGATGACACAAGAAGTATGATAAATCAGGCCTTAATATATTTGATTGTGAAAGATGACCTAACTGTTCATATTCTCTTATAAAATCAACATATTGTATTTTAAGTTGCGGATGTTTACGAAACCGTTTTTCTAAGTTATAAAACCGTTTCTTTGCTAATGTGTAAGATTCACCGAGACAATCAGGGGAATCTATAAGTGGTAATCTAACATTAAATCTGCCCGTATTTAACCTTGTCATGTGACTTACGAAATGTCTTTCACATAACTCTTCATCATGGCTTAGCGGGGATTTTGACGGAACTTCCTCGAGCTCCCAAAATTTTGTCATTTTTACATTCAAGTCATTGTCTAAATCCTCTGAAATCAAAGAATGATGACATTGAGTGTTAATTTTATTATTTGAATTATCTTTTTTGATTGGACCTGAGATAAGCCAACCAAATTGAGAATTTCTAAGTGACGGATTATTAGGGCCTAAAGAACGCTGCTCGCAGCCTAGTATATCCCAGAACAAGTCTGCTCCGATGAGCAAGTCAATAGCGGAGGATTTATTAAAGGTAGGGTCAGCAAGGTATATTTCAGAAGGTATCTGTAGTTGCTGAGTGTTTAAAGTGTATCTGGGAACGTTGGTAGTTAACTCCGGTAATATAAGAAAAGCTGTTGTGACTTGAAACGGTTTGATTAAAGATTTAAGTTTCGCCACACAACTCTCAGTTACCTTGTTATTAACTTGATTGCCGATACCGACAATATCAATATGTTTAAATAACGAAGAAGCTGACAATGATAATTTGTCTCTAAGTGATTGTGTCATAAATGACAGTTGACTGCCACAGTCTAATAAAGCGCGAACCTGTTCAGTTTTATTTGTTGTAGGGTTAGTCACCTCAACTATGGCAGTGGATAATAAAATATGTTTTGAACACGGTGCAGTATGATTAGCTATCGTCCCACATGATGACGTGGTAGCTGCCGCAGTGGTTTCATTTACAGTCGGAATATGCAAAAGAACGTTGTGCTTCTTCTTGCACTCGCGACATGGTCTAAGGTAGCATTTACGCGTAGTGTGCCCAGACCTTAGGCAGTTTGCGCAAAGATTTAATTTATTAATTTCAGCTATACGGTCTCCCACACTCTTGGCCTTGAACACAGGACAATCGTAAATCCTATGCTCACCTTGACAAACAACACAACCTGAAGAGGAAGAAGAACTCTGATTCTCAGACTTACAAGATAGTTGACATGTAACAGATTGATTGTGGTGATGCTCATTTTTATTGTTTGAACCTTTAGATGATGTGGAAGCTGAGGGTTTATTATTATGACTATTTGATGAAGACTGGTTAAGAGATACAAGGATATCTGCTCGCTCAATTAAAAATTTATGAAATTGTTCTAAATTAGGAACGACCTCATCCAAAGTACCACGCCGCTCTTCCCACTTGGTACGTGTGCGGTTATCTAACCTTGAACACATAATATGTATAAGCAAGGCATCCCAATTATCAGTAGCTAAAACTAGGCTAGACAACGCTCTCATGTTCTTGGTCACGTGATCCACCAAAAAACGAAGGGACTTATCTGACTCACGATTCATTTGATGTACACTCAACAAAGAATTTAAATGAAAACTAATTAATTGTCGCTTGTTATCATACCGGTCGCATAGCAATTTCCAGGCAATATTATAATTAGAATTGGAAACCTCCAAGTTACTCACTATTCTAGCTGCATCTCCTTCCAAATATGATAAAAGATAATGAAACTTGTTGATAGGTGCGATGCGATCGTTATTGTGAACAACAGACTTAAAGGTATCGCGAAATTCCAGCCAACGGAAGTATGTACCATTAAATTTAGCAATTTGTATCTGTGGTAATTTAAACCCTGCCTCATGATTGTCAGGAACGGATGAGATATGGCTAGAATTATGTATGCCAGATTCATCGTGACGTTGATGACCTTGAATAAAACTTTGAGCATTCGCAATGTTTGATATAAATAAGTGTTCAATATCATCGCGTTCATCTAGTTCAATTGACAAATTATTCGAATTTAGGACCTCAATTTGATTCTGCAAGTCATCGAATCTAGCGGACAGTGACTCAAATTTACTAAGTTTAAGTGTTAACTCGGCTAATTCAATGCGCGTAACCGAGTCATTTCTCATCAAATTCGTTAAGTAATTCTTGAACTTAGTAATTTGGCCCTTTATCGAACTACGTTTGACAAAAAGTTCTTGTAATTCTTGCACGTCTTTTGCGGAGTTATCATCTTTGCCCATTATAACGTTTGTAACAACAAACAAGTGAAATAGTTAACTAAATATGTGGCAGGTAGTGAAACTCTAAACTTACTAAATATTTCCACAGTAAAACTATGCAAGAACACAATTAAACGTTAATAAAAATGTTTATCTTACGTCCCTCAATCGATGTCACCTGTGAAGTGGCTTCGAAGTACTCGACGTGCTCGGTGGTAAACCCGCTGGAAAGTCTGATGAGGACGCTTGACCTTAACACTATTGTAGTAGGGCGCTGCGATTCCTGGAATGTTCGGCGAATAATGTGAATGACTTGCGAAAAATATTGCAATTATGTTTGATCTCAACTATATTTAATGGTTTCAATTTAACGATTGGGTAGACAATTAATCTAGCAAAGTATTTTAAACTATAAAACCTAAAAATATCAAGCAGATTCTCTTCAATAAAGATGAAAACAATGAAAGGTCAGAAGGTCAAAGAACAAAATATTGATGTAGGTGGTAGTAAATGAGTTTTGAAAAATACGTAATTTAGAGATTAACTGGGTATATTTTTGAGTTAATTTGTCACTAATATTGAAATAAGCACATGTAAAATCGAGGGGTGTATGGATTAATAAGGATCGGTGTAAAAAATCGATATTTACGGAAGGAACAAAGAAAGGTTATAAAGGTCACTTAGCTGCATTGGCCGGCTGCTGTACAGCGACTTTAGTATTATATGTTTGTCGAAACTGTCACACCAGGTGTTGGCTGCAATGGCTATACCTCCAGGTAGCCCAATCTTGTTTCTCCAGGTACGGTAGCTCAAATGGTCAAGCTGACCGGGCTTCGTATTTCTCGACGATTTTCGATTTACAGACCGTCCTGTCACGGTCGCCACTTTTTATGTCTCGTATTGGACATAAATGAAAGCCCTCGGATATGTTTTAGCTTGTATTTCAATATTAATTGAATTTTTACAATAAAATTTGTACGGAGCGATATCGAATACGTTTTTTTTTCTTGTGGATTTATATAAAAGGTAATGTAGGTAGACGTACCCACATATTAAAAATAATAAAACTCCCTATAAAAGTTGGCTGCTTGCTAGTGATGTGATATAGGCGCCAACATATCGTACTATTACTTATTACTACTTTTAACATTTTTATTCTTGCCAACATTATTACAGCTTGTTGTCTTAAGTCTACTTATTTGCTAGGTACGTTTCTTAAATTCCTACTGCTTTGACATTTATCGTCTACTTATAAACTTCTTTTTATATGCACAACTTATATATGATTAAATATATAGCAGTTGCATACTTTATCCATCGCTTCTGTTTCTATTAATCACTCCTTTTACAATTTTAAGGCAGTAGTCTAGGAACACTATTCTATTTTTACTTCTCATAATTGCCGCTATGTTGTCTATGGTCAGGTCAGTGTCTAGTTTTTTCTCAAGTTCAATTCGTTCATAGGCATATACAGGGCAACAAGACAGCAGGTGTTGTACGGACTCTACTGCGTTTGGGTCACAAATGCACGATGGATTCCCCTTACACTTGAACCGGTTCAAGTATTCTGAGAATCCACCGTGCCCCGTCAAGACCTGAGTCAGATACCCTTCAATCCGCAGCTTCCTGACTATCCCGTACGCCGCCACCGCGTCCGGAAAGAAAATTTTGGTGACCGAAGCGGTGGTGCCGGATTTATATCTGTTGTTCCATTCCTCAAGCGTCGCCATTCGAATGCAGCGCTTGACGAATGAAACAGGACACAAATCATAATCCGGCTTTTTCCTACTCAGCATGGCGGCCTCTTTCGCTAGCTGATCCACTCTCTCGTTGCCTTCAAAACCCGCGTGAGCCTTGATCCAGAACAAGTTTTTTTTTTTTTTTTTTTTTTTTTTTTTTTTTTTTTTTTTTTCGGTGGGAAAATCATCTTATGACATCCCCCGCCCTTGGGCGGGGCGGGAGATAGTGTCAGACTTTTACTGACTAAAAACCCACTCCTGTTCCTTCGTTGCCTTTCGTACCAGGGCCGAGTCTTCCTTTCAGAATCAGACCCTTGGCCCCAGTAGGCTTCGACCCTGCTAGGCCCCTACAGTTGCTGACATCTCCTTGAGGCACGCGTGGAACAGAACGCGCCGTCGACGACATGGGCTCGGTCCGGACGGCTACCGGACGGTCGGACGGCGAGCCGCCCATTGCTCGCCGTCCGCAAGCCCGCGCCTACGATGGCCGGAAATCGGGATCGGAATACCGGCGGCGATTGGGGCGTGAGGACCGTTGCCTCACGCGATCGGCCGCCTCCTTTGCTAGCATTACTGCTTCGCAGAAGGAGGCGACCGCCTGCCACTCCTCCTCACTCCGGACCATGGCCTGTACCAAGGCCCGGCGCGAGAGATCGCCGCCGCCAATCGCCCCCACGAGGACACGGCGTTGCTCTGCCCAAGCGGGGCACACCTCTACCGTGTGCTCCACCGTGTCCTCCGGGCGGTCCGCACAATGTTGGCACCCGGGCGTTTCTTCCGCACGAATCCGGTGCAGGAACCTCCCGAACTTACCATGTCCGGTGAGGACCTGCGTCATGCGGAAGGTAAGGACGCCGTGTTGCCTTTCCAGCCACTCCTCAAAGAGGGGACTTATCGCCATAATTATGGCGTGCCCAGCACTGGGTTGCGATAGTCGCTGTCGCCATTCCGCCATGAGACCCCGCCGGAGCTCTGCTCGCCATGCCGCGACTTGTCGCGGCAGCGGAGTTTCACCCCGACGTTGCATCTCCACGCGCAGATCGTGCATGCGTGCAAGGCCTGCTGCCACCAGGTCCCATGGTTGCTGGCCAGCAAGGAGGCTCGCCGCTTCGCGGGATACCGTGCGGTATCCCCTCACCATCCGTATGGCCATGACCCTCTGGCACGCGTTCAGCTGGGCCGCCGGTCGCTTTCGCAGTGACGGCGCCCACACCGGCGCCCCATAAAGGGCCATGGACCGGACGATGCCTGCGTAGAGCCTCCGGCAGGAGGCGTCTGGACCCCCGAGGTTGGGCAGGAGCCGCTTGAGGGCAGCCCCAGTCCGATTCAGTTTGGGAGCCAGACGTCGGAAGTGCTCCTCGAAATTCCACCGGCTGTCGAGGACGAGTCCCAGGTACTTCATCGTCGACCCGACGCCGATGTGAACTCCTCCTACCGTTAATTGGGAATTCCGAGGTGGCGCGCTCCGAGGGCCGTGAAAACACATGGCCTCGGACTTGTGTAGCGCCACCTCGAGTCCCAACTGCTGGATCCTATCAACGACTATCGCAACCCCGCGTGTCGCTAATTCGACCGCCGCCTGGTATGACTCTCCCTGAGCCAGGACCAGCGTGTCGTCTGCGTAGCAGACCACGCTGACCCCGTCAGGGAGGTCGCCGCGCAGCACGTAGTCGTAGCCGATGTTCCACAAGGGCGGTCCTAGTACCGATCCCTGCGGAACACCGCACGACATCTCTCGCCGTTTCCACTCACCCTGGTGACCAGGGTAGATGATGTATCTGTCCGACAGGTAGGCCTCGATCACACGACAGAGGTAGTCGGGCACCCGGTGATACCGGAGTGCCCTCCTAATGCTACTCCAGGGCAGGGAGTTAAAGGCGTTAGCGATGTCCAACGACACCGCCACGACACACCTGCCCTGGGACACTGCATCCCCCGTCGTGAGAGCTCGTACGCGCATGATGGCGTCCACCGTGGAGCGCCTCCTGCGAAAGCCGAACTGGCCGTCCGCCAGATCCGGCCCCACTCGTGTTAGGTGCGCGACGAGGCGGTCTGCAATTACTCTTTCAAAGAGCTTGCCCACCTCGTCGAGCAGCACAATGGGCCGGTACGCGGACGGAGAGTCCGCAGGGCGCCCCGGCTTCGCGATAAGGACCAGTTTCCCCGTCTTCCAGAGAAGTGGGAATTGGCCCCTCTCCATGCATGCGCTAAAGAGCCCTTTTAATCGAGACCCGAGAGCCTCCATGGCCAGGACCCAGGCTTTACCAGGCAAGCCGTCGGGTCCTGGGGCGGTATTCTTGGCACTTAGCCTTCGTACCGCCACACTCATCTCTACCTCGGTCACCTCTGGAGCATTGTCGTCGTCGTCGCCATCGTGATCCACGTTAGACACTGCTGGTGGCGGAGCCATGAGCGGGGGAGAGTGTTCCCCTCGCGCAGGGAACAGATTGCTCACCACACCCTCCACAATCTGGGGCCGGAGACTCTGTGTCAGTGGGGGAGCCCAGGGGCGGAGTTTTTCCCGCACCACCTTGTAAGGGCGTCCCCACGGGTCTCCGTTCAGAGTCCCCAGCCACACGTTGCGGGCCTCCAACTTGGCCCGCTTTATTTCCGCTCGGAGGGTGCGCTTCGCCACTCTGTATCCCTCATACAGCTCCGCCTCTCTGACCTCCGCATCCGGCGGGCGGATGCGGCGACTGCAGTGTCTGGCGTACCGGCGCCGCGCGGCATTGCATGCATTCCGCAGTGCCGCAATCTCCGGCGACCACCAGTGCACCTGGCGCCGGGCACGTCCTGGCCGGACTCGGGGCTTTGCCACGTCGCAGATTTGCGACATGGCCTCCCGGAACCACTCTGCCTCGACGTCGATGTCGACAGGCCTGTCCGGTGCTTGCACCCAGGCCTGTACCATCGCGGCTTCCAGGAGGAGCTCCCGGTCCAGCTGCTTCAGCGCCCAACGCGGACCACACGGGGTCCGTGGGACCGGCGCGATCGAGGTCTGGGCGGAGACGTCAAAATGAATGTATTGGTGGTCCGAGTACGTCTCTACCCCCTCCATGACGCGCCAGTCGACGACACGCGGTGACAGAGCAGGGCTGGCGAACGATATGTCCACCACTGACTCGCCCTGCATCCGCACACACGTGGGGACGGAACCCCGGTTTAGGACGACCAGGCCTGTCTCCAGAGCCCAGTCCTCCACCATCCGACCCCGCTGGTTCGTGAACCGGGAACCCCAAGCCAAGTTCTTGGCATTGAAGTCCCCGCAAACGACCACGGGGAGGGAGCCAAACCCAGCGACGACGGCATTCAGCTCCATAAGGGAGATGTGGAGATCGGCGAGAGTTCTGTTCGGGGACAGGTAAACGCCCACCACTGCAATGTCCCCGAACCGTGCTGCCACGCAACCCCGTCCCCTCGTGACAGCCTCGAGGGTCGGGGTACCGGCGGCGGCCGACGAAATTAGGGTCACCGAGCCGTTCAGGTCCTGCACCCAGTCTCCCCTGGGCAGGACATAGTACGGCTCGGAGACCACGGCGATATTGATCGACCACTGCGCCATGCTCTGGAGCAACAGATCCTGAGCGGGGGCGCAGTGGTTGATGTTCGCCTGGAGGAGACGTAATGGAGCCGTTATTGGCATTCCATCACAATCTCCTCCCGAGCCCCACGTGAGGGCCCTGCCGCGGTGGTTGCGGCGGCGACAGCAGCAGCAACCAAAGAGGAGGCTGCGGTGGTGAGGACATCGGCGGGGATGGGCCTCCCGACCTTGCTCTTGGCCTTGGCGGGGGGGTCGCAGGATCTGCTCCCAGCCCGGTGGTCGGCTGGCTTGCCTGCCGCCCACACACACATAGCGTAACAGTGCGGCGTAGCACGGCATTCAACTGCCCTGTGACCGGGCTTACCGCACTGGAAGCAGCGGTCACTGCGGTCCACCTCCGCGGAACAACAGGCCCCCACGTGGTGCCCCACGTGGCAGCGATAGCACCGCAGAGGTCTGGGCTCCAGCAGTTTCACCTGCGCGGAGACCCAGCCCACCAAAAGCCGTCGGCCCTCCCCGGTGATAGTCTTGGCCGCCAACACGGGGCAGCTAACCGTCATGGCTCGCATGCCCGTGCTGTCAGCGCGGATGGTGCCCGTCCGAACCTGCTCGGCAGTGCATCCTCCCGCCCTGACGATGGCGGCCACCACCTCGTCCACCTTGACGGAGTCGTCCAAGCCCATGATGCGCATATCAATGCACTTGGTGGGCCTGGACACTCGGGCTTCTTCCGCATCCAGGGATGCCCTGATTTTTGCGGCCAGGGCATCCGCGGCGGGGCCACTGGCCGCACCGGGGACCTCCAGCATTCGGGCCCCGGTTACAGTACGCCTCATACGGAAGCCCCCAGAAGCTCCGAGCTCCTCAAGGTGGGGCAACACCGCCTGCTTCGCCTTCGCCATGACGGCATCATATGTCACGCCCCTTCTTACCGCATCTGGCTGTAGTGTTATAACTACAGCCTCGGAGTTCGGGGCGCGAAGTCTGGCCGCCATGGCCCGCTTTTTGCGCTGCTGTCGCCTCACGCGCTTTTTTGCCGCCCTAGCTGCCTTGCCCGCCTTACTTTTGGCGCCGACAACCGTCCATTCGGCGCCAGCCGAGGGTTCTTCAGGCAGGGGAGGCCTGGTCACCGCCGCGGCAGGAGGTCCCGCCGATTTAGCGGCAGGCGCCGCCCTGCCCTTCCGCTGCTGCTGCTGCTTGGCCGGCGGGGCTGGCCTCGCAGGCTCCGACGCTACGGCCTCGCGGCTGGTTAGTCCCGACGGGCCCGCCGTGGCCGCGGCGGCAGCATAAGACGCCGCTTTTTTCTGGCCAGAAGCCGCCAGCGGAGGACGCAGCACGATGCCCTCTAGCACGGAAAGCTGCTGCTGCATCCTTTGCTGGAACTGCTCCTGTTGTTGCTGCTGCTGCTGCCGGAAGGCAGCCAGCTCTTGCCGCACCAGCACCAGCAGCTGATTCTCCGGCTCGGGCTGAGGCTTGGGCTGACTCGGCCCTTGCCCCTGCTCGCGTCCCCCTGCCTGTCCATAAGAGTCGCCCTTTGGCAACTCTTGCTGGACCGAGACCTTTCGGAGCCGAGCATTGTCGGCCCGAAGTTTGGTGAGCCCCCTGCGGATTGGGTCCACCACCTCCTGGAGAGAGGTCCTGGCTTGGGTGATAGCGCTCCTCTTGGAGGACCTCTCCCTTTTTTTGGCCACGCCATTCAGAGCGGATGCCAGGACCGACTCAAGCCTATCGAGTGCCTCATCGATGGTGGTGTCTGGCTCACTGCCGGATGGCCCCGAGAGGTCCATCCCAGCACTGGCCGCTCCAGGGTGACGCCCCTCCGCGGCGAGCCTATCAGCTCGCTGAGCGGACTCTTGAGCGGTGAGCCCTCTCCCCTTGCCTCGCGCCCGACCCACACCCCGCCCATTCGTGGGGATTTTTCAAGCCGAGCCCATCTCTGCATCGGAGGACGATGCGTCCCCCGATTTGGAGCGCTTCAAGTAGGGGCGCAAGTCCCCACCAGAGTCGCCTACTACCTCCTCTACCTCCGAGCCCTCCGAGCTCCTTCCGGATGCCGCGTCGGACTCCGACCGCGCATCACTCTCAATTGGGTTTTTGAAGAATTTTGAGTTCATTATTGTTCCCACGAGTATTTTTCATGTTTTACTGGCTCAAGTACTATGGTTCGCACTAGAGACTAATTAAGCTACCCATTAGTCAAGCTAACAACCTCCCTCACGGTGCGCCGCCGCTTGGAGGTTTGGGGTGATTTTTTATAGAGGTTGTCTTCCTCGCGGCCCGGGCGGTTAAGCCAAGACCCTCGACTCCCATCAAAAGTCAGAAACATGACCTTGGACAATCTCTGGGGCTACGAGACTAACGGTGGCAGAAGGAGAAGCAAGTCTTCCTCCTGCCTGCCCAGTGGCAGGGTAAGTGCACACCGAGCCCGCTCTTACTTCGCCACTGTGCCCTCTGCTATAGCAGAGGGACACGCGTTGAAGCGATCCTTCGGACAGAATATTCGCAGGCGGACATCGAGACCACCCCTTAGGCAGAAGTACCCAAGGGGAGTCGTTAGCCGCCTCCCAGGGTGCACCGTCCCGCAGACTGGCCTTCACCTCGGACGTATCCGCAAGGGAACTACAGCCCGCGGGCACTCGTGGAGGTTTTCTGTCGTAGCACCCCATCCAGAACAAGTTTACTACCTTGTTCTGGTGGAAAGCTGCAATGAGGTTTTCCCTTGCTTCAACTGCTAGGGGGTTAAGGCAACTGTGGTTTTTCACCGTCATGAGGGCCGCCATGGAGTCACTGTAGACACCAAATGTGGACGCCGAGTTCCTCCGGATCTCCCCTGTTGCCCATACATATCATACCATACATATCGCCAGGAGCTCCGCCTGGTAGACCGAGCAATAGTCCGGTAACGCCAGCTTGAGGGCACGTGTTTCGGCCTGGTTGTTCCAAAAGGACAACGCAGCACCAACACGCCCCCCAATTTTGCTCCCGTCGGTGAAAATTCTCACCTCCGGTTTGGCGCTGGCGTCAACCTGCTCCTGGTCTATCAGGCTTCTGAACTCGAGTTCGATACGCGTGGCAGGGTGAGGGGATTCCAACGCGGACACAGGCCGCTCTATCTCCCTATCCCTCAATATCGGCAGTGACACTCCCCTCTTGGCTTCATATAATGATGCCACCTCGCGAGCTCGGAGATCCAGGGGGAGTATCCCCGCCAACAGGAGCACTGAGTTGAGGGAGACGGTGCGGTATGCTTTGCATATTTTCTGTGCTATTCCGCGTTGCACGGTGCCCAATTGCTTTATTATGCCCAGCTTTCTTGCTTCTGGGGCCCATACGCTTGCGGCGTACAGGACGATCGGTTCGACTGTAGCTGTATAAATTATTTTTATAACTTCAGGGTTTAATCCCCAGCTGATTCTCGCTGCCCTGCATAGCTGCCTATGCACACCAATCGCTTTTTTACAGACGTTCTTGATGTGCGTGTTGAAGGTCAACTTGTCGTCGACGGTGACACCCAGGATCTTAACCTCTTTGGACATGGCTATTTCGACCCCCCCCATGCTCAACCGTGGGGTGTCATATTTAAGTTTTTTAGTGATCGTCATCGCCTTTGTTTTATTTGGCGCGAATTTTAACTTATTATCGACACCCCACGCCTGAACATGTTCGAGGACATGGTTTGCGTTCTGTTCTATTTCCAATGCTGTGTCACCGTCGAAGACAAGGACAACATCGTCTGCGAACGCCTGTATGTAGACACCTTTTTCAATCAAGCTTTTTAGGAGGGGATCCAGCAGAAGGCTCCAAAAGTTTGGGCCTCCAATGGAGCCCTGTACGCAGCCTTTGCTTGTACCCTTGGAAAATTCCTCACCCGCGTACCTGACTCTGACCCTTCTGTCCCTCAAGTAGCTGTCGATCACCCTCCTCAAGTTCAGAGGACACTTTTCCTCTGCCAGTCGGACTCTTATAGCAGGCCACCAAGCGCTGTCGAAGGCTCCCTCTATGACTAAGGATATTAGCACAACTATCTTCTTAAGCTTGAGTTTTCCTTTTATATGTTGCATGAGATCATAGAGGGAGTCTTCGGTGCTCCTTTGGGGCATGAATCCGTACTGGCGAGTACTCATCCTTGGAACGATATAAAACTTGAGGCGGGCCACCAACATCTTCTCATATATTTTGCCAAGTACTGGCAAGAGGCCAATGGGCCTATATGATTTTGGGGTGGTGTAGTCTGCTTTTCCTGGTTTTTTCAGCACTACCACCGTGGCCTCCTTCCAGCACTTTGGGAAATAACCATACCTAAGGCATTGGTTCAGAAGGGCCAGGAAGGAATCAGGTTCCTGCCCAATGGCTTGGCCGCATATGTCGGCTGTGAGTCCATCTATTCCCGGAGCCTTCTTAGGGTTAAAGGACCGGCAGGCAATTTCAAGCTCGTTCCGAGTGAAGGGTGGATCTTGAGAGCCTTCGTCTTCTTCCTTATTTACCGTTTCGGCTTTGGCTCTGATGGAGCCGTGATGGCTGTTGTCAGTGCTCGTGAGGTCTTCTGGATAGAATGTTTCCGCTATCAATTTGACAGAGCCTTTTGCATCGAGCACCACCCCATTTTCTACCATCTGCAAGTCCACCCCTCTTTGAACCGTTCTCCCGATAACCCTGTAGATCCCCTCCCACACCCCCTCTCTATCCTGCTTACTGCAGAATTCCTTCCAACTCTCGGTCTGAGCTCGAGCAGCTTCCATCTCATATTCCTCTTTCCGTTTCAGATACTCTTCGATGACCTTCGGCCTACGAACTGGAGCAGCGCAACGGATTCTCCTTTTGCTGGTAGCGACGACCCTCTTCATGTCAGCGAGTTTCTCCGACCACCATGGCTTAGTAAGTCTCTCCTTAACTTTTTTGATTGGCATTGAAGCACGACACGCATCCATTATAATTTTTGTAAAATTGTTGGTTGTAGCCTCTAAAAGTTCTACGCTTTTTATGCTTTCTATTTCAGATTTCGCGATTTTATGTTCTGTTTTTAATTGGGATAGTTTCTCATGAAACATCGTCCAATTGGCTTTTTTACTATTAAAGATGCGTGTCGTTCTCTCTACTTGCATCCCAACAGCTCTCACCAATCTGACATCGAAGAGTATACCGTTGTGGTCGGAGCTCGTGAGGCCTTCGTCGACTCTCCACTGTTCTACCAGCTCCAAGATACTGTCCGAGCATGCGGTTAGGTCTACATGACTACTGTAGCGCTGCCCTCCCCTGATGGTGTCGAAGGTCGGAATTTCCCCTGAGTTCAGAATGTTTAGCTCGAGCTCACCGAGAGCTGCGTGCAATTCCTCCCCCCTGTGGTCAACCACTGAGCTCCCCCACCATGTACTCTTCGCATTGACGTCCCCTCCAACGATAAGTGGCTTTGAGCCAATAACAATTCCTATTTGCTTTAGCTGGTTGAGATAAGGTTCTACTGGCTTGTCCGGCTCAAAATAAAAGGAGGCGAGTGTAATCTCCCAAGCACTGGTTTCGATTCCCACCACAACGATGTTTTGCGTGGTGAGCTTTGGGTATTGGATGACTTTGAGGTTTTTGTCAAAGACGACGATTGTCGCTTTAACGACCCCATCTCCTACACCAGTGTCTTGAAAGACCCGCACTCCCCTCTGACTACTCATATGTCTCGAGTTCCCGACGTATGGCTCCTGTAGAAGGGCCACGGTTATCCCCCGCTTTTCCCCTTCCAGAAGCAGTTCGTCAGTTGCCAGTTTCTTTCGTTGGAGGTTAGCCTGTGCGATTTTGTACACTGCTGTTTCGCCTTGTGCGCCTTTAGCAGTACGCAGTGGTTGACCGTGCTATTATGTCCCATCTACGGCGGACCGGGCAGTCTATGCTGAAAGCATTATGCTCTTTGTTAAGCATATTTGCTCTATCGCAATTTCTGCATACTGCCGTTCCTCCCGCCATCCAATCCGGACATTCGGTTTTTATGTGGGGACCACCGCAATGGCTACACATGTCCTCCTTTTCTGCGCAGTGTTTTCGTCCATGCCCGAAGCCTAGGCAGCGAGTGCATTGAATAAGTGGAGTTTGATCCTCCACCCGGATTCTTTGTAAGTCTACGTGGACGTAACCTCTTTTTGTTACCCGCTGCCATATCTCCGGGGACGTACTCATCACTATGTGCGTCGAGTGAGGATTTCTCGTCTTTCTTCTATACCTAACCTCAAGTCTGTCTTCCCCTTCGCGGAGGCCGCAAAAAACGTCCCGATTTTGGTTTCTCAGGGCTTTTACTACGTCTTCGTCCGTATTTATTGCTAGGACGTCCCTGAGTATGACCATAGGGTCACGGTTTTTAACGGTCTCCACGATGAGGTTGATCCCATTCCCCTCTAGTCTCTTCTTTACTTTATCTCTATCGCCCTCCGTCTCAAACCCCATTACCACCTTTCTGTTTTTAGCTTTCCTGACCATTTCTACCTTGACCCAGCCTTCCTTCGCTTCTACCGCTTTCCTCACCCTCTCCAGTACCTCCTCCCCGGTCTCTGTCTCGTCTTTTGAGGTGACCACGACCGAATGCAACGTATTATGCGTCTCCAACACCCCATACGTGCCCCGGACCGCGGCCACCCTCGCGTATGAGGGCATCTCAGTATGAGCCTTTTGTTCTCCTAATGTCGTCTGTAATGCCTCCAAACGCCTGCTGCTTTCTTCCAGCAGTCTGGAGTGCACTTCCAACTTAGTCATTAGTAGAGTTGTATCTTCTCCCATGACATTTCCTATACTTTGTCCTAAGTCTCTCCTTTGGGCCAGATTTTGTTCCAGTTCAAGTTGACCGGGTCTCAGTTTCAGAGCTTCAATTTCTGTCGCAGCATCTTTTATAAGCTTATACATCGATTCAACTGCCAGAGTGATTCCTGCCTTTATCTCTGACTTCAGGTTCCGCGATTCACCCAATTGAGTTTTCGCCCTCTGAAGCCATGTCCGGCCTTCGACCACTCTGTCAGCTGAAACGATAGGCTTTTGCGACCCACCCGTGGCCTCGACAGAACTTCGACGCTTAGTGTCTTTCCCGATCTGGGGTAGTGTGACCTTTTGCGCAACCCTCGAAGGGGCAGTCGAAGTCTACGCTTGTTTTTTCGGTGACACAGTGTAGGTGGTAGAAGAAGCTGTCTTTTTGTCCCTTACTCTACTATTTTCCCACTCTCCAATGCTCTTTCGAACATTGGCAGTGGGTGTCGTCGATCTTGGAGACGGCCCTGCCTTCTCCTTGTCCGCCGGGGAGGTGGTCTCTGGCGCAGTTTGCTTACGGGGCGTATGTGCGAGAAACATTTTGTATTGTCGTGAGGTAGATTGTCCCTTGTTAAAATTAAGGTGTCCTAATAACTAAATCCTATCCCTGTAAATGGGGGACGGTCAATGTCAATAATACTAATAAATAGATAGAGTAAATGTAAGAAGGCTAAAGAACTTCTATATTATCTCTGTAGAAAGAAGATAATAAGTAGTTGAAATTATACTGTTTCCCCTTGAATAAGGGGGACAATGGTCTAGATCCAATAGGGTTACAGCGATCGATAAAGTATACACTGATAAATAAATTGTCTCTATGTAGAGCCTTACTCTACGTCCAGAAAGAGAGCCCTCTCCAAGCCCCTTCAAATGAATCCAAACTCGGCGGGTCTACTACAAAGGGTCCCAGAGATATAGCAGTTTGAAATTTAGGTTAAAACCCAAGATGGCGACCAAATTGGGTTTAACTGCAAATTTCTCCGGAACCGTTTGGCCGAATACCGCCGTTCCTGGGTTCCCCAGACTTGGCTCGACGAGTGCTATCCTCCCGGACAGGTTTCAGGCTGAAAATTTACTTCAGCAGGAATTTCAATAATATTACTCTAGGTAGAGAGAGTTGAGCCCGCTAATGTCTCCCGAAAAAACCCGGATCCTCTACGACCGCCGGTTTAGGAGCTATCCGAGCCTAAAGTTTCGTTTGACAGTTCTAGAACTGTCAAAGTCGACCTCCGACCCGGTATAACTTTCCCCCCCGCGGCCGCAAAACAGCCGTGTTTGGGTTTGTCCTACTTGGCTCGACGCTCTCGGTCGCGCAAGCTAGCTTTCAGGATCCTGAAAATTTTCAGCGCCAAATCGCCTGAAAACCTACTGATAGGGTAGAAATTGGTTTACCCAGCCCGAATCCGCAATTCGCTGCTCTCTACGACCAATAGGACCGGAGATATGTCCAGTTAAAACTTTCCAAGATGGCCGCCCAGCTGTCAAATGCCAACTTTGTGTGACAATTACTCGGCGACCATTCGTCGCAGAGAGATGCGGTTTCTAACTGCCAAAAGCTGTTTCAGCGCTGAAAAATTTCAAGTCCCGAAAGCGCCTGAAAGCTTAAAAATTGTGTTCTCTGTAATCCCTTAACAATAACCTTGAAAACCCGGTACTTCTATCCCTTCCGGTTCAGGAGCTACGAGGTTCCAAAGCTGTAAACCTTCAATAAAAAATGGCCGAAAACAAAATTAATTCGCGTAGATCTGTCTCTATACGTCCTAGGAAGTCTAGGTTTTGGTTGTATGAGATGTTTTTGATTAGTTAAAAGCTATTATGGTGTCAAAAATATTAAAAAAATGGATATTTCCTGCTAATTTTGTAAAAATTCTTTAAAAATTCGTATCTCCCGAGCAAAAAGACATAAAATTCTACTAAAATCTGTATAATAGAGGTAAATTAAGCCCCTACATGCACTTAAAACAAAATTTCAAGAAGCATAAATATCAATTGTTTTTTTCAGCTAAAACCAGGTTTTTCAAATAAATTTAAATATCTCGGAAACGAACAAAGATAAAAATAATAAATAAAATAATTCGGACTAAGGGCTCTAGCGCGCAGCTAGTCCCTTTAAAAAAGGAACAGGTTACTGATTTAGTTTCCGAGATAATCAGTGTCAAATTTGTAATTTTCTTAATTAAATAACAATAGAACTACTTATCATAAAAAATTTTCAGTGGCACCAGGGGTCTTCTCCTCTGACGGGGCGGAGAGCTGCGAAGAAACGGGGTCTCTGCGACAGCTCCTTCTGCTACCTCGTGCACACGTGGTTTTCAGTTTTTCTGATTTTATATGAAAATTATCTTCTAGAAAATTCCAGAAAATTCCTGGTATGTAGATATTCCCTGCCCACATAAAATGGCGAATTAAAAATGGGGGGTCACCGCTTTCGTTTTCGCCTCAATCGTCTTTTTCTGTTTTAACACTTTGAAAATTATAACCTATTAAAGGTTTTTCGGTTTTCCACAGTTTTCACCGCAATCCGAGGTCACAAATTTCACTTTGCGGCATGAGCCAACTTATTGCGCGTCGACTGACACTTATTTTACGAAAATCGGACTGGTTTTGACCACTTTTTAGTATTTTTAACTGCGGAGCGCCTCTAAAGACGATCCGACCGCCACGAGGGTTGGGGGGATACCAGATTGGTTAGGTTAGGTTAGGTTAGGTTTTTTTTTTTTTTTTTTTTTTTTTTTTTTTTTTTTTTTTTTTTTTTTTTTTTTTTGTTAGAGCAGGGTGGAAAATCCTCATGGACGCCGCGACTGTCCCACTACAGTCGCGGCAGTGCCGGACTCTTACCGGCTAAAAACCACTCCTGCTCGTTCTGTATGACCACTGGCATGGGGAGACCAGTGCCTATGCTCTATCTCATTTATTTAGTAATACAGATTATTGCAGGGCCCTGTCCTTAAACTATCTCTACACTACTTTCTATCTTTTCTTTCTTCAATGTGTTTGTGCTTTATTAGAGAGACCAGTGCTTATGTTCTATGTTATTTAAAATTATTGCTTAACTATCTCTACATACTATGTATCTTACATTACTAAAAGTTCGTGCGTGGTTTTGCTTAGTGCCTACTGCAATTTTATTTTTATTTTATTTTTTTTCCCACTTACAGATTTGGTTAACTATATTATACATTACATTATATAATTTGTTACACCTATATGTGCTACGTTTTATTTCGTGCAATGACTTTTTTGGCAATTTCTTCGCAAAACTCTATAAAATCACCTCTTAGATCTTTGCTAGCTATAATTTCTGCTAAGTTTTCCTTTTTCAGGTTTTTATTTATCTTCATTTCCAGGTTAAGCCTTTGATTTGCGTAAATTGGGCACTCTACTAACAAATGCTCTACAGTTTCGTCTTTGCCTGTGTCACAGGGGCACGCCGGACTCTCCTTGCGCTTGAACCTATTCAAGTACTCAGAGAATCCACCGTGCCCCGTTAACACTTGTACCAGTAGCGGATTAAGCGGCAACTTATTAATTAATCTATAAGCCTTTAAGGCATCGGGAAAGAACATTTTTGTTAGGTTAGGTTAGGTTAGGTTAGGTTAGGTTAGGTTTTTTTTTTTTTTTTTTTTTATTGCTTCTACCTCCGACATGTATCGGAGTCTATGCTTGCCACTATAGTTCTCATTCATTCTAGTTCCCGCTTCTATGCCTCTCGTACTTTCATTCTTCATACTGTATCTTTCTAGTATTCATCCTCTCTTTTCCTTTTGTGGGTGGGATTCCCAACTACTGCTATTTCCTCTATTCTGTTCAATTCTTTACAATCTTTCTTTATTTACATATATTTATTTTTGTTGGGTATAAGGGTTTGATTAAAGAAGCGGGAGACTGTTTTTTATTATTTTTTTTTACATTTTACACTTTCTCTTTCTCTACATTCAATAGTTTCTTATTACAATTTTAATTCTATTGTATACATATTTCAAATTATTATTTTCTTTTTGTTGGTTGTTACCTGGCTGTAGGCTTTCGATTTTAGTTATTGTATTTGTAGTTAATTATATTTACATTGTAAAATAAGGATAATAAATAATTCTTAAATAGTAGTTAAAATTCCAATTATAATATTAAGTCATTATTAAATATTCATAAATTCATATAAAATCAATAAATAATAGTAATATACAATAACAAAATTTACTCATAATTATATCATGTCAATTATTTGTTCCGTCCATTGACAGATTGTACAATTTTTATTATGTATTTCACAAAATATTTTCTTGTCTTTCGGTTGCTTATTAAAAGACTTAGATTGTTTCGGTTCACTGGCATATCGACTCTCATCTCAAAGTTGTGTCTGTGGGAGGAATACACAGGGCACTCCGTCAGGAGATGGAGGACTGTCTCCTGCTTGTCAGGATCGCAAGCGCACGCTGGGTTCTCTTTGCATTTGAAACGAGTCAGGTATTCGGAGAACCCACCGTGCCCCGTTAGGGCCTGGGTCAGCTCCTGGGTCATCTCTATCTTCCGCACCGTCCTGTATGCACCGACCGCGCACGGGAAGAATAATTTCGTTGTGGCCGCCGTTTCTCCAGCACAATACCTCCGGTTCCATTTGCCCAGCGTATCCATTCGGATCATACGCTTAACGAATGAAACCGGGCATTTATCGTAGTGGGGTTGCCGCTTACACCTTAGAGCAGCCTCCTTTGCGAGTGAGTCGGCTCTCTCATTACCCTCCAGCCCCACATGAGCTTTGATCCAGAACAAGGAGACACTCTTGTTCTGGATACTGCTGCGGTGGATGGCGTCCCTCGTTTCCACCGCGAGGGCGTGGAGGGCTTCGGGGTTCACGACGGTTTGGAGAGCTGCCATGGAGTCACTGTAGATAGCGAACGCCGTCTCTGTCCTTCGGAGGACTTCCTTCATTGCTTCACAGAGGGCGAGGAGCTCAGCCTGATAGACGGTACTATAAGACGGCAAAGCAAGCTTGACGGCCTTGACCTCAGTCTGGTCGGTCCACACGGACAGTGCTGCACCGACCTTGCCCTCAATCTTGCTGCCGTCTGTAAAGATCCTCACCGCGTAGTCGCGGTGGTTATTGTATCGCTCCTCGTCTACCAGGCAACGCAGTTCAATGGTCCTCTGGTCGGCCGGATGTGGCATCTGTAGTGCCGATGCCACTCGCTCAATCTCCCTGTCTCCCAGTGCCGGATGGGGTAACCCCCTCTTGGCCTCATAGAGTGAAGCTGCCTCACGAATTCGGAGGTCGAGAGGGAGTATTCCAGCCAGCACCAGTGCCGAGTGTAAGGAGACCGTGCGATAGGCTCGGCACAGCTTCTGCGCGAAGCTCCTCTGGACGGCGTTCAATTTCTTCTGGACTCCAATTTTGGTTACGGCCGGCGACCATGCACTCGCCGCGTACAGGACGATGGGTTCCACTGCGGCTGTGTAAATACAGCGGATGACCTCAGGATGCAGACCCCAACTGGCCCTTGCGGCCCTCGATAGCTGCTTATAAATACCGATGGCTCGGGAGCATACGTTCGCGACGTGGGTGTTAAAAGTCAACTTGTGGTCGATGGTGAGACCCAGCAGTTTGATTTCCTCAGACATGCCAATGTCCACCCCGCCCATTCTGAGACATGGGGTGTCATGCTTCAATTTGCGCGTTATCAGCATAGCTTTGGTTTTATGCGGCGCAAACTTAAGCTTGTTTGCGACACCCCATGCGCGCACGTACTCAAGGGCGACATTGGCATCCCTTTGGACCTCAAGCGCCGTCTCCCCATCGAACACAAGGACGACATCATCCGCAAACGCCTGACAGAAGACCCCCATACTCTCTAGCTCCTTAATCAGCGGGTCCAGTACCACGTTCCATAATATGGGACCACTGATGGACCCCTGGACGCATCCCTTCTCCGTCCTGGATATATGCTCCGCTCCCGCGTACCTGATTTTCACCACTCTCTCGGACAAGTAACTATCAAAGACCCTTCTCAAGTTCACAGGACACTTTTCCTCAGCCAGACGCACTCGTATGGTCGGCCACCAAGCGCTGTCGAAGGCTCCCTCTATGTCCAAGGACACAATCGTGACAAGCCTCTTTGCTTTGAGTCTGCCACGAATGTGCCCCATGAGTGTGTAGAGGGAGTCCTCAGTGCTTTTTTGGGGCATGAAGCCGTACTGGCGAGTACTCATCCTAGGTAGCAAATGGAACTTGAGTCGGGCCACGAGCATCTTCTCGTATATCTTGCCGAGTACAGGCAAAAGACCAATCGGCCTGTATGATTTCGGAGTGGTGTAGTCTTCTTTCGCGGGCTTGCGGAGCACAACAACTGTTGCCTCTTTCCAGGGCCGTGGAAAGTATCCATGCGCCAGGCACTTGTTCATCAAGCGCAAAGCTAGGTCTGGATCTAGCTGGATCGCGTGGCCCCATATGTCCGCCGTCAGACCGTCGGAACCGGGGGCTTTTTTGGGGTTGAACGAGGAGACTGCTCGCCTTAGCTCATCAAGAGTGAACGGAGGATCCAAGGGTTCAACTTGGTTCCCGCCGTTCACTTCTTCCGCTCTTTGCCGCATCTTTTTGTGCTCCTCGTTATCCCCCTCCGGACGGTCTTCAGGGTAGAACGCTTGTGCTAGGTACCTCGCTGACTCTTCGGGGTCCAATGTCTTAGCATCCCTCACCATCGGTATGTCCTCCTCTCTTTTCTCTGTTCTCCGGATCACTCTGTATATTCCCTCCCACAGACCTTCTCGGTCTTGTTTCTCACAGAAACCCTTCCAACTCTCGACCTGTGCTTTGACTATTGCTTTTTCGTACTCTTCTTTCTGTTTCAGGTACTCCTCAACAACCTTTGGTCTACGAACCGGCGCTGCACATCGGATCCTCTGCTTCTTGGTGACCACCCGCCTCTTCAGGCTGGCGAGTTCGTCTGACCACCACGGCACGGTTAGCTTCTCTACTGTCTTCTTTTTGGACATCACTTTAGTACAGGCGTCTTGTACCGCCGTCGTCAGTTCCTCGACTACCAGGTCTAACTTGTGCACGCTGTCGATTTCATCGAGCAGGCTTGCAGTCAAATTGTTGTTTTGCATAATTTGGACCAGTTTCTTACGAAACTGGCCCCAATTTGCCTTCTTTGTATTATAGATCCTGGTAGTCCGGTGCACCGTGATGCCCATAGACTTTTCGAGGTTTATAAAGAACTCTATGCCGTTGTGGTCCGACCCCGTCAGGTCATCGACGACTCGCCAGCCGTCGGTCACCGACAGCATATCCGCTGTGCAGGCTGTGACGTCGACGCAGCTTGTGTAACGCCTGTTACCACGAACTACGTCGAAGGTTGGAGTTTCCCCTGTGTTGAGTATTTGCAGTCCAAGCTGGTCGAGAGCTCCCAGCATCTCGTCGCCTCTGCTATTGGTCTCACTACTGCCCCACCAAACACTCCAGGCGTTAGTGTCTCCTCCTATAATGAGCTTATGCGGGCCGGTCTCGCTTTCCACCTTCCTAAGGCTGTCCAGGTATGGCCCCAAGGGCTGGTCTGGCTCAAAATAGAACGAGACCAGAGTTAGTTTCCAGGCACCAGTTTGGATCCCCACCACGACGATGTTGTCCGTGGTGAGTTCTGGGTACTGCTTTACGGTAACTTTTGGATCAAAGACGGCTATGGCCGCTTTGACAGTCCCTTCTCCTTGCCTGGTGCACTGAAAGATTCGGACGCCTCTGGTCCCACTCATCCTTTTAGCGTTGCCTACATAGGGCTCCTGGATCAGCGCCGCAGTCGCTTTGCGCTGCTCGGCCTCGATCATAAGCTCATGGGTCGCCAGTCTCTTCCTTTGAAGATTCACCTGGAGTATTTTGTGCGGCAGTGTGTCTACTGGGACCACCTTAGCAGTAGGCGACGGTCGCACGTGCTAGCCTGTCCCATCTGACTCGAACAGGACACTCGGGGTTGAACGCATTGTGGTCCGTCTTCTCCATCTTCGCCTTGACGCAGTTATGGCATTTTGGGCAGTCCGCCTTTAGCCACTGGGCACACTCTGCACGCAGGTGTGGGCCTCCACAATGGCTGCATAAATCGGCCGGTTCTTTACAGAGTCGTCGACTATGCCCGTACCCAAGGCACCTCGTGCACTGCACCAGTGGCGACTGATCATCGACGAAGACGGTTTGAAGATCAATACGCGCTCTTCCCTTATCGAGCATCCTGTTGTAGATTGTCGGGGACGTGCTGACTATCACGTTCTGGGTCTGGGGGTTCCTGGAGTTCTTCTTATATTTTATAAGGAGTCGGTCTTCCTCACTGTCGAGGTCGCGAAAGACATCCCGGTTTTGATTACGTAGCGCCCCCAGCACTTCCTCATCCGAGTAGATGCGAAGGACGCCCCGGAAAACCAACAAAGGATCTTTATTTTTCACCTCCTCGACAACGAGATCTCTCCTGCCTTCTCTAGTCTTTCCCTTACTTTATCCCTTTCTTCTACCGACCTACATCCCATAACAATCTTCCTGTCCTTTGCCTTTCGCACGCGTTCTATCTCAACTCCTCCATCTTTGGCTTTGACAGCCTCTCTAATTTTGTTGATAATTTCCTCTCCTGTGTCCCCTTCGTCCTTGGACGTCACCACTATCGAGTGCAGTGCGGTCCTTCCTGGGGTCTGCCTTTTCGGTGGACCCGCCGCTACACTCGCGTAGGTGGCCGTCTTCTCCAACAGTTCCCCCTGCCTCTCCATCGCCTGCTGCAGCTTTTCCATCTTCTCGCTGCTCTCCTTCACCAGTGCGCTGTGCTCCGCTAGTGAAGCGAGCAACGAGATAACCTCCGGGGGGTTTTTGGGTGCTTCTGGTGGAGGTGTGACCTCCTCTCTTGCCAGCTCAAATCCCTTCACTTGTGCAGCAGCCGCCGCCTCTTCTTTCACAAGCTGGTACAGCCGTTCCACCGATTGGGTGATCCCGGCTCTCAGATCTGCCCTCAAATTGCGCGAATCGCCAAGGTGCGACTTCGCGCGCAGAAGGCAGTTGCGAGCCTCGGTCACCCGATCGGTGGGTTTGTTCGGCTGCAGCTGGCTCGTCCCCGGCGACATTCCCAGCGTCTCAGTGGAAGTACGGCGCGCCACAGCCCTGCCATCAGATGGGGCGCGCTTTATGGACTTCTGGGAGGCCGCCACGGTCTGGGCAGCTCTCTTAGATGACTGCGCAGTGGTCAACGGAAGAGGCTGAGACGCCGCCATTTTCCCATCCTCCCACTCACCAATGCTTCGCCTCACGCTTGAGGCTTGAATTGAAGCAATGGGAGGGGAGACCTCCCCCTCGAAGGTGATGGATAGTGCCGCATTTGATGGAGAGACTTGGGGATCTACGGACGATTTTTTGGCTGGGGTCCTGGAGAGGAACATGATGAGGGAAAACAAAAATTTAATAGAAAAAGCAACAATTGATATGATAAAATAATAATTATAGAACCAATAAAACCAAAATGGAGGATTTGGGCCAAAATCCGCAGTTTTTAGTATTTTTGCCCCAGCTTTGGGCTTAATTGAGGTGAAATATAGTATTTAGACCCAAATCCGTCGCAAAAATATAATATTAGCTATTATTTTCCTATTTATTAAGGAAAAACACAAAAAATTCAACAACTTCGCGACCGTTGGTCGCAAAAATCTGAAAAATTTACAGAATATACAATAAAATAAGGTCTATCGAATATACTAAAAATAATAAATTACTGAAAAAGATTTTAAAGAAATTTTTTAATTTTCGAAAAATGTTCAATCTTTGCTTACAGTCTAAAAACTATTAGGGCTAAAAATCAACCAACCAGTCGGTATCTTCTCTCCGCAAGCGCGCTAAAGATAGCAGTTGCAAAATTTTGATATTCGTCCTCGTTCCGCCGCAATTTGCAGTTGAAGTTCAAATCTTCAAATTGCCGCCAAAAATCAGACGGTGGCTGAAAAATTCGGCTGGTTGCTGAAATATGTCTTTGGTGCACTGTTCTTCTTGCGACCAAAAACTGGTTGCGCTCGCTCTTCTAGATTGGGTTTTAAGCACCACGTGGTTTCTGGTTTTTCATCAATTTCCTGAAAACCGAATGGATTTCAGGGTCGGTGGTGATGACATAGGCTGCTAGATCTTATTCCTCTCCAATTCCGCTCACAAAAATGGCTGTAGTAAGCCTCCTGCTCCTCTGGTATGCGTTAAGAGGTTCTTATTTCGAAAACTAACCTCAAAAGAGACAGTTTTCGTCTTCCAGAGCTGGTAACACTGCAATCCAGAGTGCACTCTTACTGACACTGCTCGGGGAACACTTTTCCACGCACGACAAGACGAAATTTGTTGAAATCGGTGCACTTTTTACCACTTTTTCGGAATTTAAAGTGCGGAGCAACTTGGAAAACGATCCGACCGCCACGAGAGCTGGGGGGGAACTGGTTAGGTTAGGTTAGGTTAGGTTAGGTTAGGTTAGGTTAGGTTAGGTTAGGTTTTTTTTTTTTTTTTTTTTTTTTTTGATTTAACTACTTGTCCCCTGACATGGTCAGAGACCTTATCTGGCATTTTTAATATGTAGTACGTAATGAGTTGAATATTATTGAGTATGTATATATAATTCTATAATTTTGGCTTCTAATTGTTGTATATGGTATCGATTATGAGCTATGCTTAACTTTTATATATATATGTCTATATATTATAGAAAGCATAGTTTTTTAATCTTTATTTCTTTTAATTACTTTAATGGCTATTGTCTGGCAGTATTCTAATAAAATTGGTCTTAATTTACTATTGTTCATTATTTCTCTAGTGGTGTTTCTATTTAGTGGTGTCTCTAGTTTTATTTCTAGCTCTCTTCTCTGCGTTTCATGGACAGGACAGTCGTAAATTATGTGCGGCACCGATTCCAGCGCTTCCGGTTTGCAGATACACGATGGGCTCTCCTTACGCTTGAAGCGGTGCAAGTATTCGGAGAACCCACCGTGCCCGGTCATAACTTGAGTCAACACTCCCGCAGGCTTTATCTTCCTAATAATTCTAAAAGCTTCAATGGCGTCCGGAAGGAAAATTTTTGTTACTGAAGCACTTTCACCATCCCTATACCTCCGGTTCCACTCGTCAAGTGACTCCATACGGATTTGCCTCTTGACGAATGAAACAGGGCAGCCGTCGTAATCGGGCTTCTTTTTAAGGTTTAATGTGGCTTCTTTCGCCAGGTGATCTGCACGTTCATTGCCCTCCAGTCCAGCGTGTGCCTTTATCCAGAACAAAGAAATATCTTTGCCCTGGGATAATGCTACGTTGAGGTTCGCCCTTGCCTCCACAGCCAGTACGTGAAGGGAACTCTGGTTTGTAACTGTATCCAATGCGGCCTTTGAGTCACTATAGATGCCGAAAGTTCCCTCTTTGCGCCGCAGTACCTGCCGTGTGGCTACACATATGGCCAGGAGTTCTGCTTGGTAGACAGTACAGTATGATGGCAAGCTAAGTTTGACGAACTTAACCTCGGCATTTCTGTCCCACAGGGACAGCGCTGCTCCGACTTTGCCCGCAATTCTGCTGCCATCGGTAAAAAACCTGATGTCCTGGCTGTTGTGGGTCTCCACAAGTGACTGATCTACCAAGCTCACGAACCCCATGGCCGCATGTTTTGCCGGGTGTGGGGTCTCCGCAAAGGCCACCACCCGCTCCACCTCCCGGCCCGCAAGTGATGACCGGGGTACCCCCCTCTTCACCTCATACAGAGTGGCTGCTTCCTGGATTCGTAAGTCGAGTGGGAGAATCCCAGCCAGCACGAGTGCAGAGTTAAGGGATACGGTGCGGTAAGACCTGCAGAGTTTTTGGGCGAACCCCCGCTGGACTGAATTTAGGGTTTTCTGAACTCCAACCTTTTTTGTCGCTGGTGCCCATGCACTGGCCGCATACATTATAACCGGTTCGACCGCTGCAGTATAGATGCTTCGAATCACCTCTGGGTGTAAACCCCAGCTCACCTTCGCTGCTCTGGACAGCTGTTTATAAATGGCAATGGCCTTCTTGCAGATATTAGCAGCGTGAGTGTTGAAGGTGAGCTTGTTGTCGACGGTAAGCCCCAGTATTTTTATTTCTTCCGACATGCCAATGTCGACCCCGCCCATGTTTAGACGCGGAACATCATACTTCAGTTTTCTTGTCACAACCATTGCACATGTTTTATGTGGTGCAAACTTCAGTTTGTTTCTGATGCCCCACGTCCGTACATGCTCGAGGGCGGCATTAGCCTGTCTTTCGACCTCCAGGGCTGTCTCCCCGTTGAAGATCAGCACCACATCATCGGCGAATGCCTGGCAGTGGTAACCAAGCTCTTCCAATTCTTTCAGGAGAGGGTCCAGTACCAGGTTCCACAGGATCGGACCGCCAATCGACCCCTGTACACACCCTTTATTTGTGTTCCTACCGCACTCCGCTCCAGCGTACCTGACCCGGACACTTCTGTCTTTCAGGTAGCTGTCTAACATCCGTCTTATGTTCACCGGGCACTTTTCCTCAGCCAGTCTGACCTTGATAGCCGGCCACCACGCGCTATCAAAGGCTCCCTCTATGTCAAGTGACACAACAGTGATAAGCTTTTTTTGCTTCAGCTTTACCTTGATATGTTGTATCATGCTGTAGAGGGAGTCCTCAGTGCTCCTCTGGGGCATAAAGCCAAACTGACGAGTACTCAACCGCGGTATCAGATGCCACTTAAGACGAGCTACTATCATTTTCTCCAGGATTTTGCCCAGGACTGGCAGGAGGCCGATCGGCCTGTAAGACTTCGGGGCTGTGTAGGAGTCTTTTCCAGGTTTACGGAGTATCACTACTGTTGCCACCTTCCAAGCCTGCGGGAAGTGACCCTGCTCAAGGCACTTGTTGGCTAGCGCGAGGAACACCCCCGGGTCCCGGGATATGGCTTGGGCACATATATCGGCGGTGAGACCATCCGACCCGGGTGCCTTCTTCGGGTTAAAACTTTCCACCGCGGATCTCAGCTCCAGAGGCGTAAACGGCGGGTCATGTTGTTCATCATGTGCCCACTCGTTTACACGACTGGCCGCTTCTCGTTTCCGACGGTGGTCATCGTTTTCTCCCTCTTCCAGGTCTTCCGGGTAGAAGGTCTCAGCCAGCAGCGACGCTGAGTCTTGGGGATTGAGTGACACTCCATCTTTAACCAATGGCAGGTCTTCATGCCTTTTGGCAGTCCGTCCAATGACTCTGTATATGCCCTCCCAGACACCCTCTTTATCCTGTTTTTGACAAAATCCCTTCCAACTGTCAATTTGCGCCTTTTTGGCTTTGGACTCATACGCTTCTTTGGCTTGCAGGTACTCTTCGACTACCAGTTGTCTCCGGGCCGGTGCCGCACATCGGATTCGACGTCTTCTGGTGTTGACTAACCTTTTTGCATCAGCGAGCTCAGCAGACCACCACGGCAAGGTAAGTGTGTTACTTGTTTTTAATTTTGGTATCGTTTCTTTGCAAGATTTTACTATTGTATCTATGTATTTGTTTATACTTACTTCTAAATCTATTGTATTATTTATTTTTTCGATTTCATATACTTTTAAATTGTTGTCCGCTTTTAATTGTGCTAATTTCTCATGAAATTGGCTCCAATTTGCTTTTTTTGTATTGTATATCCTTGTAGTTCTACTAATGTTTGTTCCTTTTGCTTTTTGTAGTTTAATTTTGAATACGATACCGTTGTGGTCCGAGGTCGTGATGCCTTCGTCAACCCTCCAATCATCCACCAGTTCCAGCATATCAGTGGAACAGGCCGGTTAGGTTAGGTTAGGTTAGGTTAGGTTAGGTTAGGTTAGGTTAGGTTAGGTTAGGTTAGGTTAGGTTAGGTTAGGTTAGGTTAGGTTAGGTTAGGTTAGGTTAGGTTAGGTTAGGTTAGGTTAGGTTAGGTTAGGTTAGGTTAGGTTAGGTTAGGTTAGGTTAGGTTAGGTTAGGTTAGGTTAGGTTAGGTTAGGTTAGGTTAGGTTAGGTTAGGTTTTTTTTTTTTTTTTTTTTTTTTTTTTTTAATACAGGTACGCCACTCCCTACCCTGAGCAGGGTCGTTGTTTAGTCATTATATTTTATTATTATTATTATTATTATTTTCTTTTTTTCTTTTCCTTCTCTAAATATATAGTTGTGTATTTTATATGTATCTCTTCTCTTTCCTCAGAGGTTGCGCAAACGCTTGGCATTTGCCAATTCTTTGCGCTTTCCTGAGGCCTATCTACTTTAACTTTCTTCTTCTCCTGTTAATATGTATAGGTCCATATAGTGTATATTTATATGTATTATAATTTTGTGTATATATTGTATATAATATATTGTATTTGATATTATATGTTATGATATGTTTGTGTGTCCTATATTTTATATATTTATTATAAGAATATTAAGTGTATAGATTGCTTTATTTATTTTTGCTTATCACGACCTCTGCTATTTGCTTGGCGTATTTTAAAAATATACTTCTTGTTTTATTTCCGGCCATTATATCTTTTACCGTTCTCCTATTCATTTGCTGCTCAAGTTCCTGCTCACAATCATATCTTGCCCGACCAAAGATTGGGCAGTCGAGCAAGACATGTAGAACGGATTCTTCGACTCCGGGGGCGCAGGCACACGATGAGTCCTCTCTACACTTGAATCTGGTCAGATATTCGGAGAACCCACCGTGTCCTGTCAGTATTTGAGTGACGATGCTATCTAACGTCATCTTTCGGATGGTTTTGTACCCTTCGGTGGCATCCGGAAAGAAGACTTTGGTGGTCCCGGCAGTTTCCCCTGAACGATATCTCCGGTTCCATTCGTCAAGAGACTCTCGCCTGATTTGCCTTTTGGCAAATGATACCGGGCATTTATCGTAATCAGGGGCGCGTTTCAGAGTGAGGGCGGCTGTTTTGGCCAAACAGTCGGCGCGTTCATTGCCCGCAAGCCCCGCGTGGGCCTTCAACCAGAACAAGGACACAGTTTTGCTCTGGTCAAAGGCCGTCCGGAGGTTTTTGCGGGCCTTGACCGCCAGGGGATGAAGAGAGCCATTATTGACAATGGTCTCCAGCGCAGATCGGGAATCACTGTAAATTGCGAAGCTCCGCTGAGCACCTCGAACGATGTCACCCGTGGCTCTGCATACGGCCAAGAGCTCCGCCTGATAGACGGTGCCGTAAGATGGCAGTTTTAGCTTGACGGCTCTGGTTTCGGCTGCGCCTTCCCAGTAGGATACTGCGGCACCCACTTTGCTGTCAATTTTACTGCCATCTGTAAAGATCTTTACGGCAAAGTCGCTGTTAGCGTTAAGATCTTCCTCGTCTATCAAGCTCTTGAACTCCAGGTGCATATGCGTCGCCGGGTGTCCATTTTCTGCATGCCCCGCTCTCCGCTCGACCTCCCTGCCCGCCAGATCTGGCCGGGGTACTCCCCTCTTTGCCTCGTACAGGGCGGCTGCCTCCTGTATACGTATGTCGAGTGGGAGTATTCCGGCAAGGAGTAGCGCTGCGTTCAAGGAGACCGTGCGGTATGCTTTGCAGAGCTTCTGCGCAAATCCACGTTGGATGGCATTTAACTGTTTCTTGGCTCCCAGCTTCCCCACTGCTGGAGCCCAGGCGCTCGCCGCGTACACAATCACTGGTTCTATTACGGCGTTATAAATGATCCTTATGACGTCTGCGTGGAGGCCCCAACTGATCTTGGCCGCCCTCGACAGCTGCCCGTATATTTTAACAACTTTTGAGCATATGTTTGATATATGTTTGTTAAAAGTCAGACAGCTGTCGATGGTTAGGCCAAGGATTTTTATATCCTTTGACATGCCAATACTGACTCCACCCATGGTCAGGAGTGGTTCGTCATATTTGAGCTTTCGCGTAACCACCATCGCTTGTGTTTTGTGGGGTGCGAATTTTAGCTTATTTTTGACTCCCCACTCCCCAACATAGGCGAGGGCAGCATTGGCCTGTCTTTGAACCTCCAACGCAGTGTCTCCGTCAAAAACCAGGACTATGTCATCGGCGAATGCCTGGCAATAGACGCCCCTAGCAGCCAGCTCCTTTAGGAGTGGGTCGAGGACGAGGTTCCATAGAATTGGACCTCCTATGGAGCCCTGGACACACCCCTTGGTCGTACTTACGGAGTGTGTCTCCCCGCCGTATCTCACCTCGACCCTTCTATCCCGAAGGTAGTTGCTGATTATCTTTCGGATATTGCTGGGACATCCTTCCTCCTTTAGCCTCACCTTTATGGCTGGCCACCATGCGCTATCGAAGGCTCCCTCTATGTCCAATGAGATCATGGTTATAAGCTTTTTCTGCTTTAGCTTACCTCTTATGTGTCCCATTAGGTCATAGAGGGAGTCCTCGGTGCTCTTCTGGGGTACGAAACCGTACTGGCGGGCGCTCATTTTAGGGAGAAGGTGCCACTTCAGTCTCCCCACAATCATCTTCTCGAGTACCTTGCCTAAGACCGGGAGCAGGCCTATTGGCCTGTAAGACTTTGGCTGGAAGTAGTCTTCTTTGGCAGGCTTCCGCAGGACAACGACTGCCGCTTCTTTCCATGGCTTTGGGAAATGGCCCAGCTGCAGGCACTTATTTATAATGGCCAGGAAAGTCCCTGGGTCCTGTGAGACCACTCGCGCGCAGATGTCTGCCGTGAAACCATCGGCCCCCGGGGCCTTCTTTGGATTAAAGCTTTCCACGGCCACCCTCAGCTCCTGTTCCGTGAACGGGGGGTCATAGTTATCATCATGCTCCCCTATCACGGATTCGGCTTGCCGTCGAGTGGCCTGGTGGTCAGCGTTGTCCTCACTTTCACGGTCCTCCGGGTAGAATGTTTCAGCAAGCAGTTTCGTCGACTCCTTCAGGCTCAGGAACTTTCCATTGTATTTCAAGGGGACGTCTTCTAGTCTTTTGGACGTACGACCGATCACCCTATAAATGCCTTCCCAAAGACCCTCTTTGTCCTGTTTCCCGCAAAACTCCTTCCAGCTTTTAGTCTGGGCTTCCTTGGTCCTGGCAAAATACTCGGTTTTCTTTTGTAGGTACTCGTCTATCACCCCGGCCTTTCGGGAGGGGGCTGCGCAGCGTATACGCCTCTTTCTGGTGGCAACTTCCCTCTTCAGGGTGGCTAACTCTTCGGACCACCACGGCAAGGTGAGTTTTGTGTGTGTTTTTATGCGTGGAATGTGTTCAGTGCATGCTTTGTGTATGTTGTTTGTGAATGTGTTTATTGTGTGTTCGAGTTGTAGAGTGTTACTGATTGCTAAAACTTCCGACGGGCTGATTTTATGATCTGCGTTTAACTGAGCCAGTTTCTCACTAAACTGACTCCAGTTTGCCTTTTTTGTATTATACAGCCTCGTCGTCCGCTGTGTGTGTGCGATCTCACCTCTCTTCAATCTAATGTTGAAAGTTATGCCGTTATGGTCCGAGTTCGTCAGGCTCTGATCCACCTTCCAGTCGTCCACCAGGTCAAGTATGTCCGTCGTGCAGGCGGTAATATCGACATGGCTAGTATACATCCTCCCCCCCCGCACAGTCTCGAAGGTTGGAGTGTCTCCGACGTTGAGTACCTGCATACCGATTTGATCAAGAGCGCCCGCCAGTGCATCTCCCCTTGAATCCGTTTTGGAACTGCCCCACCAGAGACTCTTGGCGTTTGAGTCCCCCCCGATAAGAAGCCTCTTCGAGCTCGCCATCGCTATTTTTCTAAGCTGCTCCAGGTATGGCTCTATGGGCGTGTCAGGCTCGAAGTAAAAACAGGCCAGTGTTACTTCCCAGGCAGCCGTACGGATTTTCACGACCACGATGTTGTCGGTCGTGAAATTTGGGCACTGTATAACTTCAATGTCTTTATTAAAGACGGCAATTGCCGCCTTTACAGTGCCCCCAGGATGGCTGTCATTCTGGAAGATTCTTGCCCCCCTGTACGGCTTTAGAGTTCCAACTCCACCCACATACGGCTCCTGGAGCAATGCAACGGCAGCTTTGCGATTGGCGGCCTCCAGCATGAGCTCGTCCGTGGCCAATCGCATTCTTTGCAGGTTAGCCTGTAAGAACCCATGTCTCTTAACCTCTCCACGGGGGAGTACTCCGGCCATATTAATCGCTGTGGCACCCTTAGCAATACGCGAAGTTGGATCGCGCTATTGCATCCCACCGTCTGCGTAACGGACAGTCCGAGCTAAACGCATTGTGGCTTAGGTTGTCGTGGCCCGCTTTCTTGCAATTACAGCATTTGGGGGACTCCCCGGCCAGACGCGATGGGCAATCCGCTCTCAGGTGAGCGTCGCCACAGTGCGAGCAAAGGTCCTTCTTCCCGGTGCATTGCTTTCGGCCATGGCCGAATCCAAGGCATTTCGTGCACTGCACAAGGGGAGTCTGGTCAAATACCCTCACCCTTTGCAAGTCGATATGTGCACGACCTGCCCCGGTCAAGACCTGCCACACCGGGGGGGAGACCTGTACCACAACATGACTTTCATATGGGTTCCGTGCTCGCCTGCGGTATTTTACGGCAACCCTCACCTCATCTTTCTTAAGCTCGCCCAGGAGGTGCTGGTTCTGTTTAAGGATCGCTCTGGTGATGTCGTCATCTGTGTTGTAGGATAAAACATCGGTCAACACCACCAAAGGATCCCTATTAACTGCCTCCTCAATTTTTAGTCCGGTCGCGGAGCCTCCCAATCTGTTCCTTACCAAGTCTAGTTCCTGGCGAGTTTGGCACCCTATGACCACTTTTTGGTCTCTTGCCTTGCGGACCTTGTCAACTCGGATGCCCGTTTCCCTGGCGTCTACAGCGACTCTAATTTTTTCTACAACGGCGGCACTAGTGTCATTCATATTAACCGAGCCAACAATAAGCGAGTGCAGCGGCTGCGGCGGCCCGAATTGCTTACCCGCCGCAACGCTTGCGTAGCTCTGGTTTCGGGGGGAAAACGGAGGAGCAGGAGGCGTCCCACTTGGTTTGTTATCTAGTTTTTCGCAGAGTGAGCGTGTAAAGAGCGAACACTCTGCTATTTGTTTCCTGTTTTCCCTCACTTCCTTCAATACGTCCACCATTGTTGGCTCCTCCTGCCTCTTCACCACCCGATGCAGTTTCTCCATCTTCTCGCTGTTCTCCTTCACCAGCGCGCTATGTTCCAATAGTGAAACGAGCAGCGAGTTAACCTCCGGAAAGCTCTTGGGTGCTTCTGGTGGGGGTGTTGCCTTAATGGCCTCCTCCCTTGCCAGCTCAGCCCCTTTTGCTTGTACAGCAGCCGCCGCCTCTTCTTTAACCAGCTGGTACAGACGTTCCACTGATTGAGTGATCCCGGCTCTCAGGTCTGCCCTCAAATTGCGCGAATCACCAAGATGCGACTTCGCACGTAGAAGGCAGTTGCGAGCCTCGGTCACCCGATCGGTGGGTTTTATTGGCTGCAGCTGGCTTGTCCCCGGCGACGCTCCCAGCGCCTCAGTGGAAATTCGGCGCACCACAGCCTTGTTGTCCGGCTGAGACGGGGCGCGCTTTGTGGACTTCTGGGAGACCATCACGGTTGAGGCTGCCTTCTTGGGCGAGTGCACGGCGGCTGATGGAAGGGGCTGAGATTCTGCCATCTTTCCATTTTCCCACTCACCAATGCTTCGCCTCACACTAGAGGCCTGAGTTGAAGCCTTGGGAGAGGAAACTTCCCTCTCGAAGGTGATGGATAGTGCTGAGTCTGATGGAGAGACTTGTAGACCAGTGGCAGTCTTTTTTGCAGGGGTTCTGGAGAGGAACATGGTGAAGGAGTAAAACTAAAACAAATAAACAATTTAAAAACGATAATAAAATAATTGCGTTAAAGATTTAAACTAATTTACTGATCCCTGTAAAGGGGCGATCAGTGAGTACTTAATAGAAGTTGTCAAAATAATTCCTCAAAAGAGGTGTCAATAATTTACTAGCTAGTTAAAGTTAAAATAAAGTCCTGAATACAGACGTCAAAGAGAATTGTCAAAAAACGTATTTATTTATTTTTTCCTAATTTTTTGGTTAGGTTAGGTTAGGTTAGGTTAGGTTAGGTTAGGTTAGGTTAGGTTAGGTTAGGTTAGGTTAGGTTAGGTTAGGTTAGGTTAGGTTAGGTTAGGTTAGGTTAGGTTAGGTTAGGTTAGGTTAGGTTAGGTTAGGTTAGGTTAGGTTAGGTTAGGTTAGGTTAGGTTAGGTTAGGTTAGGTTAGGTTAGGTTAGGTTAGGTTAGGTTAGGTTAGGTTAGGTTAGGTTAGGTTAGGTTAGGTTAGGTTAGGTTAGGTTAGGTTAGGTTAGGTTAGGTTAGGTTAGGTTAGGTTAGGTTAGGTTAGGTTAGGTTAGGTTAGGTTAGGTTAGGTTAGGTTAGGTTAGGTTAGGTTAGGTTAGGTTAGGTTAGGTTAGGTTAGGTTAGGTTAGGTTAGGTTAGGTTAGGTTAGGTTAGGTTAGGTTAGGTTAGGTTAGGTTAGGTTAGGTTAGGTTAGGTTAGGTTAGGTTAGGTTAGGTTAGGTTAGGTTAGGTTAGGTTAGGTTAGGTTAGGTTAGGTTAGGTTAGGTTAGGTTAGGTTAGGTTAGGTTAGGTTAGGTTAGGTTAGGTTAGGTTAGGTTAGGTTAGGTTAGGTTAGGTTAGGTTAGGTTAGGTTAGGTTAGGTTAGGTTAGGTTAGGTTAGGTTAGGTTAGGTTAGGTTAGGTTAGGTTAGGTTAGGTTAGGTTAGGTTAGGTTAGGTTAGGTTAGGTTAGGTTAGGTTAGGTTAGGTTAGGTTAGGTTAGGTTAGGTTAGGTTAGGTTAGGTTAGGTTAGGTTAGGTTAGGTTAGGTTAGGTTAGGTTAGGTTAGGTTAGGTTAGGTTAGGTTAGGTTAGGTTAGGTTAGGTTAGGTTAGGTTAGGTTTTTTTTTTTTTTTTTTTTTTTTTTTTTTTTTTTTTTTTTTTATACCTGTCCGGGCGCCAAGGCCCGGCCCGCGAGCTAGCCTACATGGTTGTCCCCGGATATTTTTCCAGGATTATAGTACAGGAGGGGGTATATTTCATATCGTGTTTTTTATTTATTTCTTAACATGGCTTTTTCGCCTTTTGTAGATCTTTATTTATACAGTTCTTAGTAATTCTTATCTTTTACTACATTCACATTATTTATACCTTTTCTTATATCTAATTCAGTAAATCGACTTATTACATTTACTATTTTTCTTACAGCTATTTATTGCCTTAATTACTATTTGTTACATTTTTAAGACTACCTCATATCGTTTTTACATTTTTCTACATTTCTTATTACTATTTCTTATAACTATTACATTATTTACTTATTATTTATTTAATTAATCTTAATTTTACTTAATTACTGCACTTTTTTTCTATTATTCTATTCTTATCTACAGGTTACAGTTTTGCTAATGTTTATATAAGTTATTATATAATTTAACAAATATTATATATCTATTTGTTTCTTTTGTTTACTATGTGGCATATTTTTATGCAGTATTCTTTAAAGTCGTTAGCGTAATGTTTATTGGTAAGAAGTGCACAAAGATTATCTTTACAAACTTTCATTCCTACTTTTTGTTCTAGGTCAAATCTATCCAGCGCGTGTGCAGGACAATCTATGAGCAAATGCGTGACGTCTTCGATTGCATTAGGTTCACAGACGCATGATGGACTCTCCCTGCACCTGAAACGGTTCAGGTACTGAGAGAATCCACCATGCCCCGTGAGCATCTGGGTGAGCTTTCCCTCCGGCTTGGCCTTGCGGACAAACCGGTACGCGGCAATCGCGTCAGGGAGGAACATTTTAGTTACTGACGCAGTGTCTCCGGCAATATAACGACTATTCCATACCTTAAGGGATGTTTGCCGTATTAGCCTTTTAATAAATGAAACTGGCACCTGGTCGTAGTCTGGTTTCCTCTTTGACGCTAAGGCCGCGCATTTGGCTAGATCGTCGGCGCGCTCGTTACCAGGCAGTCCTGCATGAGCTTTGACCCAGAACAAGGATACATCTTTGCCCTGAGTCACGGCCTTCCGCAGGTTCTCCCTCGTCTCCACAGCCAGAGGGTGAAGGGACCAGTGGTTCACGACCGTCTCCAGTGCGGCTCTCGAATCGCTATATAGACCATAGGTGACCTCCCTCCTTTTGAGGATGACGCTCGTGGCTTTACATATGGCTAGGAGCTCCGCCTGGTAGACTGTGCAGTATGCGGACAGACTGAGCTTGAGGTTCTGGATTTCGGCCTCACTATTCCATAAGGATAGCGCGGCCCCAACCCTCCCCTCAATCTTACTGCCGTCGGTGAATATTCGCACCTGCTGCACATTGTACCTGTTCACAAGGCTTTGGTCTACCAGTTGGATAATTTCCATTGCCATATGTTCCACCGGGTGAGGAGCTTCTGCAAACCTTACCGGGAGCTCCGTCTGTCTATCACCTAGTTCGGGCGGGGGTGACCCTCTTTTTGCCTCGTACAATGCGGCTGCTTCTTGTATTCTGAGGTCAAGAGGCAGTATCCCCGCCAACACTAGTGCCGAGTGTAGAGAAACTGTCCGGTACGATTTGCAGAGCTTCTGAGCGAAGCCCCTCTGCACCGTGTCGAGCAACTTGCGCACCCCGACCCTCCTTGATGCCGGTGCCCACACCGCAGAAGCATACATAATTATCGGCTCTATGGTGGCCGTATAAATGGAGCGAATGACGTCCGCGTGCAGCCCCCAATCAACCTTTGCAGCTTTGGAAAGCTGCTTGTAAATGTCAAGAGCCTTTCGGCATTGTAGCGCGACATGCGTATTAAAAGTAAGTCGGTCATCGATAGTTAGTCCTAGGATTTTGACCTCTCGTGACATGCCAACGCTGACTCCTCCCATGTTCAGCAGTGGGGTGTCGTACTTAAGTTTCTTGGTCAGAACCATTGCGCAAGTTTTGTGCGGCGCAAACTTCAACTTATTTCTGACTCCCCATTGCCGAACGTAGGCAAGCGCTGCGTTAGCCTGTCTCGAGATGTCAAGTCCAGTGTCTCCGTCAAAGACCATACACACGTCGTCAGCGAAAGCCTGCACGTACACACCCATCCGCTCCAGTTCCCGAAGTAGAGTGTCCAACAGAAGGTTCCATAGGATGGGACCACCGATTGACCCCTGCACGCAACCCTTGTTGGTGCTCCTAGTGCATTCTTCCCCAGCGAATCTTACACTGACTTTTCTGCAAGCCAGATAGCTATCCAGTAGCCTCCTGATATTTACCGGACACTTTTCCTCAGCCAGACGGATTCTAATGGCCGGCCACCATGCGCTGTCGAAGGCCCCCTCTATATCCAATGACACTAGAGTTACCAGCTTTTTACGCTCAATCAAACCCTTGATTCGGTGTATTAGCGTATAGAGGGCGTCCTCGGTGCTCTTCTGGGGCATGAATCCAAACTGGCGAGTACTAATCTTCGGTATGATGTGCCATTTAATCCTTGCTACTGTCATCTTCTCCAGGACCTTCCCCAAAACCGGCAATAGACCAATAGGTCTGTAAGCTTTGGGGTTCGTATAATCATCCTTGCCCGGTTTTCTCAGGACTACCACGGTTGCCTGCTTCCAGATGTCCGGAAAGTGTGCTAATTCTAGACACTTGTTGTAAAGGGCAAGGGATTCGTCCAGGTCCTGGTAGATAGCTCTGCTGCAGATATCTGCTGTGAAGCCATCCGCTCCCGGGGCCTTCTTTGGGTTGAAACTTCCCGCCGCGGTCTTTAGCTCCAGCAGTGTAAACGGTGGATCATGATTCTCATCATGTTTCCACTCATTTACCCGCTCTGCCGCATCTCTGGCACGGCGATGATCTTCGTTGTCAGTTTCCTCCAGGTCTTGTGGGTAGAATGTCTCCGCTAGTAAGTTCGCTGACTCTTTTGGGTTCAGGAATGCACCTTCTTTGGTTAAGGTCAAGTCTTCTTGTCTCCTGGTGGTCCTACGGATGACGCGGTAAATACCGTCCCATACTCCTTCCCTGTCCTGTCTTCTACAGAACTCCATCCAGCTTTCTATTTGGGCTTTCTTGGCTTGGCACTCATATTCTTCTTTCTTTTGCAGGTACTCAGTTACCACTATTTCTTTGCGGTACGGTGCCGCGTTCCTTATCTTTCGCCTGAAGGTAGTGGCAACTTTCTTCAGCCTGGCGAGCTCATCATTCCACCATGGGACCTTGAGTACCTCGGTACTCTTTTTTATAGGCATGCTGCTGTTACATGCCTCTGTAATAGCATTATTAAATTTAATTATCATGTTTTCTAACTCTAGGTTTGAATTGATGCAGTTAATTTTGTCGAGGCTAATATTATTTATTAATTTTTGTTCTGAAAGTGTTAGGTTGAAAAGGTCCCAGTTTGCCTTTTTGGTATTGAATAGTCTTGTGCTTCTTTGCACCCTAAGACCTCTACTCTTGCGGAGATTTATGTCAAGTAGGATGGCATTGTGGTCCGAGCTCGTCATTTCCTGGTCTACCCTCCAGTTGTCTACTAAATGTAGTAGATTTTCAGAGCAGGCTGTAATGTCTACAAAACTGGTGTACGCCTTATTACCCCTGACGGTGTCAAAAGTAGGCGTATCACCTCTGTTGAGTACCTGCAATCCAGACTCTTCCAGGGTACCGGACATCTCAACTCCCCTGTGGTCTTCTATGGTGCTTCCCCACCAGGTACTCTTGGCGTTGCAATCGCCCCCTATTAGCAGTCCTCTTGAGCCCAGGTCCTCTCTGATCTTTCTGATCTGATCCAGGTATGGCCCTATGGGTTGGTCTGGTTCGAAGTAGAAGGACACCGCCGCGATTTCCCAAGCGGAAGTTCGGATCCTCAGCACAACAATATTGTTGGTCGTGAGTTTCGGGCACTGGATGACGTCAAGATCGTCGTCGAAGACAACGATAGCCGCCTTCACAGTCCCATCTCCTACTGCTGCACACTGGAAGACTCTCGCCCCACGGTAGTCCTTCATCCTTCTAACCCCCCCCACATACGGCTCCTGGATCAAGGCGAATGCGAGTTTTCGCTTGCTGGCCTCAATCATGAGTTCCGTGGTTGCCAGCTCTTTCCTCTGGAGGTTCGCCTGGGCTACTGCATATCTTCTGGTGGGGCTACCTACCCCGGAGCGACTTGTGACAACCTTAGCAGTACGCTACCTTAGCCCTAGCCAGTGCCTCCCACCTTCTACGCACCGGGCATTCGGAGCTAAACGCATTGTGCTCAGCGTTCTCTGCTTTAGCGTCCATGCAGTTGCAGCAAGTTGGTGGTGCTGCCGCCAGGTAATCCGCACATTTCGCTCTCAAGTGTGGTCCGCCACAATGGCTACACTTAGGGAGAGTGTCCTTGCAGAATCGTCTGCCATGTCCATAGGAGAGGCACATAGAACATTGCACTAACGGCGATTGGTCTGCGACCCGAACCTTCTGCATATCTATGTGCACTGCTCCTCTGTCCATCATTCGATTATAAATTTGAGGGGACACTCTCAGCGCAATGTGACTTGTGAGCGGGTTCCTGGCGCGACGCCTGAACTTTACGTCGACTCGGTCATCCCCCTTGTCGAGACCACCAAAGACATCCTTGTTCTGGTTCCTCAATGCGGTAAGGATGTCATCATTGCTATTAAAGGATAGCACGTCTTTGAGGACCAGCATCGGGTCCTGGTTTTTAACGTCCTCGACAATAAGGCGGCCGTCTGCACTCTGCAGTCGCTCCTTAAGCTTTTTCCTTTCCTCTTCCGTTCTACATCCTATTATGACCTTCTTATCTTTTACCTTTCTTACCCTCTCTACTGTTACCCAACCATCTTTAGCATTCACTGCCTTTCTTATTTCGCTCAATACCTGATCACCAGTGTAAGTATCGTCTTTTGACGCTATAGTGACGGAGTGTAGCGCGCTTCTTTCTGGTGTATGCCTTTTGGGCTGCGCTGCTGCCACACTCGCGTAGGAACAGGCTTGAGAGGCTACCTGTGATGCGATGGTTTCTCTCAGGGATACTATTTCCAATTGTGTTTTGTCAATTTTTTCCCCTTGTATTTTCAACAATTTAATTAATTCTTCCCCATCCCTTCCCATTGTCTTTCCCTGATTTCCCATATCCCTCTCTTGGGACCCTTTATCCTCCCTATCATTATGGCTAATTTTTATTTTGTTTACAGGTCCGGTTTCAGCTGTCATATCTTTTATAAGCTGGTACATCGCCTCTACCGCCTGAGTGATGCCAGCTTTGATGTCTGACCTCAGATTGCGAGACTCGCCAAGATGCGTCTTCGCTCTCTGAAGCCAGAGTCTACCTTCTTTCACTCTGTCGGCAGAAACCACCAACTTCGGCGACCCACTCGCAGTCTCTACAGAGCTTCGTCGTTTAGCGATGGTTTCAGAGGGCCGCGTGGCCTTCTGGATCTGCTTTGGGGGAGCCACTGGGATCTGCGTCAGTTTTCCAGGTGAAACAAGAAATGTGGCAGAGGCGGCGGTCTTTGATCCGTCTCCCCTGCCACTCTCCCATTCCCCAATGCTCTTGCGTACGCTGGGAGCCTGTGTCAACTTGCCGGGGGAGGGTCCTGCCCTCTCCGATTCAGTCCGTGGGTTGGCAGAGCTAGTCTCTGTCACCTTGGTAGTCATTTTGCGGGGTGTGTGTTCGAGAGGCATGTTCAGGGGGGCTCAGTCGGTCGGTAACGTCAAACAGTAATACTAAGTCCTAAGAACACCGATTGGTGCTTTGACTATCCCTGTAAAGGGGGGATAGTGAAGAAGTCAGTACGGATGTGGAATTATTACTATCCCTGTAAAAGGGGGATAGCAAGAAAGTCAGTCTAGGCACGTCAGAATTTGTTTTAATATCCCTGTAAAAGGGGGATAGTGTCTTTTGTCAAAAAGGGGGTGCACACAACGTACTTATGAGCATAAATGTGAAATAAAAGAAACAACAATAAAAGAAAAACACGAAAAACTTTTTGACTCTATGTAGAGTCGGTCTCTACGGTTCAAGAGATAGCTCTTCCCAAGCCCTTCCAAATAAACCCAAACAACACGGCTCTAGCCCAAAGGGTTCCGGAGATACAGGAGTTTAAAATTTTGGTTTCCAATCCAAGATGGCGCTCAAAAATGGTTAAAAGTGGTTTTCTCCTGAACCCCTTGTCCGATTTCCACCGTGCTTGGGCTCTCCCGGCTGCGCTCGAGGAGCTTTATCCCTCGGGATAAGATTCGGGAAGAAATAATTTACCGTGCTGTATTCCCTAAATTACACGTTAGTCGAACAGAACGGAGCCAGCCAATGCCCACAGGAAAAACCCGAGTCCTCCACGACCCACGGTTCGGGAGTTATCCAAGTCTAAAATTTAATCTGACAGTTGGAGAACTGTCAAATCCAGACTTCAACCCGGTATAACTCCACCACCCGCGGCCGCAGAACACTCGTGCCTGGGCTCATTCAGCTTGGCTCAAGTAGCCCCGTCCCGTCTTGTGGTTTTCAGGATCCTGAAAATTTTCAGCTTCAAAACACCTGAAACCTAGTGGATCGGACAGAGGTCGTCCCCGCAAATACTCCCGCGAAAACGGCAACCCTCTACGACCCCAGAGTCCGGAGCTATGAAGCGGCGAAGAATTTCAAAATGGCCGCCCAGCTGTCAAAGGCCAAACTCAAGTGGCTGTAACTCCGCAACCGTTTGTCGGAGAGAGCTGCGGTCTCGAAAGCAGTACCTGCCCAGACGCCCCCTATCCGCCAAGACCGGTTTCAGGACTAAAAATTTTCAGGCCTGAAAAACGCCTGAAAATGTAAGAGCTATCTCCGCACGTGTGTTTCACTAAACAATGCGAAAATCTGAGTTTTCTACGACCAATAGCTTCGGAGATATTTATATTTTTACGCTACAACCTATAAAAACCAAAATGGCCGAAAGTTCAATTTTGTTCAATTTCAAAGCTATTGGACGCGACTTTGGACTCAATCCTAAAGTAAAACACGTTTAAAAAACAATTTTGCACTCAAATTATAATAATTTCTATATATTAATAAGATATTGAAGAAATTAACAAAAAATTCAATATCTTCTAAGTCACTAAATATAAAAATTTGGAAAAAATTAAATAAAATGTGTTAATTACTAATCTACGAAGCTAAATACAAAAAAATTAATTTTGCGAAAATTTATAATAGAAAATTTTAGAAAAACCAGAAAAAAATTAAAAATTTAGTTTTTTCCAACAAAAAAGGTCCAAAAAAATCTTAGCTTAATTTAGATGTCTTCGTCAGGTGAGCGCGCAGCAAAATCCACCAGAAAAAAGAGGGGTCCTGCCTGAAGAATTTTCAGTACAGGAGCTTAAAGTTCCGATACACTAAACTGAATATCTTCGGTTCCGTAAGAGGTAAAATTCAGTTCTTGACTTCTTCGTAATGTCCTTGTAGATCTTCTTGAGCTGTCAAAAAACCAGCCTCCTCTGACGCTGGGATCGACAACCTCGTGGTCAGAAATATAGGTTATGTTTTTATTGTTTTCCACTTTTCTCCGTGATGCGTTGGTGGATTTCCAGCCAGGTAGGTTCAAACGATGTCACAGGGTAGCCCCCAGGTTTGGATGTCGGAAAACAAGTAGGTCGTCGATGTACTTGTAGACTTATGAGGCTTTAAAGATTCTCAACAACATAAATTTGTTGGTTTTTCCGTTATAAGTTTTCACACACTGTTTTCCGTCACTGAACTTTTGGTCGCACGCATGCACGGCACAAAACCACAACTTTTGGTATATTGCACGATATCGTAGCGCGAAAAAATACCACTAAAAAGATTTTTTAAGTACGGAGCCTCGCAAAAACGTGGTGTTTTCGAGCGCGGTTGGACTCAGACTGGTTAGGTTAGGTTAGGTTAGGTTAGGTTAGGTTAGGTTAGGTTAGGTTAGGTTAGGTTAGGTTAGGTTAGGTTAGGTTAGGTTAGGTTAGGTTAGGTTAGGTTAGGTTAGGTTAGGTTAGGTTAGGTTAGGTTAGGTTAGGTTAGGTTAGGTTAGGTTAGGTTAGGTTAGGTTAGGTTAGGTTAGGTTAGGTTAGGTTAGGTTTTTTTTTTTTTTTTTTTTTTTTTTTTTTTTTTTTTTTTTTTTTTTTTTTTTTTTTTTTTTGTTGGAGCAGGGTGGAAAATCCTCATGGACGCCGCGACTGTCCCACGAATAGGACAGTCGCGGCAGTGCCGGACTCTTACCGGCTAAAAACCACTCCTGCTCTGGCTATGATCCTTTGACTGAGTCAAAGCCATTATACATTCGTATTTATAAATAATTTACATAGTCTACTTAGTTAGAAGTTTATATCTATAGCACTATGGCTCAATACAAAATACAGTATACTATGGCACTATGGCTTAATACAACTTGTACCCACTAATTTGACAGGTTTAGGGGGGTTCAGATAAGCTTGAAGGGAGTTGACATAATAATTCCTAAATCATTTATAAAATAATTTAAGAATTATTATGTCAATTTATTATAGGAAATATAGAATCTATATAATAACTAGATAGGCTATAAGGGAGCTTACATAGTAATTAATAACGTAAAAATACATTTCAACTTTTTTTTTTTTTTTTTTTTTTATTTTTTTTTTTATTTTTTTTTTTTTTCCCTTTTTCTTTCTTTCTTTTCTTCCTTTAAGTTTTCTTTCATATATATATATTTTTTTTTTTTTTTCTGGTTTGTACTGCAATAAATCTCAATATCTTTTTTTTTTTTTTTTTTTTTTTTTTTCTTTGTGTCTAATTTTTTATGATACTATGCTCTATATTCTTATAATATATACAAGTATCATGTTTCTTAATCTACCTTATTTCTACTTATTACACTTTGACCTATCTTATTGCAATATTCCAAAAATTTGTTTCTAGCTTTACTTCGTATCAATTTTGGTAAGTTTTCTTTTACTAAATTTATTCCAAGCTCCTGCTCCAGCTCGTACCGGGAACCGGCAGTGATAGGGCACTCCAGGAGGATGTGCGAAACCGTCTCCTCCACACCAGGTTCGCAGGTGCACGATGAGCTCTCCTTACACTTGAAGCGTTTCAAGTATGCAGAGAACCCACCGTGCCCCGTCAAAATCTGTGTGGTGATGCTGGTATGATTAATTTTCCGAACTATACTGTACGCCTCAACCGCGTCAGGGAGAAACATTTTTGTGCCAGCAGCTGTATCACCGGTTTTGTATCGTTCGTTCCATTCGTCAAGCGTTTGCAACCGGATGCTACGCTTGACGAATGAAACGGGGCACAGGCTGTAATCCGGCTTCTTTTTCGACCGCAAAGCGGCCCCCTTTGCGAGTTGGTCAGCCCTTTCGTTACCCTCCAATCCTGCGTGGGCCTTTATCCAAAACAAGGAGACACTTTTATTTTGGAGCTTACAGCGTCTTATGGTGTCTCTTGTTTCCACTGCTAAGGGATGGGGGCAACCAGGATTGACCACCGCCTGAAGAGCCGCCATGGAGTCGCTAAAAATTCCGATTGGGTTCTCCCCGAGCTTTAGGGCTTCTCCAGCCGCTTTTTGCAAGGCCAACAGTTCAGCCTGGTAGACGGTACAGTAGGACGGCAAAGTAAGTTTGAGGGCCTTTGTTTCGGCAGTGCTATTCCACAAGGATAGCGCCGCTCCAACTTTGCCCTCAATCTTACTGCCGTCAGTGAAGATACGCACAGCAAGATTGCTGTGGTTCCTGTACTGTTCCTCGTCCACCAGGCTGCCAAACTGTAGTCTGGTCTGCTCCGCGGGGTGCGGAGCCTCAAGTGCTGGAGCCATCCGCTCGATCTCCCTGTCTCCTAGTCCAGGCTGGGGCACCCCCTTCTTCGCTTCGTATAATCTCGCCAATTCTCGTACACGAAGGTCGAGCGGGAGTATTCCAGCCAGTACCAGTGCTGAGTTCAGGGAGACCGTTCGGTAGGCTCTGCACAATTTCTGAGCAAACCCCCGTTGAACCACGTTGAGCTGTTTTTTGACCCCTATCTTGTTTGCGGCTGGCGCCCAAGCACTCGCAGCATACAGCACAATTGGCTCCACTGCCGCGGTGTAGATAGCTTTGATGACCTCTGGATGCAAGCCCCAGCTGACACGGGCTGCACGAGCAAGTTGTTTGTAGATGGCTATCGCCTTCTTACAGACGATAGCTATATGCTTGTTGAAGGTCATCTTAGCGTCGATCGTCAGCCCCAGTATCTTGACATCTTGGGACACTTCAATACCGACCCCTCCCATGCTCAAGCGCGGCGTGTCATACTTCAGCTTCCGCGTTAGTACCATCGCACAAGTTTTGTGCGGTGCGAATTTCAGCCTGTTTCTAACACCCCACGCTCGAACATGTTCGAGAGCGGCATTGGCACTCCCCTCGATCTCTTGAGCCGTTTCACCGTCAAACACCAGCACCACATCGTCGGCAAAGGCCTGACAGTAATATCCCCCATCTTCTAACTCTTTGAGGAGCGGGTCCAGCACCAAATTCCAGAAGATCGGTCCACTCACCGACCCCTGGACACACCCTTGGCTCGTTTGCCTTCTGATCTCCTCACCGGAGTATCTGACGCTGACAACCCTGTCACTCAGGTAACTGCTGATTACTCGTCTCAGATTTACAGGACACTTTTCCTCAGCCAATCGTACCTTGATTGCGGGCCACCACGCACTGTCAAACGCTCCCTCAATATCCAGCGACACAAGAGTCACAATCTTTTTGTGCACCAGTTTCGCGCGAATGTGCTGTACAAGATTGTAGAGGGCGTCCTCAGTGCCTTTTTGGGGCATAAAGCCGTATTGGCGAGTACTAATCCTTGGTAGCAAATGGAATTTGAGACGAGCAACCAGCATCTTTTCGTAAACCTTCCCCAAGACAGGCAAAAGCCCAATCGGCCTATATGACTTGGGTACAGTGTACGAGTCCCTGCCCGGCTTCCTGAGCACCACTACCGTTGCCTCCTTCCAGACCTTTGGGAAGTAATGATGTTCCAGGCACTTGTTAAGCAGTGCCAGGAAGTAATCAGGGTCACATGCTATGGCCTCTGCGCAGATATCGGCTGTGAAGCCGTCGGCTCCGGGAGCCTTCTTTGGGTTAAATGACGTTACGGCCGTGTGTAGCTCGTTTTGGGTAAACGGTGGATCATGTTTTTCATAATGGCTCCACTCGTTTACCATCTCAGCCAGATATCGAGTTTGGCGCTGGTCTGCATTGTCGTCTTCTTCTCTGTCCTCTGGATAGAATGTATCCGCCAACAGATTCACCGAACCTTTGGCATCGAGAGTTAACCCATTCCTCTGGAGCGGCAGATCTTCCTCTCTTTTTGCTGTTCTTCCTATCACCCTATAAATACTCTCCCAGACACCCTCTCTGTCCTGTTTTTTACAAAACTCCTTCCAGCTCTCAGTTTGAGCTTTAATTTCGGCTAATCGATACTTTTCCTTTTCTTCCAGGTACAGGCTAACGACATGTGCTCTACGGACTGGCGCTGCGTTCCTAATTCTGCGTCTCCTGGTCGCGACTAGCCTCTTCATCTCGGCGAGCTCCTCGGTCCACCACGGCAAGGTAAGCGTTTCTGTTTTATTTTTATTTGGTATTGTGGATCTGCAAGATTCTGTGATAGTTTCTATGTAAATTTTGATAATGTTTTCTAATGCATTCTGATTGTTTATATTATTTAGTTCTGATAATATTAAATTTTTGTCTTGCATAATTTGAGACATTTTCTCACGAAATTGCCTCCAATTTGCCTTCTTCGTGTTATAAATTCTAGTAGTTCTACTGATGTTAATTCCTTTTGATTTTATTAAATTTACGCCAAAAATTATACCATTGTGGTCCGAGCTCGTGAGACCCTCCTCCACATGCCAGCCGTCGACCAGGTTCAGCATATCCAACGAACAGGCCGTCACGTCCACATGGCTGCTGTATCTTTTCCCACCCCTTACAGTGTCGAAGGTTGGGACTTCCCCAACATTCAGGATGTGCAGACCAAGCTCCTCCAGAGCTCCACACATTTGCTCTCCCCTCGCGTCTTCATTGGTACTACCCCACCAGGTGCTTTTTGCATTGGCATCCCCTCCTATAACCAATCTTTCCGACCCTGTTTCACGTTTGGCCCCCCTAATCTGCTCCAGGTATGGCTCTATGGGTTGGTCAGGCTCAAAGTAATAGGACACTAGCGTGATCGTCCAGGCTCTAGTCCGGATTCCCACCACAACGATATTATTTGTGGTGAGTTGCGGGTACTGTACGACATCCAGGTCTTGGTTGAAGATGGCTATTGCCGCTTTTACTGTCCCTTCTCCTACTTCAGAGTTCTGAAACACCCTAACGCCTCGCCGGCCTCTCATTCCTCTCGCCGCACCCACATAAGGCTCCTGGAGCAGAGCTACGCTAACTTTACGCTTGTCGGCCTCGAGTAGCAGCTCGTTCGTAGCTAGCCGGCTTCGTTGGAGGTTAGCTTGGATTATTTGGTACTGGGGAGTATACGCAGGGACCACCTTAGCAATATGCTATGGACGCTCTGGCCAACGCATCCCACTTCTTGCGTACGGGGCATTCACTATTGAAAGCATTGTGATCGCTGTTCTCAAATTTTGCCCGAATGCAGTTGACGCATACTGGTGCTTCACCTAGCTGGTTTCCGGGACACTCTGACCTGAGATGTGGGCCACCACAGTGGCTGCAAAGGTCAGCCGAATCCTTGCAGAAGCGTTTGCCATGTCCATAGCCCAGGCATCGGGTGCACTGCACCAGTGGTGTTTGGTCTTCCACTCGCACCCTTTGGAGATCAACCCGTAGTTTTCCCTCCTCAATCGCCCTTCTCCAGATAGTAGGCGAAACGCTCAAGACGAAGTGGCAGCTGTGGGGATTTCGCACTTTCCTACGGAACTTTACTACCATTCTATTCTCCTCGTCGTTGATGCCATGGAAAACCCCCCGGTTCTGATTTCTGAGAGCTTTTAAAACATCTTCGTCGCTGTGAACAGCCAGCACGTCCCTCAGGATCAGAAGCGGGTCCTTGTTTTTCATCTCCTCAACGACGAGATGGTTACCTGCCTCCTCGATTCTCTCGCGCACCCTTTTCCGTTCCTCTTCCGAACTGCAGCCCATAATAATTTTTCTATCCTTAGCTTTTCTCAAACTTTCTATTTCAACCCCCCCCTCTTTTGCTCTAACAGCCTGTCTTATTTTCTTTACTATCTCCTCACCCGTGTCTTCCTCTTGTTTTGACGTTACCACAATGGAATGCAGCGCGGTCCTTCCTGAGATCTGCCTTTTCGGTGGACCTGCCACTACACTCGCATAAGTGGCCGTCCTTTCTAGCATGTCATTCTGCCTCTCCATCGCCTCCTGGAGTCTCTCCATTTTCTCGCTGCTTACCTTCACCAGCGCGCTGTGCTCCACTAGTGAAGCGAGCAGCGAGTCAATTTCTGGAAGGATCTCTGGCAGAACTGTTTCCTTGTCGGCTTCCTTCGAAACAATTTGTGCTCCCTTTAATAGTATCGCAGCTGCCGCTTCTTCTTTTATGAGCTGATACAATCTTTCCACCGACTGGGTGATCCCTGCCTTTAAGTCCGCCCTCAAGTTGCGTGATTCGCTAAGGTGCGATTTCGCACGCAAAAGGCAGTTTCGTGCCTCAGTCACCCGGTCAGTGGGTTTAGGAGGCTGTTGTTTACTCGCTCCCGGCGATCCCTCCGCCACCTCACCTGATATTCTGCGCGCAGCTATCTTGTTGTCTGCAGAAAATGAAGGCTTTCTAGGTTTCTTGGGGCACGCCGGGACCAAGGCCGCCCTCTGGGGTGAGTGGGCAGTGGCCGGGGAAAGAGACTGAGGTTCCGCCAACTTTCCAGCCTCCCATTCCCCAATGCTCCGCCTCACACCAGAGGCTTGAGTCGGAGCCCTTGGAGGGGAAGATTTGGTCTCAATTCGGTTGGAAAGACTTCCACCCGACGGAGAGACGTGAGAGCCCGAACGCCCCTTGGCTGGAGTCCTTGCAAGGAACATGGGTTAGGTTAGGTTAGGTTAGGTTAGGTTAGGTTAGGTTAGGTTAGGTTAGGTTAGGTTAGGTTAGGTTAGGTTAGGTTAGGTTAGGTTAGGTTAGGTTAGGTTAGGTTAGGTTAGGTTAGGTTAGGTTAGGTTAGGTTAGGTTAGGTTAGGTTAGGTTAGGTTAGGTTAGGTTAGGTTAGGTTAGGTTAGGTTAGGTTAGGTTAGGTTAGGTTAGGTTAGGTTAGGTTAGGTTAGGTTAGGTTAGGTTAGGTTAGGTTAGGTTAGGTTAGGTTAGGTTAGGTTAGGTTAGGTTAGGTTAGGTTAGGTTAGGTTAGGTTAGGTTAGGTTAGGTTAGGTTAGGTTAGGTTAGGTTAGGTTAGGTTAGGTTAGGTTAGGTTAGGTTAGGTTAGGTTAGGTTAGGTTAGGTTAGGTTAGGTTAGGTTAGGTTAGGTTAGGTTAGGTTAGGTTAGGTTAGGTTAGGTTAGGTTAGGTTAGGTTAGGTTAGGTTAGGTTAGGTTAGGTTAGGTTAGGTTAGGTTAGGTTAGGTTAGGTTAGGTTAGGTTAGGTTAGGTTAGGTTAGGTTAGGTTAGGTTAGGTTAGGTTAGGTTAGGTTAGGTTAGGTTAGGTTAGGTTAGGTTAGGTTAGGTTAGGTTAGGTTAGGTTAGGTTAGGTTAGGTTAGGTTTTTTTATATTTTTTTTTTTTTTTTTTTTTTTTTTTTTTTTTTTTTTTTTTTTTTTTTTTTATTATATCACTACCTCTGACGTAATCAGAGCCTATGTCTATACTAATTCTCTTTCATACCAGTTCTCACTCTCTTTCCTCTCGCACTTTTATTCCGCATACTGTTTCTTTCTTTCATCCTTCCTCTATCAGTCATTCAATGGGTGGGACTCCCATGTTGCTATCTGTATTTTTATTTTATTTACTGACTGTTACTATGCCCAACATTTATCTTTCTTTATTTCTGTCGAGGGTTAATGAGAACTCTGATGGGTTTTTTATTTTAACAACATAACGATCTTATAGAATATTACATTTTTTTTTTTTTTACCTACTATTACACATACCATTACATTTGAATACATTTTATTTCTTTCTTTATTTAAATTTCTAACTTACACTTACACTACTTATAAATTTTTTTTTTTTTATATACTTATAAGTATATAAAAAATTTTACACTTACATTTTTATTACTTTCTTAATACTTAATTAATACTACTGTGTATATTTTATTTCTTACTCTATTTGAATTTTCTTTTCACATATGACTTACTAAACATTTTCATTACTTACTTAATTACTATTGTATACACTGTTTTAATAAGGGTAAATACTACAGATTTTATTTTTACTTATATTTTACGGTTTTCTTACTTATTAGGACACATTTATGCGGCTTATATTACTTATTTCTACATTTCTTCTTTTTATTAGTTCTAATTTATGATTACTGTTCACAATACTATTAATCTACTGTTTTTCATTTTCAATATGCATAACTAATATACTTATTATATAGTGGCTGCATACATTACCGATCACTTTTATTTCTTTTTATTACTCTCTTAGCAATTTTAATGCAGTAATCTAAGAATTTGTTCCTGTTTTTACCTGATATTAATACCCATATGCTATCTTCATTTAGATCCATATCTAGTTCCTGTTCTAAATCGTTCCTTTCGCAGGCATATGCAGGACAGCGAACCAGCATATGTGGCACCGACTCTGCTATATCTGGGTCGCAAATGCACGATGGACTCTCCTTACACTTGAAGCGATGTAAGTATTCGGAGAATCCACCGTGCCCCGTCATGACCTGAGTCAGGATCCCATCTATCTGTAGCTTCCTGACTATCCTATACGCCGCCACCGCATCCGGGAAAAACATCTTTGTGACAGAAGCCGTTGTACCGGCTCTGTATCTGTTATTCCACTCGTCAAGCGCTGCCGAACGAATGCAACGCTTGACGAACGAGACAGGACAGAGATCGTACTCCGGCTTCTTTTTGCTCAAGGTGGCGGCCTCTTTTGCCAGCTGATCCACTCTCTCGTTACCCTCAATCCCTGCGTGAGCCTTTATCCAGAACAAGTCGACTACCTTGTTCTGGAGAGAAACAGCTGTTAAGTTCTCCCTCGCTTCCACTGCCAGGGGATGAAGGCAACTGTGGTTTTTCACTGTCAAGAGGGCCGCCATTGAGTCACTATAGATGCCGAAACTGGACGCCGCACTCCTCCGGATTTGCCCTGTTGCTTTGCATATCGCCAAGAGCTCTGCCTGATAGACCGTGCAGTAGCTTGGTAACGCCAGCTTGAGGGCACATGTTTCAGCCTCGCTGTTCCACATGGACAACGCAGCGCCGACACGCCCCCCAATTTTGCTACCGTCGGTGAAAATCCTCACCTCCGGTTTGGCGCTGGCGTCAGCTTGCCCCCGGTCCACCAGACTTTTGAGCTCCAGGTCGATACGCTTGGCGGGGTGCGGGGACCTCAACGCAGGCACTGGCCGCTCCATCTCCCTGTCTCCCAGCATTGGCAGTGACACTCCCTTCTTGGCCTCGTAAAGTGAGGCCATCTCACGAGCTCGGAGATCCAGGGGAAGTATCCCTGCCAACAGAAGCACTGAGTTGAGGGAGACGGTGCGGTACGCCTTACACATTTTTTGTGCTATCCCGCGCTGCACGACGCCCAGCTGCTTTTGAATTCCCAGCTTGCCCGCTGCTGGAGCCCATACGCTGGCAGCGTACAGGATAATCGGTTCCACTGTGGCTACGTAGATAATTTTTATGATCTCGGGGCTTAGTCCCCAGCTAATCTTTGCTGCCCTGCACAGCTGTTTGTGAACCCCGATCGCCTTTTGGCAGACGTTCCTGACGTGCGTGTTAAAGGTCAACTTGTCGTCGACGGTGACACCCAGGATCTTGATCTCTTTGGCCATAGGTACTTCAACCCCGCCCATGCTCAAACGTGGGATGTCGTATTTTAGTTTTCGCGTGATTGTCATCGCGTTTGTTTTTTGCGGCGCGAATTTTAACTTGTTATCGACTCCCCACGTTCGAACATGTTCGAGGGCGACGTTTGCCTTACACTCTATTTCCAATGCTGTGTCACCGTCGAAGACAAGGACTACGTCGTCTGCGAACGCTTGCACGTGGACCTCTTTATCAGTCAGGCTTTTTAGGAGGGGATCCAACAGAAGGTTCCAGAAGTCCGGGCCTCCGATGGAGCCCTGTACGCAGCCTTTGTTCGTGCCTTTAGAGAATTCTTCGCCCGCATACCTAACCCTGACCCTTCTGTCCGTCAAGTAGCTGTCGACGACCCTCCTCAAGTTGAGCGGACACTTTTCCTCAGCCAGTCGGACTCTTATGGCTGGCCACCAGGCGCTGTCGAAGGCTCCCTCTATGTCCAAGGATATTAGCACGACTGTTTTCTTGAGATCAAGTTTACCCTTAATGTGCTTTATTAGATCGTAGAGGGAGTCTTCGGTGCTCCTTTGGGGCATGAATCCATACTGGCGAGTACTCATCCTTGGTAAAATATAGAACTTGAGGCGAGCCATCAACATCTTCTCGTATATCTTGCCCAAGACTGGAAGGAGGCCTATGGGCCTATATGATTTTGGGGTGGTGTAGTCTCTTTTCCCAGGTTTCTTTAGCACCACCACCGTGGCCTCCTTCCAAGACTTCGGAAAATACCCGAGTTTTAGACATTGGTTCAGAAGCGCCAGGAAGGCATCGGGCTCCCCTCCAATGGCTTGGCTGCAAATATCGGCTGTGAGACCATCTCTTCCCGGAGCCTTCTTGGGATTGAAGGATTCACAGGCAAGACGCAACTCAGTCGGCGTGAAGGGTGGATCTTGCGAATCTTCCTCTTCGTGCTCATTTACCGCTTCGGCTTTTGCCCTGGTATTTGTGTGAAAGGTGGTATCGGTGCACTCGAGGTCCAGTGGGTAAAAGGTTTCCGCGATTAGTTTCACGGAGCCTCTTGAATCCAGCACTTTACCGCCTTCCACCATAAGCACATCCTCCCCTCTTTGAGTAGTCCTTCCAATAACCCTATAGATCCCCTCCCATACACTTTCCCTATCCTGCTTCGTGCAGAACTCTTTCCAACTCTCGGTCTGGGCTCGAGCTGCCTCTACCTCGTATTCCGTTTTCCGTTTTAGGTACTCTTCGACAACCATCGGTCTTCGGACTGGGGCAGCGCATCGTACTCTTCTTTTACTGGTAGCGACTCTCCTCTTCATCTCAGCGAGTTTCTCCGACCACCATGGCATGGTAAGCTTATCTTTGGCTTTTTTAATAGGCATTGCTTCGCGACACGCTTCCTGTGTCATCTTTGTGAAGTTTTCGGTGGCAATATCCAGTAATTTTGTACTATTTATTTGTTCTATTGCCGTTCTTGCTATTCCAAAGTCTTTTTTCAATTGCGTAAATTTCGTATGAAATTTTTGCCAATTGGCTTTTTTGGTATTGAAGATGCGCGTGGTTCTTTCTATTTGAACTCCTGTCGCTCTCTCCAGCCTTAAGTCAAAGAGTATGCCATTGTGGTCGGAGCTCGTGAGGCCCTCGTCTACTCTCCAGTGTTCCGCCAGTCCCAAGATGTTGTCAGAGCATGCGGTCAAGTCGACATAGCTACTGATGCGCTGACCACCCCTGATGGTGTCGAAGGTTGGAATTTGCCCAACATTGAGGATATTCAACCCAAGCCCACCGAGAGTTCCACACACATCCTCTCCCCTGCGGTCAACCACCATGCCCCCCCACCAGGTGTTTTTCGCGTTGGCGTCCCCTCCAACGAGAAACGGTTTAGAGCCGTTAGCCATCCCTATTCGCCTCAGATGATTGAGGTAAGGCTCCACTGGCTTGTCTGGCTCGAAATAAAAAGAGGCGATTGTGATCTCCCAAGCACTGGTTTGGATTCCCACCACGGCAATATTTCCCGTGGTGAGTTCTGGGTATTGTATGACTTTAATGTTTTCGTCGAAGACTGCAATTGCAGCCTTGGCGATCCCATCCCCGGTACCAGTGTCCTGGAAGATCCGCACTCCTCTCTGGCTTTTCATGTGTTTTGCACTGCCGACATATGGCTCCTGTAGGAGCGCCACAGAAATTCTCCGTCTATCTGCTTCCAACAACAGCTCGTTGGTCGCTAGTTTTTTCCGTTGGAGGTTAGCCTGTGCGAATTTGAGGGCGATTTTTTCCCCTGGTGCGCCCTTAGCAATATGCAGTGGTTGACCGCGCTATTGCGTCCCATTTTCGACGGACAGGGCAGTCCGAGCTGAAAGCGTTATGCTCTTTATTCAGCAGGTTCGCTCTGTCACAGTTCCTGCAGACTGCCGTGCCCCCCGCCATCCAGTCCGGACATTCTGTTTTCAGGTGAGGACCGCCGCAGTGACTACACAAGTCCGCCTTCTCCGTACAGTGCCTTCGCCCATGCCCATAAGCCAGGCAACGAGTGCACTGCATGAGTGGGGTCTGGTCCTCAACCCGAACTTTCTGGAGGTCCACGTGGACGTATCCTCTTTTCGTCACTCGCTGCCATAGTTCGGGGGACGTGCTGAGCACAATATGTACAGAGTGCGGGTTTCTTGTTCTCCTTCTGTACCTTACTTCCATTCTATCTTCCCCATCGCGGAGGCCGCGAAAGACATCCCGATTCTGATTCCTCAGGGCTTTTTGGACGTCTTCATCGGTGTTTACTGCCAAGACGTCTCTGAGTATCAGCATCGGGTCCTTGTTCTTCACAGCCTCTACAGTGAAGTTGATGCTATCCCTCTCTAATCTCTCTTTCACCTTATCCCTCTCACTTTCCGTCTCAAATCCCATGACTACCTTCCTATTCTTAGCCTTTCGCACCCTTTCAACCTTTACCCATCCATCCTTAGCCTCCACCGCTTTCCTCACCCTTTCCAGTACTTCCTCCCCAGTCTCTGCTTCGTTTTTCGAGGTGACTACTACTGAGTGCAGCGTGTTCCGTCTTTCTGACGTCCCACTGCCGCCCCAGGCTGCAGCCACCTTGGCGTATGAGGGCATCTCGGTCTGCGACTTTTGCTCCTCTAGTGCTATTTTGAGGTCCTCCATGCGCTTGTTGTTCTCTTCCAGCAGCTTGGAATGTGCCTCAATTTTGTTTATCAGGAGAACTGTATCCTCTGTCCTGTTTTTAGCGATAGCGTTTCCTGTATCCTCAATCTGTGCATTACCATTGAGGGGAGACACAATGTCGCTGACCTCAAGCTGGTCTGAATTTTGCTTGAGGGCTTCCATTTCCGCTGCTGCCTCTTTGATCAGCTTGTACATGGAGTCGACTGCCAGGGTGATACCTGCCTTTATCTCTGACTTCAGATTTCGTGATTCCCCCAATTGGGTTTTCGCTCTCCGAAGCCAGGTCCGGCCTTCGGTCACTCTGTCAGCCGATGCAATCGTTTTCTGCGACCCACCCGTGGTCTCTGTAGACCTACGCCTCATAGGTTCTTTTGCTATTTGGGGCAACGCGACCTTAACCGCAACTCTCGGATGGGCTGCTGGGAGCTGCGCTTGCTTTTTGGGTGACTTTATAAATGTGGTCGATGCTGCTGCCCTCGGGTCCCTAACTTTACTGTTCTCCCACTCCCCAATGCTCTTCCGAACACTTGGAGTGGGAGTCGTTTTGGGAGATGGTCCTGCCTTCTCCTTGTCGACTGGGGAGTTGGTCTCTGGTACAGCTTGCTTGCGGGGAGTGTGTGCAAGAATCATGATGTCTCGTCAAAGGTAGATCGTCTTATCTGTTAAAATGTAGATATCCTATTTTCTAAGTTTGTTCTATTATCCCTGTATATGGAGGATAGTTAGAGTCCACTATAGATACTGAACTTTCCCTATAAATGGGGAACGGTGAGTGGTCAATACTAATATTGCTATCCCTGTATAAGGGGGATGCCGTCTGAAGTCAGTAAAGTAACCGTAATCGGTAAAAATGCAGCCCTATTTTATACAAAGCACAGTCACAAAAAATAAAAAATAAAAATAAAATAAAAATCCGCGTAGAGCCAAACTCTACCCTCAGGAAGAGAGCCCTCCCCGAGCCCTTTCGAATGAACCCAAACTCGGCAGGTCTACCGCAACGGGCTCCGGAGATATGGCCGTTTGAAATTTCAGGCTATCTGCCCAAGATGGCTACCGCACTTAGGTTAAAAGCTTTTTCTCCGGAACCGTTCAACCGAATACCACCGTTCTTGGGCTCCCCAGACTTGGCCCGACGAGTTCTATCCCCTCGGGTAGGCTTCAGGCCGTAAAATTTTTTCAGCAGGGATTTTGATAAACCACCTCAGACAGAAAGAGTAAAGCCCCCCAATATTTCCCAAGAAAACCGGGATCCTCTACGACCCCCGGTTCGAGAGTTATCCGAGCCTGAAATTTCGTTTGACAGTTCCTGAACTGTCAAAGTCCACTTTTGACACGGTGTAACTAACCCTCCTGAGGCCGCAGAGTACCCGTGCTTGGGCTTGTCTGGCCTGGCTCAACCTGCCCTACCACGCAAGATGGTTTTCAGGGCCCTGAAAATTCTCAGCGCCGAATCGCTTCAAATAGTACGTATCGTGTGGAGATTGACTCTCCGAGCCCAAATCCACAAACCGCAACTCTCTACGACCACCAGGGCCGGAGCTGTGCCTGGTTAAAACTAAACAAGATGGCCGCCCAGCTGTCAAATGCCAACTTTGTGTGGCTGTATCTCCGCGACCGTTTGTCGGAGAGAGATGCGGCTTCGATCTCTGTAGGTCCCCTGTCCCCGTCTAACTACTCAGAGCTGTTTCAGCGCTGAAAAATTTCAGGTCCTGAAAACGCCTGAAGTCCTTAAAATTATCTATGTTACAGAATCTCTGTGACACCTGCGAAAATCCGGTGTTTCTACGTATCTTAGTTAAGGAGCTATGGAGTTACAAAATTTTAGCCCTTAAGTCCAAAATGGCCGAAATCAAACTTTTTTCGCGTAGATTTGCGTCTATTTGTCCTGGAAAGTCGAGATTTTGCCCATAGGAGATGTAAATATGTAGTTCAGCACCTCTATTATGTCAAATTAATTTAATAACATATATTTCCCGGTAAATTGAACAAAATTCTTTAAAATTCCATATCTCCTGAACGTGAAGTCTTAAAATTCTAAAAAAATATGCATAATATAGCTAAATTAAGGCCTTACAAGAATATAAAATAAAATTACTAAAAACCATAAAAAATAATGATTTTCAATATAAAAACCGGTTTTATCTATTAAACTAAAATATCTCGGTAGCTGCCTGCGATAAAATTATAAATTTAAAAAATTCAGGTTAAGGACTCTAGCGCGCAGCTAGTTCCGATACAAAAAGAATAGGTAAGCAGTGTAGTTCCCGAGATATTTAAGGTCGGATTTTAAATATTCTAATCTAAATTATTACTAAACTACTTAACTTAAAAATTTTCTGAGGGCACCAGGGGTCTTCTCCGCTTACGGGGCACGAAGCTGCGAAAGAACGGCGTCTCTGCGACTGCTCCTTCTGCTACCTCGTGCACACGTGGTTTTCGGCTTTTCCCGGTTTTCTCCCTGGTTTTCTTCCGGAAAATTCCAGAAAGGTCTTGATTGGTAGGTCTATTCCGTCCGCGTAAAATAGTGAAATAAAACTAGGGGGTCACCGCTTTAATTTTCGCAGCGTAAGCGTTTATGTGTATAAACACTTAGGGAAACATAACCTATTCACGGTTTTTCCCTTTTTTCAACTTTTCACTGCAATCCAATGGCACTTATTTCACTAGGAGGCGTGACCCGGCTCTATCCGCGTCGACTGACACTTGATTCACTGGAATCGGACAACTTTTGACCACTTTTTTCGATTTTTAAGTGCGGAGCGACTTTAAAAACGATCCGACCGCCACGAGGGTTGGGGGGATACTGGGTTAGGTTAGGTTAGGTTAGGTTAGGTTAGGTTAGGTTAGGTTAGGTTAGGTTAGGTTAGGTTAGGTTAGGTTAGGTTAGGTTAGGTTAGGTTAGGTTAGGTTAGGTTAGGTTAGGTTAGGTTAGGTTAGGTTAGGTTAGGTTAGGTTAGGTTAGGTTAGGTTAGGTTAGGTTAGGTTAGGTTAGGTTAGGTTAGGTTAGGTTAGGTTAGGTTAGGTTAGGTTAGGTTAGGTTAGGTTAGGTTAGGTTAGGTTAGGTTAGGTTAGGTTAGGTTAGGTTAGGTTAGGTTAGGTTAGGTTAGGTTAGGTTAGGTTAGGTTAGGTTAGGTTAGGTTAGGTTAGGTTAGGTTAGGTTAGGTTAGGTTAGGTTAGGTTAGGTTAGGTTAGGTTAGGTTAGGTTAGGTTAGGTTAGGTTAGGTTAGGTTAGGTTAGGTTAGGTTAGGTTAGGTTAGGTTAGGTTAGGTTAGGTTAGGTTAGGTTAGGTTAGGTTAGGTTAGGTTAGGTTAGGTTAGGTTAGGTTAGGTTAGGTTAGGTTAGGTTAGGTTAGGTTAGGTTAGGTTAGGTTAGGTTAGGTTAGGTTAGGTTAGGTTAGGTTAGGTTAGGTTAGGTTAGGTTAGGTTAGGTTAGGTTAGGTTAGGTTAGGTTAGGTTAGGTTAGGTTAGGTTAGGTTAGGTTAGGTTAGGTTAGGTTAGGTTAGGTTAGGTTAGGTTAGGTTAGGTTAGGTTAGGTTAGGTTAGGTTAGGTTAGGTTAGGTTAGGTTAGGTTAGGTTAGGTTAGGTTAGGTTAGGTTAGGTTAGGTTAGGTTAGGTTAGGTTAGGTTAGGTTAGGTTAGGTTAGGTTAGGTTAGGTTAGGTTAGGTTAGGTTAGGTTAGGTTAGGTTAGGTTAGGTTAGGTTAGGTTAGGTTAGGTTAGGTTAGGTTAGGTTAGGTTAGGTTAGGTTAGGTTAGGTTAGGTTAGGTTAGGTTAGGTTAGGTTAGGTTAGGTTAGGTTAGGTTAGGTTAGGTTAGGTTAGGTTAGGTTAGGTTAGGTTAGGTTAGGTTAGGTTAGGTTAGGTTAGGTTAGGTTAGGTTAGGTTAGGTTAGGTTAGGTTAGGTTAGGTTAGGTTAGGTTAGGTTAGGTTAGGTTAGGTTAGGTTAGGTTAGGTTAGGTTAGGTTAGGTTAGGTTAGGTTAGGTTAGGTTAGGTTAGGTTAGGTTAGGTTAGGTTAGGTTAGGTTAGGTTAGGTTAGGTTAGGTTAGGTTAGGTTAGGTTAGGTTAGGTTAGGTTAGGTTAGGTTAGGTTAGGTTAGGTTAGGTTAGGTTAGGTTAGGTTAGGTTAGGTTAGGTTAGGTTAGGTTAGGTTAGGTTAGGTTAGGTTAGGTTAGGTTAGGTTAGGTTAGGTTAGGTTAGGTTAGGTTAGGTTAGGTTAGGTTAGGTTAGGTTAGGTTAGGTTAGGTTAGGTTAGGTTAGGTTAGGTTAGGTTAGGTTAGGTTAGGTTAGGTTAGGTTAGGTTAGGTTAGGTTAGGTTAGGTTAGGTTAGGTTAGGTTAGGTTAGGTTAGGTTAGGTTAGGTTAGGTTAGGTTAGGTTAGGTTAGGTTAGGTTAGGTTAGGTTAGGTT